>JANAVB010043419.1:15344250-15522578 GCA_029216955.1 Iris pallida | reverse complement strand
GTCCAGCGTGTGGGCTTTGTCCTTGTCTCTGTTGGCTTCTCTTTCAATAAATTTCGGTAAAAAAAATAAAAAAAATAAAAAAATAAGAAATATATATAGATATATATATATATATATATATATATATATATATTATATTAGATATATGCGCGTTGCCTAGAGCGCCGCATCTAGAGATCCTGGTCGAGCTTTGCCCCTTACCGACTCCGGCTAGGCCATTGGCCGGGCCGGCGTCAACAAAGGATGGCTAAGTCCTTTATCGATGCGGTCGTCCCGGTCGGGTTGAGGAACCTCCTCGCCTGGCCGCGCGACAGGTATCTTCATACAAAGGCGCTCCCGCGATCGCTTTTTCTGATGAGGAGGAACAATCTCTGTCTTCTCCTCTCGGTTTGCTCTTGTGGGAAAGTTTTTCCCATAGTAAGCCTTCCATAGAGACGATTCGTAAAGCCCTCTCTGGTTTTCAGTTCAAAGGGAAATCAAAGCGGGCGTCATCGATCGAAGCACATCCTTATCCGGCCTTCGCTGGAGGAGGACTTCCTCCGACTTCGTTCAAAGGACGTTTGGTTCATCTCTCGCACTCCGATGCGTGTTTTTAAATGGGATCCTGATTTCTCTCCGATGTTTGAATCATCGATCATGCCCGTCTGGGTAGATCTTCCTGATCTGCCTCATCATCTCTATGCGAAGGAGGCATTATTTGCGATTACTTCATTGATTGGTACTCCCCTAAAACTCGACAGAGCCACGACAGACCTTTCTCGTCCTAGTAGGGCCAGGATATTTGTTGAAGTAGATGCGAGCAAACCTATCCAACACAGAGTTCGGATAAATCGATCGCGTGGGAGGAGTTTTTGGCAGAATGTTGAATATGAGTATATTCCTCTGTACTGCTCTCACTGTCATCATCAAGGTCATCAAATGTCGACTTGCAAACTAAAAAACAAAGGAAAAGAGGTAGTGCAACAAGAAACTCAACAACACCAAGGGGATCAAGGGGAGACAAGTAGGCCAGGGCCGATGGGATTGAAGGTCACATCTATATTGCGATGAACCAATGAGGAAAGTATTGTTCCGGACGCTCCTACTGCACAAAACCATGCACTGCCCCGACATTAAACCCCCCAGGCCAGGATCCACCTGCTAATATTGCTCAAGTGGAGGAGGAGAATACTCTTATAAATTTGCCAAACAACGAGTCATTAACTACGATGGACCCCACAACACTCATTAATGAAGCACACAGCCCCGTGCATGAGTTGCCAACTGAAATAACTGGAATGATCAAGTCGACGGGAATTGCGCCAGATGTGACGACTTCGGCAGTGGCGGTTACTGCCATTAACACCCAGGTGGCAGCGATCGTCACACACCAAAACCCTGACGCTGAACGGGCGCTCGAAGAGGGTGAGCTGGTTGACGAGCCGGCAGAGTAGTAGGGGATTCACTTCCTCCCCCTCTTGCCTTCAGAGGTAGCTGGGCGGATGAAGTCGAGCGTGCTCCGGTCGAATGCCTTAACGAAGGAATGGAGGAAGTCGATGGGTTTGCGGACGGAGTCCAAGAGTGTCAGCAGCATACAGAAGTCGGGGGCCTGTAACCCTCTGTAGTCTCTCAAAAGAAGCGAAAATCTCAGAAACGGTGGCTCCTTCAGATCGAGTTACGCGGCAATCCGCTAACTCCGCTCTCACTGGTAAACCCACATCTTCCTCTAATGTTTAACACTCTCATTTGGAACGTTCGTGGTATTGCTAATCCCATGACCATCAAAAGAGTTAAATCTTTGGTTAGATTACATAAATTGTCTTTCTTGGCATCATTGAGCCGAAGGTGGATAGAAGTCAACTTCTTCATTATCAGCTGAAGCTAGGCTTCGATAAGGCTTTCTCGAATGATAGGGGGAACATTTGGGTTATGGCTAAATCAACCTGTGACATCTTCCTGTATGACACATTCGATCAAGCTTTGACTGTCTCGCTTCATCATCATATGCTTCCCACACCTGCATTATTTACTACTGTTCATGGTGATAACACCAAGGAGGGACGTCGTACACTCTGGGAGAGACTCACTCAAATGCAGCTTTCCATTCAAGCGCCTTGGACCATTAGGGGAGATTTCAACGCCATCCTTCGGTCAGGAGAGAAAATTGGGGAAGGCCTCCTGATCAGCTCTCTATTGAAGATTTTGCTAATTTTCTGCTCGAGACAGGTATGGTTGAGCTACCATACTCGGGGAGTTGCTATACTTGGATCAAGTCGAAGCAGGATGGTCGTAGGGGCTCTCGACTAGACCGAGTCTTGGTGGATCAAGCTTGGATGAATATGGCGTCTCTATCTTCAGTAGAGCATCTTAATAGAGCGGAGTCGGATCATGCACCTTTGCTGATCCACTTCAAATCTAATGTGGCCATGGGCAGGAAGCAATTTAGATTTCTTGATTTCTGGGTTAAACATGAACATTTCAAGTCTCTAATTCAACAAGCTTGGGATTCTGTCGATCACCGTCTAGGACTTACTCGTGTGGCTCTTCGGCTGGAAGCGTGCAGGAAGGCATTATCCACTTGGAGTCGTCATACATATGGGGACATTTCAGCAAGTGAAGCAAGCAGAGGATGACGTGTTGGCAGCGGAAATACAGCATGAGAAGTACAACACAGTGATGAGTCGTCAACTGTTAGCTAAGGCCACAGCTAATCTAAAACAAAGGGTGAATATCGAGGAAGCCTATTGGAAACAGAAATCTAGAGTGACATGGGACCTCCAAGGAGACAAAAACACAGCATATTTTCATGGATGCGTGACAAATCGAAAACGCTCGCTACAGATTCATTCTATCACAAGGGAGGATGGGACCAAATTGACAGACAAGCAATCTATTCACGCATATGCAAAGGAGTTCTATTCTAACCTATATCAAAGTGGGGATATACAAGAGGATGATGAGCTTGTTTCGAGCATCCCTAGCCTGTTGACAGATGAGAAGAATGATCGGTTGATTGCTGCTCCAACCTCGGACGAGATCTTTGATGCATTGAAGTCGCTCGATCAGAATAGTACGTCGGGACCTGATGGGTTTACTCCTTTGTTCTTCATGACTTGTTGGGATATCATTGGTAAGGATATGACTGAGGCAGTGGGTCTCTTTGTTGATGGTTTTGTGCTGCCTCGATCGATCACTAATACTGCTCTGGTCTTGATACCGAAAGTTAAGCAGGCTAAATCTTTGGGGGATTATCGTCCTATTAGCTTATGTTCGGTGGTGAACAACATCATATCAAAACTTTTGTCACGACGCCAGCTCCGCTGCTGTCCCGTCTTATATCCCCTGAACAGAGTGGTTTTGTCCAGGGTCGAGAAATAGTAGATAATATTCTTCTTGCCCAGGAGATGATGGCCAAGATGAACAAGAAGAATAGAGGTGGTAATGTAGCAATTAAACTCGATATGATGAAGCTTATGACAGAGTTGATTGAAGATTTCTGATGAAGGTGCTTCGACAGTTTGGCTTTCACAATAAATGGGTAGATATGATTCTTCGGCTTGTCAACAATGTTTGGTATGCTCCATTGATCAATGGCGAGTCGACGGAGTATTTTCAGGCTTTTAGAGGAATTCGACAGGGAGATCCCCTCTCCCCAGCTTTGTTTATACTAGCTGCAGAGGCTTTGTCGCGCAATCTCAAGAAATTACCAGAGTCAGATGGTTTCACACACTTCATTTCTCCTCGTGGTTGCCCTCCTATTACTCATTTAGCATATGCTGATGATATACTCCTGTTTTCTGCTGGTGATCTTCGGTCTATTACTAAAATCACAGAATTACTAGCTCGATATGAGATTGCTTCTGGCCAGTGCATTAATAAGACCAAATCTTCGATTTTTATGTCGAAAGTTGTCCTTCAGGAACGAGGGTCTGAGATCGCGCTGAGGACGGGATATAGTATTGGATCTCCTCCATTTACATACCTTGGGTGTCCCCTTATGGCTGGACAAAGGAACGGAGCTATGTATGAGGAACTTCTAAACCGAGTTCGGAGCAAGCTCGAAGGATGGCATAAGAAAATCTTATCTCCAGGCGGGAAACTAGTGTTAATTAAAGCTATTCTCACATCAATCCCTGTCTACACGATTGCAGCTTGTAATCCCCCATTGCAGTCTTGCATCGTATGGAGAGCATGTTCTCAACTTTCTTCTAGGGAGCTCAAGATGGGATAGCGAAAAGAACATGGCTTGGTTGGGACAGGATGGCGAGAACCAAACAGGAAGGAGGACTGGGCATTAAAAGGCTTGAGGAGTTGATGAATGCTTTTACGATAAAGCTATGGTGGAAATTCATGACGCAAGATAGCTTATGGACAAACTATTTCACTGCTAAGTATTGCTCGACTACCTCTCCAGCTAATGCTATTATCACATCAAATGCCTCTCATGTTTGGAAAAGATTGCTATCGGGTAGGGACATGGCTCACCACAACATTTTGCAAGTCAATGATAGCTGGATATGGGGGACTACTCAATCAGGTACCTTTACACTCTCATCTGCATGGGACTTAGCCAGGGTGCACAGGCCTATACGTCCAGACTTCACTCATATTTGCAGTCCTTGCATACCAATCAAATGGTCGGTACTTACATGGCGAATTCTACACAACAAGCTACCTACAGACGACAATATTGCTCATCTGGGTTATAGTCTTGCTTCTAAGTGACACTGCTGTATTAACAGTCAGTCGGAATCACTTGAACATATTTTGAATCAGGGTGATATGGCTATGGAAGTTTGGAGTGCACTTCAACAATCATACAGTGTCAAGTCTCGTGGTCGAACTCTTCTTGCTAGGCTGCATGACTGGTGGAGAAAAAAGAAGAAGCATAGGAAGGAGATTGCTGCTGCGGCAGTACTATGGGTACTCTGGAAAAATAGAAACAAAATGCGATATGAGAATTACTCATATTCTGTTGAGAAGTTGGTGGCAGAGGTCCATAGACAAGTGGGGAAGGCAACTCTCAAGTGTAGACATGTTTAGTGTCGTATTTTGTACTGGACTATGATTTTTGTTCAATAAAAAAAACAAATATATATATATATATATATATATATATATATATATATATATATATATATATATATATATATATATATATATATATATATATATTTCATATATTTCAAAGCTGACTTAATAATCAACATCATAAATGAAAAGAATATAATAGATCCACGTACCTTTAATTAATGGACAACTAACAACATAGATCATGATGTTGATTATTAAGTCAGCTTTGAAATATATGAATATATATATATATATATATATATATATATATATATATATATATATATATCGCTTCTCCGGCCCTCAGCCGCCTCTTCCTCCTGCTGCCCCTCCCCCTTGTGACCCTGGCTCGTCTGCGGCCCCCAGGCCATCCACTACTCAGCCACCTCTGTCTGCCCCTTCCCTGCCTATATATATATATATATATATATATATATATATATATATATATATATATATCGCTTCTCCGGCCCTCAGCCCGTCTCTTCCTCCTGCTGCCCCTCCCCCTCGTGACCCTGGCTCGTCTGCGGCCCCCAGGCCGTCCACTGCTCAGCCACCTCTGCCTGCTCCTTCCCTGCCTACCCCTTCCATCGGCGGAGCCTCGTCGTCACCTTCCTACGCCGCCGTGCTGCGTCCGGATCGCGCAGCCAAGAGAGTTAGCTTTTTCCTAGATGTTCCCCTCCCGGAAGTTGTGTACCCATCGGAATCCCCGGTGCCACAGGTCCCCTTTTTTGCTACGGAACTGACCTCTTTATCCTTGTCTTTCCCACACACCTTCGTCCTCAAATTCGCCTCGGGCTGCCCGAAGCTTGACCGGGTTAAGGAAGTTATCCTCAGTTGGCGGCAGTCCGAGGATTACAGGGTCGCCCCCTGTGCCCTAAGCATATTCTGCTGCACATTTCCTCAGCGATTGATCACAAGACCATTTGGTCCAAGGGCACATGTGTAGTGCCCCGTCCCGCAAAGTCGATCGGAGGAATCGAAACGCCGACGGCGTTGGAGCTTAGCCTTGCAACGGCTGCTCGAAGGCTCGCTCGTCCGAGGCGACTCCTCGCTCAGGTGGGGGTAGTTTCGGTGAACTTGCCTCATTCTTGCCTTCACATAATAATTCATATTTTCAACTTGCACAAGTAGGCTTAATAATAAAAGAGACGAATCCACATAGCTAAGTAAATAATCCCGACGGGTCGAAATGAGTTAGAACATGGAAAATGTCCCACGGTCGGGCTAGAGTTGGTGTACGGCGTGCTTTGAAAATGATACTTGGTCCTTCGTCCCGTGGCTTGGGAGAAGAAAAGTTGGTCTTCGACGCAAAAGCAAAGAGTTAGCCTAAGTCATAGGCGTCACCCGCGTAAATGCTCGATAAAGCATGCACGTTTCCGAAATGCAAGGCTTGGCATAGCCTTTGCTCGTCCCTCGGGTTAAGTTGTAGGCTTGAGTAAGTTAGGCAAAGTTATGCCGGTCGACCTAAGTCATTCCAAGTGCTGTCCTGCTTATTCTGCGGTTGTCAAGTTAAATTGTCCCACGATCCCAATAACCGTCACATGAGGTATGACTTGGGCGATAGTGTTGCGTAGAACACGAGTCGGTTTAAGGCACGACCCATGGTTGGTTCAGTAGAAAGTTAGCCACGGTCGGTCGATACTTAAGGAAACACGTTATGTTCAAGTTAAGTTGGAAGGCTATGCATTAGCCGTTCCCTGAGTTCAAAGAATATTAAGTCTAAGCGATGGTTAGTCGCCGAGAAGAAATATGTCGGGACTGTGGTTCAGTCGCCGAGGCAACCCTGGTTTGGGCTCTGCAAATGAAGTATGAAAAAGTGGAAAGAGTAAAGTAAAAGAACTAATTGATGATGATGAGACCATGCATTTACGTTAAGTCTAGAAGTTAGCGTAGGCGCGTGGTCATGGACAAATTGTCGAGAAAGGCGATAGTTTTTCGAGCGGCAACCCGGGGCCACGGGACCGACTCGGCCTAGGAAGAACCAGGTTATAGCCGAGCTGGGTAATAGGCAATCGGTAGGTCGGGGACTTGCATCGAGGATCGCAACTGGCGGTGCAAGGGTCCCGAATGCCAGGCTAATGTCCACGATGGCTAGTTAATGCCAGTGACCTTTCATATAGATATGTCGGCACGGACGGCAATCCGCGTATGTGCCTTTGAATTGAGTTGGATATGTATGAAGTTAGAGAACATAAGGTCTGGGCCTAAGATTTGGCTATAACGAAGGCGGCGTGCTTCGGCACGAGATGTGGCATCGAATGTTAAGTTGTTGGCATAGAGTTGTATGTGTTAGGCTTGAGCTATTGCGAGTTAAGTCGAGAAGGGCCGTAGGGCAAGTTGTGTGAAGTTATGTTGAGCTGCTGGGCACGACCTCGAAATATGAGGCACGGCCGCGTTGTTACAATACAAGTGTAGGTAAGACTAAGCGAGGAGGCGCTGCCTCGGAGATATTGAAGCACAAATTGAGTTATGGCACGACCGAGTCGTTACGTCCCAAAGTTTGGCACAAAAGACAAGTATAAGTCGGTGCGTCGACATTGCAAGCACGGGAAAGGTCTAGAGGCAAGGAAATGGAGTCTATCGCGTAGTTGCGTCTCTGATTTTGGCCGTAAGGCAAACACGACTTGATAGGTTAACGTTGTTGAGTGGACGTTACTGTTGCAAGCACGAGAGGGTCCTTAGACACAAGTAATGCAAAGGCGTCTGTCCTAAAACTGATCCTAAGGCAAGAATAGAAAGACAATCGTAAAAGAGTTTATGTTGCACAAAGTAAATGAAATGTGTAGGTTTTGTATGGGTGGGCGAGGAGCTCACTCCACCAGTACAGTGGTACTGACACCCACACAGTGTTTCATGTGCAGGCACAGGTAGAAGCTCGTGGCGCAGAGTTCGCTTGGATGCGTCGAGGCACGGAGTTCCTTGGCGACTCGAAGCGTGCGGCCGCATGGATTGAAGACTTATACAGGACATAATGTATAGACATCGCCCTCCGAAGCTTCCGCTGGATTCAAGCATTGTATCGAGAGATGAGAGAGAGCAGAGTGAATTGTAAAATGACTTGTAATTTGGCCTTGCGCCCTTAAATGTAATCTTGTGTTCAATATCAATAAAAGAGCTTCTTTTGAATTACTTGTGTTCATGTGTTCTTCTTTAAATTCCGCTGCAATGTATTCAATATTTCTGCTTGGGACTTCTGTGCGACGACCCCGTCGCCGCCGATGTAATCGGCCGTTATAGAACTTCCTTGCACGAGAGCAATCTAGGCTCGTGCGGTATCACGCCTTAGCGAGGACGATCGCTCCTACGGGAGCGGGGCTTGACATAATGGTATCAGAGCACGACTTTACGTCCTTGGACCGTCGATTGAATTCTTTAACTTCGATGTTTCCGCAAAACTTTGTTGCTTCCGTAAGTTGTTATCGTTGGTGCGCTCTCTCTCAAATGTCCCTCGGCATGTCCATACAATAAGTCTAAATATTTTTGAAAGCTCGTACAAGTGTTCAACCGAATGCATCGATAGGTTATGGCCTTTGTGCCGAACGGTGTCGAACATGACTCTATAGAGAACACATGCTAATATAGCAAAGTCGCTTGCATGCCCAAATAGTCCTACGTCAACAGTGGCAAGTGAGCGTGCAAACTCGGAATATAGTCCGCACGGGATAGCTATGCACACGGCCTTTTGGCTAAGTTGTGTTTCGCGTCACGCACCTCGACCCTTGGTGCAAACGAGTTACGAGCGATATCAAGTACCGCTCGGTCGGGAACTGAGATATACTTAGAGTGTCTATCGATAGGAACGCTATCGGACTAACGCTTAGACATACACGGAAGATTGATTTGGATTTTGAGGAAATAGTACGAACGACTTAGTGCGTCGATACGACACGAGCGACTACGCTAGTGATTCGTCGAACGAATCTGAAGGATGTCTTAGCGCACGATGCGAACGTGATTGAGGACTAGATTGTATGGCTTGAATCCGAGTGGTGTATATGATAGGTTCGGAGAAGAATAAGAATGAGTGTCGACGACTAGTCGAGTGGCTCGAATCCGAGTGGTGTATGGTTTGTCTTGGGAATTGTTCGAGTGAATATTGAGGATTACGATTATTGCGGCGAGGCGATACGATCGCGCAAAGCCTTAGAATACGTCACGCTTAGTTGGTCGTGACTTCGAATGTCCCGAACGAGCATCTCATTCGGACAACTTGTGAATGAGCAACGCGAGTTAGAAAATGATTCAGAACGATGGATGAAAATGAATGGTCTTGATCGAGAAAACTTAGAGGATCGCACGTGCGATATCGGATTGATACAAATGAAATGTGACTTGAGTTTCGAACAACGATCTTGAAACGAGCTTGAGGAATAGCGATCGAACTTGATCTTGAATATTGAGGAATGGTGGCACATCCAGTTCGGCCAATAGCATCAGTCGCACGACTCGAAATTGGTTGTAAAGGAAGATCGTCAGGTTACGCATATCGTCGATGGTATTGAGGCGTATCAAAGATCGATATGCGATAACTCGGGGGTACTCTGACTCGGCGAATGACGATCGTGCAAATGTCATTGTTCCGATGGATGCTATACTCGGGATATTGAAACGTGTCGAAGAAAAGATAAACTTGGCTCAAGGATTTTTCTAGTTGAACGGATGACAAACGGACTATCGAACTGAGATCTTGGCTTGGAGGAAAAATGAAACGTTGGATTTGCTTCGTCGATAACCACAAATTCGATATTCTTGTCTTATGCGAGTGCAACTCCAGCCTCGCACATGCATCGTGCCGATTAGAGCGATCACTCCGCGTGAGCGCTGGTATGGTGATTCATACAGCGGGGGTGATCGAACTTGCCTGGCGTGGCAATTTGTATGCTTCGACTTATGGTTTGACACGAAGGTGGACTAAAGAATGATTTGGTGTGCTTGTCGACTGAACTTGAGGATTGAGTAGATCCAATCCGCGTTTCGAAAATGAACGAGTCTAGACTCAAACAAGAGTTACGCCCCGATGAGAATGATTATTTTGCGGGAGCGTTGCATGGCGATTCGTGAACCTCCGTGGATAATCGGACTCGCGTGAGATTGGGGCACAACGTATTGTCAAGCTAGATAACCTCGTGATCGAATACATGAATTAGTTAGAATTGGTGATTTAGATAAAATCGAATATATGCAACGCATGCATTGATACGAATAGGTGATCGTGCTCGATGTTTAGAAATCTGAGTGACGCGAGCTTGGGTAGAAAACCCCGTATTATCGAACCTGGTTTGACCCTAGGATTGGGGTCAGTGTTGGCATTATTGTTGGGGAACTATGATTCCAATCCTGACATTGACTTAGCCTCGTAAAGATTGGCCTAGCGGTTAGACGAAACGCCCTGTTGCAGAGTTATCAATCGAAGAATTGATCTTGAGGATTGGTTTGAATGGATAGCATGAATCACGAATGTAGGAAACCCTGCTCATGAGACTCGACTGACATGCATATATTTCAGGGACGCCTGGGTATGTGCACGAGGTGACTCGAGTGAGAATGACAAATTCTCTATCATACGGCTTGGTTGAATGCATGTATTTTGGGGACGCTTGGAATGCGTGCACGATCCAGCCAAGTGATACAATGAGTTCAAGCAAGACTTGAAAGATGGGAGTGTGTCGAGATCTTGAAATCATGATAACGAAAAGAATGATAATAGTGCGAGCGTGGCTCGGACTCAAGGAAACGCGTAGGCATATCTCGCTCGACTGTTATAGTCCCGTGTCTAGGTACGATTAAGTCTTGGCCATAGAAATGGTAGGATGGCTTGCCTTCAGAAAAGTCTCGAGGACGAGACTTGTTCTGAGTGGTGTATGTTGTAGTGCCCCGTCCCGCAAAGTCGATCGGAGGAATCGAAACGCCGACGGCGTTGGAGCTTAGCCTTGCAACGGCTGCTCGAAGGCTCGCTCGTCCGAGGTGACTCCTCGCTCAGGTGGGGTAGTTTCGGTGAACTTGCCTCATTCTTGCCTTCACATAATAATTTGTGTTTTCAACTTGCACAAGTAGGCTTAATAATAAAAGAGACGAATCCACATAGCTAAGGGAATAATCCCGACGGGTCTAAATGAGTTAGAACATGGAAAACGTCCCACGGTCGGCCTAGAGTTGGTGCACGATGTGCTTTGAAAATGACACTCGATCCTTTGTCCCGTGGCTTGGGAGAAAGAAAGTTGGTCTTCGGCGCAAAAGCAAAGAGTTAGCCTAAGTCATAGGCGTCGCCCGCTAAATGCTCGATAAAGCATGCACGTTTCTGAAATGCAAGGCTTGGCATAGCCTTTGCTCGTCCCTCGGGTTAAGTTGTAGGCTTGAGTAAGTTAGGCAAAGTTATGCCGGTCGACCTAAGTCATTCCAAGTGCTGTCCCGCTCATTCTGCGGTTGTCAAGTTAAATTGTCCCACAATCCCAATGCCCGTCACATGAGGTATGACTTGGGCGATAGTGTTGCGTAGAATACGAGTCTGTTTAAGGCACGAGACATGGTTGGTTCAGTGGAAAGTTAGCCACGGTCGGTCGATACTTAAGGAAACACGTTATGTTCAAGTTAAGTTGGAAGGCTATGTAGTAGCCGTTCTCTGAGTTCAAAGAATATTAAGTCTAAGTGATGGTTAGTCACCGAGAAGAAATATGTCGGGACTGTGGTTCAGTCGTCGAGGCAACACTGGTTTGGGCTCTGCGAATGAAGTATGAAAAAGTGGAAAGAGTAAAGTAAAAGAACTAATTGATGATGATGAGACCATGCATTTACGTTAAGTCTAGAAGTTAGCGTAGACGCGTGGTCATGGAAAACTTGTCGACAAGGGCGATGGTTCTTCGAGCGGCAACCCGGGGCCACGGGACCGACTCTGCCTAGGAAGAACCAGGTTATAGCCGAGCTGGGTAATAGGCAATCGGTAGGTCGGAGACTTGCATCGAGGATCGCAACCGGCGGTACAAGGGTCCCGAATGCCAGGCTAATGTCCACGATGGCTAGTTAATGCCAGTGACCTTTCATATAGATATGTCGGCACGGGCGACAATCCGCGTATGTGCCTTTGGATTGAGTTGGATATGTATGAAGTTAGAGAACATAAGGTCTGGGCCTAAGATTTGGCTATAACGAAGGCGGCGTGCTTCGGCACGAGATGTGGCATCGAGTGTTAAGTTGTTGGCATAGAGTTGCATGTGTTAGGCTTGAGCTATTGCGAGTTAAGTCGAGAAGGGCCGTAGGGCAAGTTGTGTGAAGTTACGTTGAGCTGCTGGGCACGACCTCGAAATATGACGTACGGCCGCGTTGTTACAATACAAGTGTAGGTAAGACTAAGCGAGGAGGCGCTGCCTCGGAGATATTGAAGCACAAATCGAGTTATGGCACGACCGAGTCGTTACGTCCCAAAGTTTGGCACAAAAGACAAGTATAAGTCGGTACGTCGACATTGCAAGCACGAGAAAGGTCTAGAGGCAAGGAAATGGAGTCTATCGCGTAGTTACGTCTCTGATTTTGGCCGTAAGGCAAATACGACTTGATAGGTTAACGTTATTGAGTGGACGTTACTGTTGCAAGCACGAGAGGGTCCTTAGACACAAGTAATACAAAGGCGTCGGTCCTAAAACTGATCCTAAGGCAAGAATAGAAAGACAATCGTAAAAGAGTTTATGTTGCACAAAGTAAATGAAACGTGTAGGTTTTGTATGGGTGGGCGAGGAGCTCACTCCACCAGTACAGTGGTACTGACACCCACACAGTATTTCATGTGCAGGCACAGGTAGAAGCTCGTGGCACGAAGTTCGCTTGGATGCGTCGAGGCACGGAGTTCTTTCGCGACTCGAAGCGTGCGGCCCCGTGGATTGAAGACTTATACAGGACATAATGTATGGACATCACCCTCCGAAGCTTCCGCTGGATTCAAGCATTGTATCGAGAGATGAGAGAGAGCAGAGTGAATTGTAAAATGACTTGTAATTTGGCCTTGCGCCCTTAAATGTAATCTTGTGTTCAATATCAATAAAAGAGCTTCTTTTGAATGACTTGTGTTCATGTGTTCTTCTTTAAATTCCGCTGCAATGTATTCAATGTTTCTGCTTGGAACTTCTGTGCGACGTCCCCGTCGCCGCCGATGTAATCGGCCGTTATGGAACTTCCTTGCACGAGAGCAATCTAGGCTCGTGCGGCATCACGCCTTAGCGAGGACGATCGCTCCTACGGGAGAGGGGCGTGACAACATGTAGGGTGGACTCCCACCTTATGATGATTATCAGGTGGTCTCCGGATTTCAACACCAAAGAAGATCCCGCTAAGGTCACGGCATGGGTGACCCTACCTAACCTTCCCCTAATCTGCTTCGTCCCCGCGGCCCTCAAGCGCATTACCAACTCGTTCGGGACCTACATGGCAACAACGGAAGAAACCAGCAACCTAACCAAGGCGCATTACGCTAAGATTTGCGTGGAACTTGACTTGAACAACAAGCCCCCCGATCACATCGTCCTTGAGCTGGGCCACCAGATGCACACCCAGCGTATAGTCTACGACAACCACATCATTTACTGCAAACACTGCCATATACGGGGCCACCTAGAGGCACACTGCTTTCGTCTACACCCCGAGATCAAGAGGAATCCCACCAGGAAAGACGTCCCTTATGAGGGCGGCAATATTGAACAGAGACCTCCTCCCCTGCTTCTGCTCCCTAACACTCACGTTAGGTTCGAAGACCACGGCGGAACGCCGAACAAGGCTACCTCCTCGGCCGCAGATGCGATCCATAGCACCTCTGCATCCCTAAACCTATCCAACAAGTTCGACGTCCTGGATTCGGAAGCCACCGAGCCATTACAGGCTATTGTCACCTTTCAGGACACGGAAGACACCGAGCCAATGCAGGCCATCCGTGCAGACCTGCCTAACATATCCAACAAGTTCGACGTCCTGGATTCGAATGGCACCGAGTCATCGCAGGCCATTGTATCCTTTGAGGTCCTACCCAGGCACAAGGAAGCGATCGCCAAGTCCGCCACACCTGGCAAAACCCTCTTAAACGAAGGTACGTAAACCTCCCAAGACCTCAAGTCTGTCCCCACTGAAAATATTGTCACTGTAGAAGAGGCACTGGCGATCTTGGGACCAGAGCAGGTCCTGAGAGGTAAGCAGGTCATAGCAGCAGGATTCCCCCTCCAGTCAGTAGGGGCAGTATCGGGATGTATGGTAGACACTCTAATTTTACCCGACGGAGAGACCATTTTGGACTCCGCTGGAGAAAGGATCGTCCCCACAAAGGCCCACCACCTCACAGACACTCAGGACCCTATCCAGGACAAGTCCGCAGAAGCTACCGAGATGACTACAATTTGCACAGGATCCGCAGTCAAGCAGATAAAAAATGCCCTCAACCATAACATTAATGCTTAACATCCTCTCCTGGAATGTTCGCGGTCTGGCCAACAAACCCACCAAGCGGCGGATTACTACCCTGAAAAAACTTTACAAGATTGACATTTTGATCATTCTCGAATCAAAGATCCCCTCCAAGAAAATCAAAGCTATACAGCTCCAATTAGGTTTCCATAATGTCGTAGCCGGCAACCATGACATTTGGATCCTCGTCTCCTCGGATGTCCTCATCGAAGTTATTCAGGATTCCAAGCAAGCTCTCTCGTGCTGGATAGAGCATCCCTCCCTTCCCAAGCGCGCCATTCTCTCCGTTGTTCACGGCAGCTGTGACATTATTGAACGAAAACAACTCTGGGACGACCTTTTCGACATCCACTCCAACTACATCAGCATCCCATGGCTTTGTATCAGGGACTTTAATGCTATCACTTGTAGAGAGGAGAAGTTGGGGGGCAGGGCACCTCCTCACATGGTCATGCATGACTTCAACAACTTCATCTTTAATGCCAACCTTTCCTCGATCCAGTTCTCGGGAAATGCGTTCATTTGGTGCAATATGCAAGAAGGCGATCGTCGGCAATATTCCCGCCTTGATAGAGCCCTCACTAACACCCCCTGGCACGACATGGGCTTCAGCTCCAGACTCTCCCATCTTAACGCTACCGAGTCCGATCATGCACCGCTGCTAGTTGCTATAAAGAATGCCTCCAGCCAGATTAAAAAGAATTTCCGGTTTCTCGACCTCTGGAGCGAACACCCTCAATTCAAGAATGTTATCGCGGAAGCATGGAACCTTGTGGACGAAGTTGACCCGCTGATCAGAGTAGCCAGCAAGCTTAAGGCTACACGAAAAGCGCTGGCAGTGTGGAGCAAACAAGCTTATGGGGATATCTTTCAGGAGGTTCGTGCGGTAGAAGATGATATCACCCGCGCTGAGACGCTCTTTTTGACGGATAGATTGCCGGCTGCCAGGACCGTCCTTAACCTCACCAAAGCCATTCTCAAATTCCGTCTGAAAGTGGAAACGGAATATTGGAAGCAGAAAGCAAGGCTGAAATGGGACTGTGAGGAAGACAAAAATTTGGCCTATTTCCATGCCTGTGCCAATGGTCACAAATAGAAACTGACCCTTCACCAGATCAAAAATGAAGCGGGTAACGTCATCAGCAACCAGCGGGATATCCAAGTGACGGTCGCCGATTTCTACTCCCAGCTTTTCACCAAACAAAGGGTCCACAGAGACAACAACCTTCTGGCTGAGATTCCTCTCCTCATCGACGACAACGACAACACCTAGCTGGAGCTCCCTCCGACCAAAATAGAGGTCAAAGACGTTGTTTGGGCGCTTGACGCCCACAGCGCGCCAAGACCCGACGGATTCTCCAGGATTTTCTTTCGCTAATGCTGGGACATCATCAAGGGGGACATCCATGAAGCGGTCATTGCCTTCTTTCAGGGAGCAACCTACCCCAGGGCCATATCCGCCGCCAATCTGATCCTCATCCCCAAAAAAGACAACCCGAAAACCTTTCGTGACTTCCGTCCCATCAGCCTGTATAACTTCACTAATAAGATCATCTCCAAGATCATCGCTTCCCGTATGTCCGGTCTTCTCCCTAAGATCATCTCGGAGGATCAAAGTGGTTGTAGCCTCCCTTCCCGAAATTTTGAAATATTTTTATTTTATTTATTTGATTTAAACCGTGATTTTAGAATTTTTATAAATAATTATTTTAATTAATTATTACGGTAGGTGATTTTAGCCATGGTTGAGTTTTGAAGTAAAAGGTGACTAGGAATCGTGGCACGGATAGTGCAGTAGCGTGCTTTGACTAATGTTTAGCCATGGTAGGGGAATGCCGAGCCATAGGAGTGTCCTAACTAGAAAAATTAGGCCAAGTTATAACATGACCTTTATAAATAAGTTTAAATTAATTATTATTAGATTTATTGACTTTGCATGAACCTGGTTGAACCAAGTTAGTCCGAACTGGGCCGAACCAAATCCAAGCCCACGTAGGCATGTAGTGTGATCCAATACGGTCATGTAGACATATTCTAAGTAGATGCAATATCTTTAGGTCTTGGCATTTAATTTCTAATAATTGTTACATGTACAATATAAGTATTATTATTATTATTTTATTAGTGTTTACAATATTTGTGTGATTTTCGGGAGCCAATAAAGAGTGTGTGTACTAGATTCATCAAATCTTACTACACTTGCTTTTGGATTATTTTTCGTTGTTATCGGGATTATTAGTATTATTAATAATATTGTGGGTGTATATATATAAATATATACATATAAACAGGAGGATATGCGTATGTGTATGAATATATATATATATATATATATATATATATATATATATATATATATATATATATATATATATATATATATATATATATATATATATATATATATATATATATATATATATATATATGTGTATGAATATATATATATATATATATATATATATATATATATATTTATATATATATATATATATATATATATATAATATATATATATATATATATATAATATAAAAAAATATATATAATATATGTGTACGTGTATATTTATATATACGATATACATGTATATTTGTACGTATATATAAATATATAATATCATATATTAATGTTTGTATGTGTATTTATAAAAATGAATAAAATACGGGTGAATACTTGTATATATATAAATATACATTGGATGGGGGTATATATATATATATATATATATATATATATATATATATATATATATATATATATATATATATATATATATATATATATATATATATAAGGATATGTATGAATGTATAAATAAATAGATACGTGTGTATATATAAATATACGTATAGTATATATATGTATTTGTACATAGGTAATTACATATATATATGTAAATGTATAAATTCAATAATAAGCAAAAGGAAAAACCAAACCCAAACAAAGACAAAGGAGAAGCAACTCCCAGCCCAGCCGGCCTAGCAGGCCGAAGCCCACACCACAAACCAAGCCAGGCCCGACCGTATTTCTCACAACACAACCAACGAAAAACCCGACCTTCCCCTGAGAAATTACAGCGTATATATATACTGAACGAGGGATCGAAAGGAAAATCGAGCAAACCCTAAACCACGCCGCATCCCCACGCGACCTCAAACCATGGGCAACCACCCTGGATCTCCGTGCGCCGCCGCGTGGGGCCGTCGGCCGGCCGGAGAGGCCAAGCCGCGCGTAACAGCAGGACAAAGCCGCAGCAGCAATGTACAACGCCGAGCCAACTTCGCGACGCTCTCCCTCCCATCTCGCTCGATCTTTCGTCGAACCAGTTGTTCAGGTACAACTACAACCTAACCCACTTTGCTTCGAATCAACTAACTCGATTTAATTTGACCTACACGCTTCACAAATCAAACCCAAAAATTGGCCAAACTCTGTACAAAAATAAAGTAAAGAACGGTCCCGAAACCCATTTTGGAAGGCGAAACTTCGCCGATCCCTCAACTGTATTAAAAATCTGTTTGAACAGACCTGATGAAAACCTATAGGAGATTGAAACCCCATTATTGCTTTAATTTCTAGTTGTGTATCCAGTAAAAGAAACCCGAGGAAAGATCGAGAAAAATCCCTAAAAATAGTTTTCGAAAACTTAAAAAACCATCCACGCGACGTGCGTCCCGCCATTCCGGGCGACGTGGTCGCGAACCAAAAGCATCGAAAGCTGCGTATCAGCTTCATGGTCGTGTGGGCTTTGACGGAATTCGAATTGGTAGCGTGTGCGCGTCGAATTTGATACGTATCCGTCGAAATTCACCGTATCGTGCACTTTGTAAATCCTCCAATTACTTTGTGCACGCTCGTCAGGTCGAGACGAAACTTGTGCCAATAGGACCGTATCATTTTTCTGGTCATGTATGCCAAGTTTGGTCCAATTCTGAGACCATTGATAAAATCTCCGTTTTACGGGCCCCACGGCCCGACTCAACGGGCGATTTTGTGCACGGCCCGCCGGAATCCAACTCTGGACATACGGTTGGGTTCGTATCAAAAAACTGGATCCGTAGACATGTATCTTGACGACTTTAGAGACCATTGACTCTGGCACGCTTTTCGGTGCAAAGCGGATCCAACGGCGCATATCATTTTTGTCCGAAATTACCGTTTTGCCCCTGTGTCCAGAATTGGACTTAAGGACAGGTAATCCTAGCTAATTTAACTATTCTAAGAATGTTGGTAATATTTGTTTCAGCTTTCGGAGACAGTTGTGATGACTTGGACTTTCTGATTTGTGATTGGCGATACATTGGTGGTTCTTCGTGCAACCCCCCAGGCAAGTATACCTTGCCAATTCGTACAATACAATTTATAATGTTCACTTTCTCGCTGCTATTCTTTTCCTTACTTTCGTGATTGCTTTAGTCATGTCTAGTACACTTTTCCTGTTATAGTTTCACTTTACATGTTTCTAGTTGCCTGTACAATCTTGTTCCTTCCTGTCATTACATTTCTATCTGTTACACTGTGTTAGTCTCATACGTATTGCTTGATAGAGTCGTCTAGTCCCACACCACGATTTCCTCGACTTGATTATAACTTGACTTGACTTGACATGACTTGAGTGGGATTTGACTTTGACATTCTATAGATTGTGAGTACTTACCTTGACTACGGTCTATAGGATTTTATACTAGGATTGGCTACCATCTTGATTGTGTGTACTTGCCTTGACAGCAATTGAGATACTATAGATTGTGAGTACTTGCCTTGACTGCAGTTTATAGCCAGCCATTTCTAGTATGGCATGCCAGTGTCTTAGGATCCTTGCGTTTAGATCTTGAGTCTTGGTTCCTTTAGTCTCGTTAGATTCCTTGATTGTTCATTACTTCTTGGTATATTTGTACTGTTACATGTTGGCTTGTATATTATGTATCTTGCTAGTCCTCTGAGGACCTGATGATCTCTTCAGGTTTAACGACTGCATGGAGTTAGTTAGCAGAGCGGGATGGTAGAGGATTGCGATTTATGATACAGGTATTGTTTGTGATATTTCTTTATTGTTTCTCTCGTGCTTTATATTCAGTACCATGACATACTCTGCTTATTTATAGACTCATATCATTCTTAGAGTCTAATCGAACAATATGCTAATGGGCTGCAGACCATGACCCATACTTGTTCATTCTTGTTTATATGATTCATGTGGATTGAGATATAGTTTAGATTAGACATTACACCCTGACCTCGACAGCTTACACGTATTCGAGTCGGGCTGGAGTCCGCTCGATACGTAGCTGGCTTGCTCACGAGCTCGCGTCCGAAAAGCGGGTGCGGGTCGTGACAAGTTTTTATGGTGGCCCATGCAGGTCAGAGCATATCGTACCGATTACGTAACTGTACTGGTACGAGCCTGCGCACCTGACTAAACCTTAGAAATCTCAATCCACTCTGCCTTGAAAATTCTCCTAAAAATTTCTCTACCGTCTTTGAAACTTCGTATTCGTTCTCGATTATTCTCCCTTGCCTTCTTGTACCATTGATTCTCGTCCCTTCCTATTCCGAGGTGACGAATGATCGTGCTGTCTAGGATTCATTAGAAATTCTTAAATTATAGCATAATATTGCTTGATTATTGAATATTTGGTTGTTTATAGATATGAGGGAGTATAGATGCCATATGCTTAGAAATCTGCCGGTAGAAATGTTAGCAACTAGTTAGAAGACCATAAGACTTTAGTGACCGTATTTTGAGGAGTAGTGTGACCAAAGGTGGGTAGAAGTTCTCGAAGTTTCGTATTTACGAAATGACTAGAGAAGGCTATAAAATATTTTTGAGGAATTAAATTGAAGGAGATTAAGGTAATAGTGGACTTTAAAATTTTAAGAAATGGTTATGAATTAGAATTTCGTGGACGAAATTATTTTTATGGTGTGTAGATTTGTAGCCTCCCTTCCCGGAATTTTGAAATATTTTTATTTTATTTATTTGATTTAAACCGTGATTTTAGAATTTTTATAAATAATTATTTTAATTAATTATTACGGTAGGTGATTTTAGCCATGGTTGAGTTTTGAAGTACAAGGTGACTAGGAATCGTGGCACGGATAGTGCAGTAGCGTGCTTTGACTAATGTTTAGCCATGATAGGGGAATGCCGAGCAATAGGAGTGTCCTAACTAGGAAAATCAGGCCAAGTTATAGCATGACCTTTATAAATAAGTTTAAATTAATTATTATTAGATTTATTGACTTTGCATGAACCTGGTTGAACCAAGTTAGTCCGAACTGGGCCGAACCAAATCCAAGCCCACGTAGGCATGTAGTGAGACCCAATACGGTCATGTAGACATATTCTAAGTAGATGCAATATCTTTAGGTCTTGGCATTTAATTTCTAATAATTGTTACATGTACAATATAAGTATTATTATCATTATTTTATTAGTGTTTACAATATTTGTGTGATTTTCGGAAGCCAATAAAGAGTGTGCGTACTAGATTCATCAAATCTTACTACACTTGCTTTTGGATTATTTTTCATTGTTATCGGGATTATTAGTATTATTAATAATATTGTGGGTGTATATATATAAATATATACATATAAACAGGAGGATATGTGCATGTGTATATATATATATATATATATATATATATATATATATATATATATATATATATATATATATATATATATATATATAATATGTGTATGTGTATGTGTATATTTATATATACGATATACATGTATATTTGTACGTATATATAAATATATAATATCATATATTAATGTGTGTATGTGTATTTATAAAAATGAATAAAATACGGGTGAATACTTGTATATATATATATAAATATACATTGGATGGGCGGGTATATATATATAAATATATATAAGGATATGTATGAATGTATAAATAAATAGATACGTGTGTATATATAAATATACGTATAGTATATATATGTATTTGTACATAGGTAATTACATATATATATGTAAATGTATAAATTCAATAATAAGCAAGGGGAAAAACGAAACACAAACAAAGACAAAGGAGAAGCAACTCCCAGCCCAGCCGGCCTAGCAGGCCGAAGCCCACACCACAAACCAGGCCAGGCCCGGCCGTATTTCTCACAACACAACCAACGAAAAACTCGACCTTCCCCTGAGAAATTACAGCGTATATATATATAATGAACGAGGGATCGAAAGGAAAATCGAGCAAACCCTAAACTACGTCGCATCCCCACGCGACCTCAGACCATGGGAGACCACCCTAGATCTCCGCGCGCCGCCGCGTAGGGCCGCCGGCGGGCCGGAGAGGCCAAGCCGCGCGTAACAGCAGGACAAAGCCGCAGCAGCAATGTACAACGCCGAGCCAACTTCGCGACGCTCTCCCTCCCATCTCGCTCGATCTTTCGTCGAACCAGTTGTTCAGGTACAACTACAACCTAACCCCCCTTTGCTTCAAATCAACTAACTCGATTTAATTTGACCTACACGCTTCACAAATGAAACCCAAAAATCGGCCAAACTTTGTACAAAAACAGAGTAAAGAACAGTCCCGAAACCCGTTTTGGAAGGCAAAACTTCGCCGATCCCTCAACTGTATTAAAAATCTGTTTGAACAGACCTGATGAAAACCTATAGGAGATTGAAACCCCATTATTGGTTTAATTTCTAGTTGTGTATCCATTAAAAGAAACCCGAGGAAAGATCGAGAAAAATCACTAAAAATAATTTTCGAAAACTTGAAAAACCATCCACACGACGTGCGTCCTGCCATTCCAGGCGACGTGGTCGCGAACCGAAAGCATCGAAAGCTGCGTATCAGTTTCGTGGTCGTGTGGGCTTTGACGGAATTCGAATTGGTCGCGTTGTACGACGAATTTGATGCGTATCCGTCGAAATTCACCGTATCGTGCACTTTGCAAATCCTCCAATTACTTTGTGCACGCTCGTTAGTGTAGAAGCATGGAATTTCACAACCAGAAAGCCCATGCGCCGGACACTACATAGGCCAGAGCTCGGACAAAATACTTCACAACAAAAGCAACAAATATAGACATGGAAAGAGAACTTTTTATTTCACATATAAAAGTCTATTACATGTCTAGTGAAGGTTGTACAAAGGAGAATTTCTACAAAGGAAAGATCCTAAGTCTTCGACCAGCAACCACCATGCGCCTCCAGTCAGGCACAGCAACCACCATGCGCCTCCAGTCAGGTGCAGCAACCACCATGTGCCTTTAACCGGGCGCATCCCACCATGCGCCCTCAGCAAGGCGCATCACTTCAGCAGCTCAGTTATGTGCATCTCCAGTTATGTGCATCCCTTCAGCAGCCCAGCTATGTACCACTCTTCCAGCCAGGCTCACCTGGCCGAGCAGGATGAGGGTGGCAATTAACCTCCCTCCCCCATCCAGAGAAAGAGCCTCAAAAGCCAAAGGAAGACGGTCAGGGCACCACCATTCCGATCTTCGGCTCTTCCTGCACAACGGAGACGAGGCCCGAACATCCCTATCTTTGGATGCAACAGGCACCTTCCGCCTGCCTCAGAAGCCCTCGACTCCGTCTTTTGGATGTAACAGTCACCTTCAAGTGCATCAACAACGACATAGCATCTCATTTTCACCCTCGGGAGCACTTCGTCAACAAGATGCATTCGAGCACACAAGTTCATATCGGAAAGACGTGAGAGAACGAGAGGCCAACCCTCTCTTCATACCACTATTTATAGGCCGGAAAAATCAAACCCATGCGCCAAGTGGATGGCTCTCCGAATTCCGTGCAATGAATTTATATTAAATGGATGAACCAGACGCTTCGAATTCAGCCAAGTCAAAATGGCTATTTAAAGCACTCGAAGAACGTAACAGTTGCACCATCAAAGACGTCTCATGAAGCGGATGCGCCGGCCAGACCGCGCATCACACAGACACGCCCTTCAACATTAAGAGCATCATACAGACGCGCCCTTCAGAACCGAGCGCATCACAGAGGATGCGCCCCCATGCGTCCCCATACCCGGTGGAACACCAATCGACGTGCCCCCCTCAGCTGTCCATCGAATGTCACAAACATTAAATGCTGAACTGACAGAGTTGGCAGCACGCCTCCCAAAGTCTGAACGGTCGACAGCTTTTTCAGAAGACGAAGCATCGGCAACGTCAGCATCATCATGACTTTACTCCGACGGCTACCGCCACGTGGCCACTCAACCACCCACATGCGCCTCTGCAGCCATGCGTCCAAATCTGCATGCGCCTCAAAAGCCATGCGTCTCAGACTCTTCACTGATCCCTAAAGACAGAAGGAAAGTCTCCATCTGAAGCTCAGCATGCGCCTCAAAAGCCATGCACCCCAGACTGTTCTCTGATCCCAAAAGACAGAAGGGAAGTCACCTGTATGCGCCTCAAAAGCCATGCACCCAGAATGGTTCGTGACTCATAAAGGTTACGGGCCAAAGTCTTCTCATTTGCCCAATCTTAGGCGCATCCTACCAGTTCATTCCCCCATCAAATCCGAGATCTCCGAGCCATGGGTCGATGACACGCGTCCTTTGACTCAACTCACCCAAGATCTCAGCAACAGAAAGATCTTCTCCTCTGCTACGTGCCGGCTCACAACAACAAGATAAAAAAGTCAACCCCTCGATCAGGGTGCATCACCCATGCGCCTCCATCAGCGATCAACACATGGCGTCCCCACGCATCAGCGCACCCTACATATGCGCGCATGAGCAGCCAATCTGCCCAGCTATAAATAGAGGAATCATTTCCTTCTTCCACACACACACATACGAACGAACATACCATCAGAGAGGCAGATACAGACACTCAACGTCTTCCTCCTCTCAGTAAGCTCCAGCACCCAGAGCAATCCAAACCTTCAGAGAACCGATAACCGTCGTCAGTTCGTCAACGGAGTCAACGCATTACCACTCACTCCATTGGCACATGGGACCCAGATTAAACAAAAGTGTACTCCTAGGACTACGTCTAAGTCCTATATTGTAACACTGTTCTGTTTGTATTAAAATTACAATCAAAGAATTTTAATGGCAAACAAGCTGGCGACTCTGCTGCGGACCTCTTTCTCCTCTACTGAGAAAGTTGTGTCACAAGCCGACGACGTGAAGGTGGGCTCCTCCCACAAGACGCTGGTCGTATGCCTCGATCAACAGGCGTATGAGGAGTTCATATTTGAAGGCAGTGCGAGTCCTTCGAGGTGGCTGCCGAAGCCGAAGAAGACCCGCCGAGTCTGGGTGCGCAAGGTCGACGCCTCGGGCACCACCACCGAAGGGGATGCGCCAATCCAGCCTTCCCTTCCTGCTGACGTCATCAGCAACCAAGATGCGCCCGCTAGTGCAGCGCATCTCTCGGGAAAACGTACGGCTAACCACATTCCCCAGCCATCTCCCTCTCAAGCGAGGAAGATGCATCGACGGAGCAGGGGCGCAGCCAATGCCCCGCGCATCACCTCTGATGCGCCACAGAAGATCTCTATCTTTGACAGACTCACTCGCTGTAGTGGCGAGGAGAATTTGGATTCTGAGTACTATGCGCCATAGCGGCCTGGTACGAAGAAGTCCAAGACAGCACGGGCCATGCGTCCCAAACGTGCTATGCCAGCAACGAGCCAGAAGCATGCGCTCACAATCATGCGCGCTGCTGATGGTAAGTTGTACAAGGTCGACTCGAGTGCTACGGCGCCGAGAACGAGCCGATCTTTAAAGCCCTTGTCTCACTTCGGCACATCTACTGCGCACACAACCAAGTCGAGCAAGACAAACAAATGTTGTGGTTCCCCCACTACTGATCGGGATGCCTGTTTGGTATTAGATCAAGGGGCGCAGCACTCACCTGACCACCCCAGCGCTTGGCCTTGCCATGCGCTTGAAGGGGGTAAGAAGGTAGCACTCTCCTCCAACGACCTGCGTAACGTGATCACTCACAAGCGCCGGTCAGAAGAGTCGACCAACAAGCATGATGCGCCTCTCACGGGGCATACTTGTGCGATGGTCACCATCAACTGCTGTTGCAAGGTGGCAGTACCACCAAGGCAGTCAGTCTTTCAGCGGCTGCAATCATCGACACCCCTCCGACATCGCCTTGGGATGGAGGTGTCAACGGAAGAGGAACCAAGGGTTGCTTTATGCAACGTGATCTCCAATTCCTCGTCAGTCCGAAAGACGACCGACAATTCCTCGTCCTCATCCAAAAGCCAACCAAGGAAAACCAAGGCAGCTGTCTCGGCCTCCGGAGTGTTCGAAGGCACTCGGTCGAGGAAGAAATTCTTGGAGGAAGCAGAGGGTAGTCAGACCCTTGTTGAGCCTCCTTCCGAAGACGAAGATGTCCAAAGCACAGCTGCGGCGGATCTTCATCCTCGAGGCGAAGTCAGCCTCCCGGAAGCCCCTCAAAACGAGGATGTCCCCCAGAACATAGCTGGGGGTAGTTCCGGAGACGAAGAGGCCCTTCAAGACGGAGCTGAGGATAATCAGACCCTTACAGATGCGCCCGTCGAGAATGACCTCCAGAACGTGGCTGGGGGTGGCCAAGATGAAGCTCCAGGAGAGGCGACTCCCATACATGAGAGTGAGGTCGAGAGCGAAGTCTCCACCAATCCATCCATTCCCGACCACGTCATGACAGTGAACGTGACTGAGGTTGATGTCGAGTCTGATGCGCCGCCGCAGGATATCGTCCAATGCATAGACACATTAGAGGGAGGACTCAAAACCCTCTCTGCTTCCATGCAAACACTGACTCAAACGGTGTTTGAAATACGGTCGGCCTTGACCCGAACGCCTTCGACCGGTCCCGACCCAGGGGCCAATGGGGAGTCGAGTGTACCCCTTCAACGGGTATCCTCAGACACAGACCGCCGAGAAGTACCCCGGATGTCTGAGCCCTCAAACGCTCAACTCCAGGTGGTACCACCTTCCCCGACTCCCAGCTCCATAGAGGATGTGGTCAAAATGATCAAGGACTTGCGGGAGCGCTTTGAGTCCAAGAACAGGCAAGAGGAGCGCCAGAAGATGGGCATCCCCCAACCCTATCCCCTCGAATGGAACAAGGTGGTTTATCCTCCAAAGTATAAACCACAAACACTGACGCCATATGACGGGAAGGACTCTCTGCGTCGCTACCTGACGTACTTCCAGTCCCAAACGGGACATCTCCCGAAGGAGGACGCACTCCTCACTAGCATATTTGTCGAAGCATTGAAGGAAGTGGCGTACGACTGGTACTGCAGCCTCCCTGACAATTCCATATCATCCTTCGACGATTTGACGCGCATCTTCCTCGACCGCTTCTACGACGGTGGGAAAGACATGACGATGGCGTCCCTCATAGAGATACGCCAGAAGGAGAAGGAAACGGTTCGGGTGTTCATCGAACGCTTCCGACAGGCCTACTTCAGACTACCTCCAGGCATGCCGGAACATGCGCTCCTCTCCTCTTGCAGCATGAACATGCTGCCTGCAGTCAAACTCTGGCTCAACTCTACTCCCCCTCCCGACTGGAGCTCCCTGATCATCGAAACAGAAGCCGCAGAAAAGAAGGCGGCCAATGTACGTCTTCTGGGGGTCAGCTTCCCTGCCTTTGATGACAAGGGAAAAAGGTCTACAGCCAGCAACCCCGGGCGTGAGACAAAGGAGAAGCAGGCATTGACTGTTAATGCCTCAAAAGGCGCATCTGCGCCTACTCAGAAGCCTCCGCTTGCACCAAGGCCTAAGGAGGTTTATTCGTTCAACGACGAAGACACCTTGCAACGTTTTGAAATACTGAAGCAGGGTGACAAGATCAAGCTACCGGACCCAAAGCGGCCAGATGAAGTTAGGAAAGTGAACAACCCGAGGTACTGTCACTACCATCGGTTTGTCAGACACCCAACCAAGGACTGTTATGTCCTCAAGAATTACATCCAGCGCATGATCAATGCGGATGTAATCTACGTCGACTACGAAGAGAAGACGATGTCAGCCAATATGGTGTCACTCCAGTTTGGCACCTTGCTGCCAACTACCTCACAAGATGGTGTCGTCTCCATCCCTAAGGCGATAATGGAGGTGGTTAACCTACCACCTACCCGTGACAATGTGAGTGGACTCATCCCACTCACCACATCTCGAGGAGAGGTCCTATGGGTCCACCCCGACCTCGTCTCTGAGGTGACTCAACCGGAGGTACGTCCTACCTCCAAATCCAAAGGCAGAAAGATCAAGTCTTGCCGTATGGTCTCTTCTTCAATAGAAGAGGCGCTTCCTGTGCAGACGCGTTCACAACAGAACGTCCAATCCGACGAAGCTGCCGCCGAGGTGGTGCCTCCTTGCACCGTCCCTGCTGTCCAGGAAGAGGGCCCGTCTAAGCCCTCAGCAACCAATAAGCAGAAGCAGGTGGAGGCTCGTTTCGACAGACCTCTACGAAAGGAGAATGCTTCGGGATTAGCCAAGCCCCACAACTTTGACATACTGGCACAACTGGCCAGTACCCCTGCCCGCCTATCTTTGTTCGAGCTCCTGCGTCTTTCCAAAGATTCCCGGGAAGCTCTCTGCGAAGCTCTGAAGGATGTCGAATCCTTTTTCAGTCAGGTCAAGCAGCCTGAAGACCTCCCAACTACTTGTGTGCATTGTCGTTGTGCGGATGAAGTTATCCCAAACATAACTTTCACCCAACAAGACATGCTGCTCAAGCACCACCGACATAACCGACCGCTGTATTATACAGGGTATATCGGTTCAGTCAAGGTGAACCGGATTCAGATCGATCCGGGGTCTTCTCTCAGCATCATTCTGAAGGCGCTGTTATCAACACTGGGGATCCCAATGTACCGGCTGGCGCCCTCCAACACAACCATCAGTGGCTTCAACGCTAGCAAAAGCGAGCCACTGGGCAAAATTCGACTGAAGTGTCACATCGGTAACCTCAAAACTGAGGTGACCTACTATGTTGTGGATGCCGAGGTCAACTACAATATCCTGCTCGGTCGACCCTGGCTACATGAGTATATGGTGGTGCCATCCACGCTCCACCAATGCATGAAATATGTATCCACCAACGGCGTCATCAGGACGGAGTTCGCAGACATCGATCCTTTCAAAGGGATTGAAGCCTACTTCATCGATTTTGACTTGTACAAATCACTTGTCGAGGAGGAAGCCAATGATGCTGATGACGAGGCAGAGACGACAGCTAAGCCGGACATGGAGCCTGAGATGACTTCCGACGCCCCTTTGAAGATCAAACTCAAGGGCAAACCGCCCCAGAAGGTGCCTCCAATGAGCATCAAGCTACCAGGAAAAGCACCAACTCCTGAAGCTCCCCTGAAGATACGCCTCAAGGGAAAGCCGCCTCAAACATCGGCTCCCCTGGTGGCAAAATTACAGGGGAAGGCACCAATCACTGGAGGCGCAGTTGAGGCACCATTGAAGGTGCGCCTTAAGGGCAAGCCCCCGCAGTCATCCAAGACGCCAGGGAGGGCTCACATAACCCTCTCGGACCCCAAAATCAAAGCTGTGGCGGACTCTCCTGATCCAACCCCAGTGCTTACAGATGAGGAGCTTGGCGAATATATCTCTGCTGATGTAGATGCACCCTCCTTAGATAATGTAATCCCACGGGATAAAATCTCGTATTTCATCAATAATAGAGTGTCTTTTAATTATTTTTGTCTTCCACATTGGA
Source organism: Iris pallida (assembly GCA_029216955.1). Taxonomy (NCBI): domain Eukaryota; kingdom Viridiplantae; phylum Streptophyta; class Magnoliopsida; order Asparagales; family Iridaceae; genus Iris; species Iris pallida. Next base: position 15,493,398 of record JANAVB010043419.1, on the reverse strand, counting down.
ATGCCATGTATACATTAGATAACGCTCTACGGTCGTTGCAAACACAAATAACGACTGTTCATCATGTAAATCGAGTAGTCCCGTCTCAAGGAGTCTGTTACATAGTCCCTCCACGAAGTCGAGACGAAGGATCCATCATCTTCGGTAAAGTTGAGCGTCATCAAGACCTCCTGCCACTCGAGCCAGAACCAGATGCTGGCAGAATGCAACTCTATCGGTACACGGATAAGGCAAAGTACCTCATCCAAAAGATGGGCTACGACCTAAAAAGCGACAAAGGCCTGAACTACGGCAAAGGTCGACGTCTCCCACTCCGGCTTCCAACACCTAAAGGAAAGCCGCATGACTACTACAACAAAACTTGACGGGGGGTAGGCTATGTCACGCCGCCATCAACTCCAGAGAGTTCAGACGCAGAAGACGTAGAACATTCCCACTCGTCTGAAGCATCGACTTGGGATTCCGATACTAGTATCGGATCTGTCTTCAGGAAAGTACTGTCAGCTAACATGACATCAGCACAACCTCAAAAAGGTGAAGGCGAAGACCAAGCACCGGAACCCTTCGAACCCTGGGCCCAACGCCTAGGAGAATAATGGGAGTCTCGTTTCGAGTTACGTGAACCTCCCACCGAAGACGAAGTCGAGCAGATCGACCTTGGAGACGGGACTTCTTCCAAACCCATATTCATCGGCAAAAGCCTAGAAAGAGAAGACCGAGAGTCTTTAGTCCAACTGGCTAAGGAGTATATCGATGTCTTCGCCTGGAGCTACGAAGATATGTCGGGACTTGATCCCCAGATTGCGATGCATAGGTTGAATATCTTGCCTGATGCCAAGCCTATCAAGCTACAACAGCGGCGCTTCCGCCCGGACATCATGAACGCCATCGATCAGGAGGTAGACAAACTCTTGACTAGCGGCTTTATCCGTGAAGAGCAACACCCAGATTGTGTAGCCAACGTCATCCCCGCCACCAAAAAGAATAGGAAGATACAAGTCTGTATCGACTTCAGGGATCTCAACTCTGCTTGTCCGAAAGACGAATTCCCACTTCCAATCACTGACGTGATGATCGACAACACGTGTGGCTTCGAACGCATGTCTTTTATGGACGGGTATTCAGGCTATAATCAAATCAAGATGTTCCCCGATGACGCAAAACATACATCATTCAGGACTCCAAAGGGCATTTTCTGCTACACGGTGATGCCCTTTGGCTTGAAAAATACCGGTACGACATACCAACGAGCTATGAGCACCATCTTCCGTCAACATATTCGCAAGACAGTCGAATGCTATGTTGACGACATCACAGTCAAGAGCCGCCTTAAAGGAGATCACCTACAGGACCTGAAGACAGTCTTCGATCTCATGCGGGCACATTAACTTAAGATGAACCCCGCTAAATCCTTCCTGGGGGTTTCTAGCGGAAAATTCTTGGGCTTTGTCATCACGGCGAAAGGCATTCATGTTGATCCCGAGAAAACCAAAGCCATCCTCAACATGGACCCTCCGAAGAATCTTCGAGAACTTCGAAGCCTACAGGGACGTTTGGCGTACATCCGGAGGTTCATAGCAAATCTTTCCGGTAAATGTCAACCCTTTACTCAGCTCATGAAGAAGGGAGTCTCTTACGTCTGGACAGAGGAGTGCCAAAAGGCTTTCGACGACATCAAGGCTTACTTGACAAGCCCGCCAGTCTTGGTAGCACCTGTCGCCGACAAACCATTTCTCCTCTACGTTCGTGCCATGGATCATTCCCTGGGCGCTCTGCTGGCTCAAAATAGTGATACAAGCTACGAGCAAGCGATCTACTACCTCAGTCGAACACTCATCGGGGCTGAACACCGGTACAACCCCGTTGAAAAGGAATGCTTGGCCTTGGTGTTTGCCATCCAGAAGACTCGCCATTATGTCTCGGGCCAGACAATTCATGTCATCTTCCGAGTCAATCCACTCAGAGTCCTCATGACGAAGCCAGGGTCATTAAACTCCAGGATAGCTACATGGGCGATCCTGCTAACACCATACAACATGGTATTTGTGCCATAAAAAGCCGTTAAAGGTCAGGCCCTGGCTGACTTTTTAGCGGCACACCCCATCCCGGAGTCCTTAAGACTCTATGAAGACATCCCAGATGAGGTCCAAGAATCAAACGTCACCGAAGGAAGCTCCATTTGGCGGATGTTTTTCGATGGCGTTTCAAGAACAGGCCCCAAAGGCCAGATCGTCGCAGGAGTGGGGGTAGTCTTAGTCTCCCCCGATCAGCTAGTCATCCAGCGTGCTTACTCTCTTTCAAAGCCGTGCTCCAACAACGTGGCCGAGTACAACGCGCTCATTATGGGACTCCAGCTAGCACAACAGCTGGGGGTGGATTATATGGAAGCCTACGGTGACTCAAAACTCGTCGTAAACCAGATCCGAGGGCAATACGAGGTTCGCCATGAAGATCTGATCCCTTACCATGAAGTTGCATTGAACATCGTTTCAACCTTCACCGGGTTCTTCATCGAACACGTACCTCGCCTACAAAATCTGGAGGCTGATGCTCTGGCTGGCCTCGTGGCCTCATTAGCAGCACCCCTTGGGACTCAACACTACGTCACGATAGTTGGCCGAGACTTGGTTTGTCCTAGAAACAACCTATGCTTACGAGTGGACCACGCCATACCGATAAGTACTGGTGTTAATATCCGAGATTGGAGGTTTCCGTTCATCGACTTCGCCGTCTACGAAATTCTTCCAGAGGACCCGAAGGAAGCCATCTCAGTCAGGAGACGTTCTCTTCGATTCTACTATGATACAGCCACTAAAATGCTGTACCGACGCTCCTATGATGGGCTTCTCCTTCGATGCCTGTCCAACGAAGAAGCGACCGAATCTCTTCGAGAAGCTCATGACGGAACTTGCGAAGCTCATCAACCTGGTCCTAAGTTGCAGGATCGACTGCGACGTATGGGCTACTATTGGCCAACCATGGCCACTGATGCTGTCGACTATGCTAAGAAGTGCCATGCGTGCCAACTTCACACAGACTTCATTCATACGCCGTCAGAACCACTACATACTACAGTCGCCTCCTGGCCCTTCGAAGCCGGGGGCATGGATATTGTAGGACCGATCACCCCTCCTTCATCAAGGGGGCATCGCTTCATCCTGGCCATTACCGATTACTTCTCCAAGTGGATAGAAGAAGTCCCATTGGCGGAAGTAAAGAGCTCCAGGGTGGTCAGCTTTATCAAACACCACGTCATCTACCGTTTCGGAGTACCCCGGAGGATCATCCACGATAATGGTCCTCAGTTCATCAGCCATGTTTTCAGCAGATTCTGTGACAAGAATCGCATTCAAAATGTGGCATCAACCGCCTACAATCCGGCAGCAAACGGATTGGTCGAGGCGTTCAACAAAACTATCGTCAGGCTGCTCAAAAAAGTCGTGTCATCCAACAAATGCGACTGGGACAAAAAGCTTGGCGAATGTCTTTGGGCCTACCGCACAATGGTACGAATCCCAACAGGCAACACACCATTCTCCCTGGTCTAAGGGAGTGAAGCGGTACTGCCTCTCGAGATCCATATACCCTCACTTCGCGTAGCAATCACAAACAAACTCACAGAAGAGGACAATCAATGTCGTCGTCTGCGGGAGCTAGAGGCACTTGACGAAAAGCGTCCCCTAGCTCAACAACGTATTGAACTCTACCAAGCCCGTATATCACAGGCTTTCAACAAGAAGGTCAAACAGAGAACTTTTCAAGTTGGCGACCTGGTTCTGGCAGTCAGGAGGCCGATGGTGTTAACTCACAAGACACCGGGAAAGTTCGAGCCCAAGTGGGAAGGACCTTTCATCATTGAGACTGTATACTCAAACGGTGCTTACCGCCTCGCCAAACCCAATGGGGACTTGTTCATGATGTCCATCAACGGCAAGTTCATGAAGAAGTACTACTCTTGACATCTTTCAGATATGTGCTTCCACAAGGGGATCTATGGACCCAATCATCAGGATTCACAGACAATTCCCTTCCAACAAAACCATACGCTTCCGGAACCCAGCTGTTCCGTAGCATCTTCCAGTAGAAAGACAACCACGTCCACATCACCTCTGAGTTGCCTCTCTACACCCTGCAAAGCGGAATCTTACACTTCGTAAGCCTACGCTACCTTTCATGTTTACCACGTCTACATTACCTCTGAGTAAACATCTCGTGCAAACAACCCTTGCGTTGTCGTACATTGATCGCAGAACTTCCACGTCCACATCACCTCTGAGTTGTTCAGCGTATCCCCCAGGATCATTTCTACCACGTCCATAATACCTCTGAGTAGGAAGATTCTATCATTTGAACCTCAATGATTGCCACGTCCACATTACCTCTGAGCAAACATGTTGGTTCCTTCAAACTTATTATCTGTACCTAAAAGCCAAGGTGCGCAAAAGATAATAGGTCCACACAAATCATCAAGTTCATGATAACAAAAATGAACACATTACAAAAAAGTTGCGTACTTCTTTATTTTCTAAAAAAGAGAGAGAGAGTACAAAACTACACTATCCTCCAGCAAGAGTTGCAAAAAAAACATAAAAAAAGGAGACGCCACAGTCCCTAAACATCTCCAGGGTTGGTCGAGAGCTCTCTAACTCGACGTCTCAAGTCGGCTGCATGAGTCTCTACAGTCGCCAGGACTCGACGCTCAGCTTCTTAACGCATCAATTCAACGGCCTCAGCGGAAGTATCATTCTCATGCTTCTCATCAAGCTGTTGTCGCTGCCGAGCCAGGGCAAGAGCCCGGTGAATGAAGGTTGCTTCCTCCTTCTTGAATGCTACGTGTTCAGCATGGACACGTTCGACATCTAACTGGAGTCGGGCCCGTTGGTCCTCAAGACGGCACATCTGGGCGTTGATCTCCACGATATTAGCGTCCAACGCAGCTCGCATTTCTATCGTCTCCTTCATGGACTGAGACAGCTGTCCCACCGCAGCCTCAGTCTCAGCCACCTCATGCTCCCAGATGCTCACAGTGGCCTGGTAGGAAGACTCAATCTCAGCGATCAACTTCTCCTTTTCCGCATCTATCAAGACGAAAAGGTTATTTCGCTGGATGCGCTGAAGTTTTGTGAGCCGCTGGTCCAACTCGATCCCCGAAGCCTCCAGGATCTTGGCCATATGGTCGTGACCTTGGTGAACGCGGATCGGCTCGATATAAGGCATTGCCAGAGTTCTTGCCGTCGCAAAACTCCCGTTGGCATTCATCACCGCAGATACACCCCTTTGCAGTATTTTATACACCCCCTCGACGATGAATTTCACATATTCATCTGCGTCCGCCAGCACCTGCGGCGTCATAGCGGGAGTTGGAGGGGCTGCTATAGTTAGCAGACCGGAAGAAGATCCCCCAACCTCAACTTGCGAGACTGGAATTGCGGTATCAATAGGCTCTTCATCAACATGGGCCGGACTGCTAGCCCGAGGAGCCGAAGGAACAGAGGAAGCCGGCACAGGCGTCGAGATAGTACCCCAAGTAGAAGGAGCAACAGAGGGTTCCATACCCTTACCCTTATCAAGTTCGGAGGAACCACTGATGTCAATGGCCACCTCTTCTGCCCCGACGTCCTATCAACGGTCAGTACCTCCTCCGGCAGAACGGAGAGATCAATACTCATCTCCTGGCCCACCCCGGGAGATAGGACTGGCAGATGAGTCTCATCCTTCTCAAGTCCCTCTACAGGGACAGGATCTATCGCTACCGCCTGATCAGTAGCCACCTCAACTTCCACGGGTGAGACTGGGGTAGGACTCGACAATGATGCAGCCGATCTCCCCTCATCATGACAAGGAGGGGAATCAACCCTCTCCTCCGTTCCAACCATATATGTTGCCCCCGCAACATACTCCTGCAATGCTGGAGGGACGTCATCGGAGGGCGACGAACTCTACCCCACATCATCACCAGGAAGCCTCGCGTCTGCTGGACCAAGACCCCAGCCGCGGCCTTTATCATCTCGGAGGCTGCTGCATCCTCAGTTTCCTTCTTGACATAATCCAGGGACGCTGGAATCTCCACGACAACGGCGTCCTCCGGATTCTCCTTCATAGGAGACATCATAGTCGGCGGGATGCGCACTTCAGACGAACCCGCCATCTCCTTTGGCCTGCTTCCACCAGATTTTGGAGTACGAGGCTTTCTTTTTAACGGCTCCTGTACAAAAGGGGAAGCATTGATTACATAAAATGTTGAGCCCAAACCAGACTATGTGGGGGATCCTTACCTCTGCAGATGCTGAATTCGATGACACTGGCGGTGATGATGCCTTCTTTAGCTTCTTCGACGCAGGCGATCCAGCCCCTGCATCTGCACGTCGTCTCGGTTGATCAACCGAAGGTGCAGCTTGACTCACCCCTGGTGGACGGTGTGTTCGAGCCTTAGCCGATACAGGCCCAGTTACCGCTAACGGGGTGCCTGCAACGAGACTCGTCTCCCTATCATACTCGGAAGGCGCGGCAGCCATAACACAGTAAAACTTGGCGGCTGAGTAAAGAATGGGCGGCCGCGGATCCTGGGCAGGCAGCATAAAGCGAGCTCCGGTACATCCGGCATTATAGTAATGCCAAGCTCGTGCGCCATCCAGCAAACTTCCAGCATACCCCAGGGTGACACTGGGATTGTCCAACATCAGCTGTGCATAACTGAATTGACGTGCAAAGCGGCTCGGCAAATACGGTTCCAGGAAGCACTGATTCCTGTTCCGGTACACCAGGTGGGATGGCCGAATACTTTGCAACCAGCGGAATCCCCATGGAGGCAGAGCGGTGGCGTCTTCACCTGAATCCCTTAAGTCTTCGTTGGCCTCAAAACCCAAGAAGATCGGACCAACTTTGGTGATCTCCCATCCCTGAAGATGGGATAACACCCTTCTGCAAACAGGGACGCCAGTATGCGACCAACTCCTCTGGTGGAAACGGCGGAGGAATGCATCTCCGGCCCTGTAGTCTTCTTCTGAACCCGGACTCATTACGTTGGGATGGTGTAAAATTAACCACCCTATCAAATAGTGAAATGGCAGTTCAGTACGCGAGAAGTAATCCTTTCGACCTCGGTCATGAATCATATTTCCCGCGAACTCGCGTAAACCTCGCAGTAAATTACATACCATTGCGGGGAGTAGAGCCAGGCGCCGGCCAAAGACCAACTTCACAGCTGGCAGGATCAAGTGCCGGGTCACTCTCTCTACAGAGCCAGATCCGTCCGGGAAGACATAATCCCGAAGCCAAACCATGAGATACGTGACCAATACTGCTTTTGACAACATTCGATGAGCAAGATGCCAGAAACAGCTGTAGGAGCGTTCATCAGACTGCTGGTCCTCGTTTTCCCGGGGATTCTTTTTATCTAACCTGCTCATCTCAGAGAGCACCTCACTACGAGAAAGCGCCGGCGGAGTGGAGAACTGCGAGGGATCCCCTTTGTCTTGCCTAAAGACGTAATCTCTCCAAGCGGTCACATGAGGCTGCAATCTGCCCTTATCCCTCTTCTGCATATAGTAATGATGACTAGCCACTTCCTTAAAGACAGTCGTCATCTCTTCAGCCTTGTCCCCCAGGACTTGAAATTCTTCGTTGGTCGGAAAATACTCTTCATAGGGTTCCGATCCCCAAGGGAGCTTTGATACCTCATACATCTCATGAAGTGCGAGCCGTAACTCCCCCACCGGAGTAAAAAAAGTCCCGGTATGGATATCAAACATCTCCAAAAGGACGAGGAACATATGCCTGTTAACGTCAACACCTGCCTGGGTGGCACGAATCGCGGCAGTCAGCCCAATTTCTCGGAGCTCAGTCTGGAACCGCGACAAAACCCAGAGTGTCAGTTTATCCCATTTGGAAACGTAATGACACCAACCCTCTACCCGAAACTCCCCTTTCGGGTATGAGCGTTCCATCAACAGCATGCGATGTGCAAAAGTCAAGGCACTATAAGCAAATGTATCAAGGGAAACATCACTGTAAATGCTCCCAGGACGTAGCATCCGCCAGGTGAAAGAAGACCCAGACCGCACAGCTGTCAAAGTATCTCTCTGATCGGAGGCAAAATCAATTTTGATAATGCCAGTCACCGCTCCCCCCTGAGAGGGAGTAAGATCCCAAGACATCATCCTCTTCGAAGCAAGACGACAGAAGGCCATCAAAGGCCATTGGCGTTCAAGTTGCTTAACGGTCATATGCACTCCTTTTGCTGTGAAAAACCAGTCTTCCTTGACCTTCAACACTGTTGCTTCAGTAGAAGTGAGGCGGTCCCCGAATAGGAACTCAGGCTTCAAGAAGGTCACTTTATCAGATGTGGCAGACTTCAAAACTCCACGCTCCATCATCCGTTTGAGGAACCCATACTGTAGTTCCCGAATTTGAGTCATTCTCTCGGGATGCTGATCCAGCATAAGAACATCTTGAGCAGGGTTTATTACTTCCTCGTCATGATCTACTCCCGTCTGACTGAGGGCAGTCTCCAAAAGCACTTCGTTCAAGGGCGGGATAGTCATTGACACTAGCAAAGATTCAAAAATGTTAGAAGTAATAAAAGACCCATCAGAAGTACATAATGTGTTCGCAAAAAAATTGTAGCGGCACATCATCAGGGTTTAAACCCAGGCGCGTATCAGGGTCTAAACACATGCGCGTCAGCGGTAGTGCTTCGGCACATTCAGGGTCTAAACCCATGTGCATCAGCGGCAGAGCCTCAGCGCATCATCAGGGTTTAAACCCATGCGCGTCGGCAGGCAAAAACTGTGGCACATCATCAAAGACTCAAGGTCTATGTGCGTTGGTGTACGTCAGATGAGACTCACCAATCACCTCCGGCCGAACTTCGACAGGCCGACAGGGGACGTCAGCCGTCACAACTGTCACAGGCTCCTTTCCTTTCTCCTTTTCCTTGCCAGCACCACCGCGAGGTGTCTTGGGAGCCATTCTCTCAAAAAGAAAAAGTTAGGGTTTTTGAAGAAGAACTCTGAAGAAAGCAAAAGCAAAGAGAAGAAGAACTCTCTTTCTCCATCTCTTGCCTATTTATAGGACTTGGTCGCACGCGTGACCCGATGATGTGTGATCTCAGCCGTCGCCTCGGGTTCTGTGAAGAGATAACAGCAAATAAAACCAAAAGATTATCATTAATCTTTTCGGTTACCGAGGCATCATCATATACATTAACTGAGAGGAGCATGCACCCGAACAGGCATGCGCCACAACAGTCATGTGCCCTGACCTCCATGCTTCTTATTCAAAGTATTCCAAAACTTATCCAAAAGTTTTGAAAACTTTGAAGGGGGTCTTGTAGAAGCATGGAATTTCACAACCAGAAAGCCCATGCGCCGGACACTACATACGCCAGAGCTCGGACAAAATACTTTACAACAAAAGCAACAAATATAGACATGGAAAGAGAACTTTTTTATTTCACATATAAAAGTCTATTACATGTCTAGTAAAGGTTGTACAAAGGAGAATTTCTACAAAGGAAAGATCCTAAGTCTACGACCAGCAACCACCATGTGCCTCCAGTCAGGCGTAGCAACCACCATGCGCCTCCAGTCAGGCGCAGCAGCCACCATGCGCCTTTAACCGGGCGTATCCCACCATGCACCCTCAGCAAGGCACATCACTTCAAGAGCTCAGTTATGTGCATCTCCAGTTATGTGCATCCCTTCAGCAGCCCAGCTATGTGCCACTCTTCCAGCCAGGCTCACCTGGCCGGGCAGGATGAGGGTGGCAATTAACCCCCCATCCAGAGAAAGAGCCTCAAAAGCCAAAGGAAGACGGTCAGGGCACCACCATTCCGATCTACGGCTCTTCCTGCACAACGGAGACGAGACCCGAGCATCCCTATCTTTGGATGCAACAGGCACCTTCCGCCTGTCTCAGAAGCCCTCGACTCCGTCTTTTAGATGTAACAGTCACCTTCAAGTGCATCAACAACGACATAGCGTCTCATCTTCACCCTCGAGAGCGCTTCGTCAACAGGATGCATTCGAGCACACAAGTTCATGTCGGAAAGACGTGAGAGAACGAGAGGCCAACCCTCTCTCCATACCACTATTTATAGGCCGGGCAAATCAAACCCATGCGCCAAGTGGATGGCTCCCTGAATTCTGTGCAATGAATGTATATTAAATGGATGAACCAGACGCTTCGAATTCAGCCAAGTCAAAACGGCTATTTAAAGCACTCGAAAAACGTAACAGTTGCACCATCAAAGATGTCTCATGAAGCGGATGCGTCGGCCAGACCGCGCATCACATAGACGCGCCCTTCAACATCAAGCACATCATACAGACGCGCCCTTCAGAACCTTGCGCATCACAGAGGATGTGCCCCCATGCGTCCCCATACCCGGTGGAACACTAATCGACGTGCCCCCCTCAGCTGTCCATCGAATGTCATAAATATTAAATGCTGAACTGACAGAGTTGGCAGCACGTCTCCCAAAGTCTGAATGGTCGGCAGCTTTTTCAGAAAACGAAGCGTCGGCAACGTCAGCATCATCATGACTTTACTCCGACGGCTATTACCACGTGGCCACTCAACCACCCGCATGCGCCTCTGCAGCCATGCGTCCAAATCTGCATGTGCCTCAAAAGTCATGCGCCTCAGACTCTTCACTGATCCCTAAAGACAGAAGGAAAGTCTCCATCTGAAGCTCAGCATGCGCCTCAAACGCCCCAGACTGCTCTCTGATCCCAAAAGACAGAAGGGAAGTCGCCTGCATGCGCCTCAAAAGCCATGCGCCCAGAATGGTTCGTGACTCATAAAGGTTACGGGCCAAAGTCTCCTCATGCGCCCAATCTTAGGCGCATCCTACCAGTTCATTCCCCCATCAAATCCGAGATCTCCGAGCCATGGGTCGATGACACGCGTTCTTTGACTCAACTCACCCAAGATCTCAGCAACAAAAAGATCTTTTTCTCTGCTACGTGCCGGCTCACAACAGCAAGATGAAGAAGTCAACCCCTCGATCAGGGCGCATCACCCATGTGCCTCCATCAGCGATCAACACGTGGCGTCCCCACGCATCAGCGCACCCTACATATGCGCGCATAAGCAGCCAATCTGCCCAGCTATAAATAGAGGAATCATTTCCTTCTTCCACACACACACATACGAACGAACATACCATCAGAGAGGCAGATACAGACACTCAACGTCTTCCTCCTCTCAGCAAGCTCCAGCACCCAGAGAAATCCAAACCTTCAGAGAACCGATAACCGTCGTCAGCTCGTCAACGGAGTCAACGCATTACCACTCACTCCATTGGCACAAGGGACCCAAATTAAACAAAAGTGTACTCCTAGGACTACGTCTAAGTCCTATATTGTAACACTGTTCTGTTTGTATTGAAATTACAATCAAAGAATTTTAATGGCAAACAGTTAGGTCGAGACGAAACTTGCGCCAACAGGACCGTATTGTTTTTCTGGTCCTGTATGCCAAGTTTGGTCCAATTCTGAGACCGTTGATAAAATCACCGTTTTGTGGGCCCCACGGCCCGACTCAACGGGCAATTTTGTGCACGGCCCGCCGGAATACAACTATGAACATACGGTTGGGTTCGTATCGAAAAACTGGATCCGTAGACATATAGTTTGACGACTTTAGAGATCACTGACTCTAGCACGCTTTTCGGTACAAAGCGGGTCCAACGGCGGACATCGTTTTTGTCCAAAATTACCGTTTTGCCCATGTGTCCAGAATTGAACTTAAGGACAGGCAATCTTAGCTAATTTGACTATTCTGAGAATGTTGATAATATTTATTTCAGCTTTCGGAGACAGTTGTGATGACTTGGACTTTCTGATTTGTGATTGGCGATACATTGTTGGTTCTTCGTGCTAACCCCCAGGCAAGTTTACCTTGCCAATTCGTACAATATAATTTATATGCATGTTCACTTTCTCACTGCTATTCTTTTCCTTACTTTCGTGATTGCTTTATTCATGTCTAGTACACTTTTCCTGTTATAGTTTCACTTTACATGTTTCTAGTTGCCTGTACAATCTTGTTCCTTCCTGTCATGACATTTCTATCTGTTACACTGTGTTAGTCTCATACGTATTGCTTGATAGAGTCGTCTAGTCCTACACCACAATTTTCTCGACTTGATTATAACTTGACTTGACTTGATATGACTTGAGTGAGATTTGACTTTGACATTCTATAGATTGTGAGTACTTACCTTGACTACGGTCTATAGGATTTTATACTAGGATTAGCTACCGTCTTGGTTATGTGTACTTGTCTTGACAGCGATTGAGATACTATAGATTGTGAGTACTTGCCTTGACTGCAGTTTATAGCCAGCCATTTCTAGTATGGCATGCCAGTGTCTTAGGATCCTTGCGTTTAGATCTTGAGTCTTGGTTTATTTAGTCTCGTTGGATTCCTTGATTGTTCCTTACTTCTTGGTATATTTGTACTGTTACATGTTGGCTTGTATATTATGTATCTTACTAGTCCTCTAAGGACCTGATGATCTCTTCAGGTTTAGCGACTGCATGGAGTTAGTTAGCAGAGCGGGATGGTAGAGGATTGCGATTTATGATACAGGTATTGTTTGTGATATTTCTTTATTGTTTCTCTCGTGCTTTATATTCAGTACCATGACATACTCTGCTTATTTATAGACTCATATCATTCTTAGAGTCTAATCGAACAATATGCTAATGGGCTGCAGATCATGGCCTATACTTGTTCATTCTTGTTTATATGATTCATGTGGATTGAGATATAGTTTAGATTAGACATTATACCCTGACCTCGACAGCTTATACGTATTCGAGTCGGGCTTGAGTCCGCTCGATACGTAGCTGGCTTGCTCACGAGCTCGCGTCCGAAAAGCGGGTGCGGGTCGTGACAGTGGTTTCATCCGAGGTAGAAACATCTAAGATAACATTATGCTAGCGCAAGAACTTATCACCTGCATAAAATTTCCTGCTAGAGGTGGCAACATAGCAATCAAACTGGACATGGAGAAAGCTTATGACATGCTTGACTGGCAATTCAAGATTTGGGTTTTTAGGGCATTTGGCTTCTCGGAGACTTGGACGAATATTGTGTGGAGATCGATCAGTAACTCGTGGTTCTCCACTATCATCAACGGCCAAGCCGACGGCTTCTTCAAATCTAGTCGGGGCGTCAGGCAAGGGGACCCCTTATCCTCCACCATCTTCATCATCACGACGGACGTGTTGAGAAGAAATCTGAACAAGATGGTCGGAACTACGAACTTCCAACACTTCCATACCGCCAGCGGGTGTCTGATCATTACCCACCTAGCTTATGCTGACGATATCCTCATCTTCTTATCTGGGGATGTCGGGTCGGTGGAGGTGGTCCACAACACCCTTCAGAGATATGCAGCCAGCTTTGGTCAGAAGGTCAACTCCGCCAAGAGTGTCATTTATGCGCACCACAACATGGGACGAGATAGCGCGACCAACATCTCCAATATCACCTCTTTTACCATTGAAGACCCTCATTTCCTTTACCTCGGATGCCCACTGGCCTACGGTAGATCTAACGCCGGCATCTTTGACGGGCTGATTAACAAAATTAGGAAAAAGCTGGAGGGATGGCACAACGCTACCCTATCTCCGGGCGAAAAGATGATCCTCATCAATCACGTGCTCACTTCCATTCCTATATATACCCTAGCAGCGTGCTCCCCCCTCCAAGAAGGTCATCCGCTTGATTGAAAGCCTCTTGTGCGACTTCTTTTGGGGGCATAGCGACGGGAACATTAAACATACTGGGCTAGCTGGGACACCATGGCCAGGCCTACCGAGGAGGGAGGCATGGGATTCGCCAGAATCTCTCACATTGTTGACGCCTTCTCTATGAAACTGCGGTGGAAGCTTCGGACGAGTCAGAATCTATGGACTAGATTCATGAAGGCCAGATACTTCAAGCATATCCACCCTATCCAGGCAGCCCCCAACAGTAGGTCATCCGCAGCATGGCGGCGCATCTTTATCGGACGCACCATGGCCGAACCGGTGATTCGACTTCAATTGGGCGAAGGCGATTCTTCGCTCTTCCTCGAACGTTGGGTTGGGGATACCTTGCTCCCTAACTGCACGACGGACTGTGGGATCACCAGGATCAGGGAGGTGTAGGATCTAGCTGGGAACGACTGGTATTGGGGAAGGATACGTAATTGGGCCGGTGATGACGCAGAAGATTGCATCCGTCAAAGCAGCCTGAAGATTGGTAACGAAGCGGACGAGCTGCGTTGGTCGGCCGAACCGTCGGGCGATTTTTCGGTGCGCTCGGCCAGGCAACTAGCCCGTGGGCGCGGAGCGCCATCTCAGATCAACGCCGTCTTCTGGCAGACTTGTATTCCAAAGAAGTGGTCTATCCTTATTTGGAGAGCAGCTCGGAAGAGGTTACCCACCGACGATATTCTGCACACCATCGGATTCAGCTTGGCATCTGCTTGCAACTGCTGCTCAGAGCGTCATACGGAAACTGTCGACCACATATTTTGTCAAGGGGAACTACCGGCCAGGGTCTGGAGATTGCTATCTCAAAGGTTCAGAAGGGCGCAGGGAGTTGGGTGCATTAACGACCTCCTGGCTGGCTGGGCTACTGTGTTCCACGGCCACCAATTAGTTGCGGCTGCAGCAATATGGACAATTTGGAAGAATCGCAACAAAGCGAGATATGAGGGCTATCAGTACAATGCCGACCAGATCCTCAGGGAGGTCACCAGGCAGTGCCAGAAGATCAGGTCTTGTTGTTCTCACGGGTAGACTAGTTTTTGGGTGTCTCTTCCCTCCTAATCTTCGGCTTTCAGGTTTTGCTGGTATACTTGTATAGGCGTCGGTATTGTGTGCCTATGGGTATACTTGTACAAGCTTCGGTATTTTGAGTCTTTCTGGAATAAAATGAAGTGTTCTGCCAACGGTGTGAGTAGGAGGGATGCTTGGGGATGCAAAAAGTGCGAAAATGCCTATCCTTCCTTTTTTTATATATATATATATATATATATATATATATATATATATATATATATATTGAGGGCACATTTTTTATTATTTTTGTTACGAACCTTCAAATATTGGACCGGCCGTGATACAAACACGTCCGTAAGAAAGTTTTCAATTTCATGAGCCAAAACTAGATTCACACCATTGTATTTTTTTTCTTTTGTAAGCTGCTTAAACTACGTAACAAAGAAGATTTGAACCGTAAATTGCTATAATATTATGTAAATATAGTGATAAGGATTGAAAATAGGTACAGTTATTAATACTCCTAAAATATTATCAAGTACTCATCTTCTAATTTTTATTTATTTAAATTTCAAACGTGCCTCTGCATTAAATCTGATATTATTTTGAAATTTGAATGAATAAAATTAGAATATGAGTGCATGATGACATTTTAGTAATGTCACAAATTAATACTTGATTTAACACATGCATAGACTTAAAAATTAAAAGGATAAAATTATAAGAGAAGTACATGATAACATATTAACATTTTATGAGTGTTAATAACAGTAGGCTTAAAAATTAAACATTTCTAATATCCCATCGGCACTCGGCCTCGTTTGGTTCACGGATTCAAGGAAATCGGAAAGGAAACTTGTTCCTTTCCTTTGTTTGGTAGCCACAAATTTGAAAAATACTTTCCTGACATGGGAGAAAATAGGAAGGAAAAATGGTTCCTCTCATGACCCATGGGATTCATTTTTCCTCCTCCTTTCCCAACATTAATTACCAAACATTATTACAAAAGTAGCCTTGATTTATTACCTATTTTACCAATTAACTCTTCATTATAATTATGTTGACATTGGATATTGTTTGAACAATGATATATTTTTTCTTTCCTTTCCTACACCAACCAAACATAGGAAAGAAAATTTGATAGGAATTCTACTTTTCCATCCCCATGAAAAATACATGGGAATTGATTTCCTTTCCGCGAACCAAACGTGGCATAAAATGTCATACTTCACTCTTCTTTAATTTTCTATCATTAAAATTTAAAATCTACTTATGCATTAAATCCGTGATTAAATTGGGCATGCATGGAAGAAGAAGTGTAGGATGATATTATATGAGTGCCAATAATGTTAATACAAGGACAAATTTAGAATTTGAATGCACAAATTAATGTCAAATCTAATGCATAAACAAATTTAAAATTTGAATAATAAAAAATAAAAAATAAAAAATGAGTGTATGGTCATATTTTGGAAGTGTCATCCTAAACAAATAACAATATTTTCGATAAGACATCATTATGGTCCCACCTGGCTTTAAATGTGGGAAAATGTCCCAACTTTATGGTGCAGCCACCCTACTCATAATCCGTTCGACGAAATGCCCCATTCGAATTTGAATTCTATGCATGCAGCCGTACGCCCCCTTTTAGCAAGCACATCACATGGTGGCTGCCGACCGCTGGCCTGTGCTGTGGGCGGTGCCATGCATGCATGCATCTTGGCTAACACAAACATTTGGTCGTGGTGTCGAAAATACCTGCTCAAACCCAGCCTGGCCTGGCCGGCATATATTTCAACTCTTTTGCGATCAAATCATAAGTTTTACTAGCTTCCTCTGATCGTAGTCTTCATCAAAGTTTTACTAGCTTCCTCTGTTCAAAGTCGCGTTTCTGTCTGTATTGGAACACAACGAAAATAAATTCAAGAAATTAGATAGTCCTTCAGAAAAAATTTACAACCATAAATACAATAACTTACGTGGTTCGATCAAGATGTTTACTTCCACGGACGAAAATAATTCAGTTCTACTTTTTAAACATTTTTCTTTCTTTACTATTTAAGTTATACGATTGTACATAAACCAAAAAAATTAAAATAACCTGTACTTGAAACACCCAAACTATGAGTCCATTTTTGTTCACCCACCAAAAGTAGGTGGGATGTTTACCTCTTAATAAAAATATGACACGTGACATTTTTATCACATACAAATCGGGAGCAGTTGTCCCTTTCAATTACATGTGGGCCACGTGAGTAGATATGTGGAGGGTAGCCCACATATAATAGGAATGGGGACATAATTGAACAGAAATAAATGGAACAGCATATCTGCTCGCATACAAACCATTTTCTAAATGGTTTTGTTTACCCACCAAAACTATTTCGTAGCACATGTCATATTTTTATTGGGAGAATTTTATCTAGTTTTGGTGGGTGAACAAAAATGGACTCCCCAAAATAGTTCACTCCCTCAATCACCGCATCCTAAATCACCCCTTGCACAAGGTACCCAATTATACAATGACACATAATCTATCTTTTCTTTCTTTAATTTAGACTTACAATCCTTTACACAAGTTATCTAATTATATTATATGTCAATTCTGTTCTAATCAACAACTATAATAATCATAAAAATTTTAAAAAATAAAAATATAATGAGTATACACAGAAACAGAATTGATACAAGGCCTCCTTTAATTATACAATGGTACATAACCAATGTTTTCTTTCTTTAATTTAAGATTCATTACAAGTCCAGTATATTTTGTGTCAATTCTGTTATAATCAACTACTATGGTAATCATAAAAGTTTTAAAAAAAATAAAATAATAATCAGCAACTCTATGTAGAAACAAAATTGGCACAGAGGCCTGATTTGGTTCTCAGAATCATAAGATTGGAATAAAAAAAAGTCGTTACTTTCCTTCCTATGTTTAAATGTCAAATAAATTGAGAAGAAAATTAAAGTGATTCCCAATGGAATTTTTTTTAGAAAAATGTCTTCATCCATCTAAGCTTACTTTCAGACATTTAAGTATTCATTTTTCTTCTTCTAATTTTATTGACATTTCCAATACTGGAAAAAAAAAATTAAAAAAAAAAAGGCAAAGAATTTATTTTCTTTTCTCTCCTTTCCCGCGAACATACGAGGCCATAAACAAATTGCTTCCGAATCTGAATAAACAAATCTGCTCGCGGAAAGAAAATCAGTTGATTGTTGTTTCTTTTTTAAAAATTATAATTTATATTGATTATTTTTTGTGTGTTTAAAAATGATTGGCAATTTTTTTTAAAAAAATTTCAATTCCATGATTCCGAAAAGCAAGATAGGAAAGATGGGGGATGGTTGAGTAGATGGGGGGCGAACCCATGCCAATGATGGGTCTTTGTTTAAATAAAATAAATAAATGAGGCTTGTGTGTTAATCCTTCCTAGAAAAATGCCCGTGTGATTGAGACTGCTGACAAGCCCAAGGAGCGGGAGAGTGTCCAGGTTCTCCTCCTCTGGCTTTGAGAAAAACAATTGGCAAATTTCAGAGTGCCAAAGGGGCCCACCCCAACTCTTTTCCGTGTGATTTTTGTATTTGCAACTTCATATTTGGCCTCCCTATTTCCTTTTTTTTTTTTCCCCTTTGCAAAACTAACACCCCTCCCAAATTTTTAATTTTTTTGGGGATTTATTTCCTATATATTGGCTTATATAGTCTACACTTACCCTATTAAGTTTTCTAAAAGGTCTTATTTTGCAAACGAGACAAATCTAAGGAGGATTTAAATGCACTTTACCCTATTTGTTATGGTCTACTCTGTATTTTATATAGTTAAAAATATAAATAATATAAATAAATAATTTGATCGAGAGTGAGACTTGAACTTGATTCAATATCCTCAAGACAATATTCGTTCCACACTAGTGCTTACAGTTTAATGGCGATTAGTCTGATACAACTGTTCGTCTCCTTCGAATCACATCGTAGGAATTCGACGAAGTAATGTAGGTAATCTCTTCTTTTGGACTTAATGATTGATGTACGAATTGAGTAAATTGAATTGATCAAACACTATGCTCTTATAAATGACAAAGGGACACAAATGTGAGTAGACACATTGTTTGGTAAGGACACATCTTTCCAATAGGTACATTCATTGTAAATTGTACACACCTATGGAAAAATTAATAAAAATATTTTTTAAATAATTTTTCAAGTCAAATTTACATTCACTTTTTTAACAATATTCTCGTCCAATGTAATTTAATATCTTAGATACAATTTCAAATGGTTACTAAATTTGATCTTTTACTTTATTTTTTCAAATCTAATTTTAAACTATATAAGAGATAAGTTTGAAAAGATAACTTGAAATCTTAGATATAATTTAGGGTTAATCACATTGAACTCTCCTATGTTTCATGAGTATTACATGGACTATCCCTATTCCGAAAATAATTACACACTATCATTTATAAATTTTATTAACCATAAGGGTAATCAGTGTTATTAGTTTCTATAGAAATTAGAAAGTACATGGGGTGTCCGTATAATTAGTTTCAAAGCAGGAGTGGTCCGTGTAAGAAGTTTAAAACATAGGGGTAGTTAATACAATTAACCCTATAATTTTAAATCTTAGATATTTTTTAAACTTAATATTAGGAGGAAAAAAAATTAGAGATAGGTAGATATATTTTTTCAAATCTTAGATATAATAAGTTAGATTTTTTTTTTTTTTTCAAATCTTAGATATTTTTTAAATTGTTATTATGAATCTAATTTGACCAAAAAAAAAAAGAAGGATGTATATTAGACATAAAGTTTGACTTTTATCTTAGATATTTTTTCTAAGTAATTTAAAATTGTTAGTAGAAATTCTAGGTTAGTGATAAAGTTTGGGCAAGATGAAATATTTTTAAATACCATAATAATCATTTGAATAGTATCTAACGGTTGGGTATGTTAATTTTTTTTAGATCAAGTTACGCATTGAAATACTTATAGCTAATTTAAATTAGATAAGGATAGTTAAAAAAATGTGCATATAATTTAAATAGATAAAAAAATGCTAAAAAATATCAACATTAATAAATTTAAAAAAAAGAAGATAAACATTGGTAAACGATTTGGAATTGTATCAAATTAAATTTAGGTTGGATGAAAATATTTTTCAAATATAAGAAACTAAAGTTATAAAAATAAAACTTAATTATTTTAGAAGATAAACAAACCTTTAAAATGTCAAAAGTAATAAGATCGAAAAATATATTTGAAAAATAAAATAAGATATAAAGATTAGTAACCATTTCAAATTGTATCATTTTTTTCATGAAAAATATTTTTATCACAATTTTTTCATCAATTGTAGCATTTGATAGCTTATATTTTTCATGAAATTATTTTCCAAAAAACTATGATTTTCTGTATTTTCTTTCAAAATGGTAGAAAATAAAATTTGTCAAATCCACAGAAAAATATTATTTTTTATGGAAATAGCTATTTTTCGTCAAAAATAATGACAATACACCCAAATTCAATTTCCCATTAGAAAATTTCAAAATTTCATGGTTAATTTTTTTCCCCACATATTTTTCAATTGCAATCAAACGCATAAGAAGTTAATTTTAGGTAGGATGAAAATATAAAAACTAAAAGATAAACTATAAAAATATATATATATATATATATATATATATATATATATACATTAATAAATTTGAGAAATAGCTACTTCCTAAAAAAATCATTGGAATAAGCCAACTGAGTTGGCATATCATGCCCTCTCTAATTCTTGCAAAGGTCTCTCTTCTCGGCAAATTCTCTTAAACTTCTTCCTTCTCTATAATTTTTAAAAAAAAAAAAATTGGGTTAATTTCAATATCCTCATATTGCATTCATTTAGGCATTGGCATATAGATGTATTTATTTATTATTGTTAGTAGTATCCAATTTAATTATAATATTTTCTTTGTTAGAAACTCTTTTTTTTTTTTGAATAAAGCAATTATGATTGTGGCAAATGCTAGCACTATAGCGAGGCTAGTATCTATGCCATTTTTGTTAACTTTGCTTATAGCAAAATACGATGTGACGATACTAATGACATGACAAGGCTAATGCCTTAGCCATTTTTATTGTTTTATTGGTAACTCGAAGTTCTTATTACTTCAGGTTCAATATGAACTTTTGTTTGACTTGTGAACTATATGTTCAAGATGAACTTTAGTTTCAATTCTTATGAATTTCAGTTTCAATATAAACATTTTTATGAACATTAGTTTTTTTTTTTTGCTTATGGCAAAATGTTAAGCATATACATAGCTCTCAGAGCGGGGGCTATGTCGTCGCCATAATTTGTTTCTAGCAAGATCCTAACAATGGGGTTGAATTTTGACCCCCCGTGATATTTTTGGATATGTTAACGGGGTCAAAGGAGAAACACCCTCTTGCGGTTCTGATTTATTTTGGATAAATTGCTAAACTGTGGAGTTTTGTGAGATTGTTCCATTCAGTTGAACTGAGTTTTTTGGGACTAGATTCTATGGAGATACTCATTTCTGCAGGGTACCTCTATTCTGAGAAACTACTCCATTTCGCCGAGCTGCTAAGTTCTTTGGGCCTGTTATATGCCACGAGGTTGCTCCATTCTCCAATCTGTGAAGCTGCTCTATTCCGTGGAGCTACTTCATTTTGCAGAAGCTGCTCCATTCCACGTAGATGTTCTATTCCGTAGGGCCTCCCACTCCGTGAGGTCTCCCATTTTGCGGTGTTAATTCATTCCATGGCGTTATTGCATTCCACAATTCTGTATTTCGCGATGTTTACTTCCGGCAAACTTTCGCAGTATTTGTTTATGGAAAACTTCTAATCTTCATGTGGCATTTACTTCCCAGTCAGAAAAAATGTCTCATCTTAAACACATGCATCAATATCTATTTGCTATAGTTAGATAATATTAGACAATAAAACAATAAAATAAATTTTATTTATTTATTGATCTTTAGTTATGTGAGAATATATATCCGACTTAAACGACTTATTATGAGCCGAAGAGACCAGGGAGTATAGATATTAATAATAACTAGCATATGTGCACGTGTCTTGCACGTATTTTAACATTTTTAATTAGTTTAGGAAGACTCTTTAGGAAGACCAAAAAGTAGTCTTCCTAATTACTAAGTTGTCCTTATTAAAATTAATGAACTATTTTTAATTAGTATAAGTATGTAAGGGTATTTTCGGAATTTAAAAGTTTCACCATCTAAGTTTTTCTATTATATAGTAGAATAGATTAATGAACTATTTTTAATTAGTATAAGTATGTAAGGATATTTTCGGAATTTAAAAGTTTCACCATCTAATATTTTTCTATTATATAGTAGAATAGATAATAATAATAATAATAATAATAATAATAATAATAATAATAATTGAAAAGCTAGTTTTTCTAGATCAGCAGTTTCCATTTCTTCTCTTTCATTATTATTTGTTAGTTACATCTCCCCTTCCCCCCTTCCCTTCCTTTCTCTAATTTTTTATTTACTCCTCTACCAATCCCCAAGTTCCAACCAAAATTGTATCGAAACTTCCCAAAGACCAGACTTGTCACCACCACCACCACCACCACCACCACCATCAAAATCACCTCTTTGAAAGTTGGAACTCCCATGAGAAGGAAGAAGAGGAAGCAGTAACCGGAGAGAGAGAGAGAGAGAGAGAGAGAGAGAGAGAGAGAGAGAGAGGGGAGGATGGTCTTGGATTGGAGACATTTTTCTCTGGTGGTTTTGTAGGTAAGTGGGTTCCTCCTCCCTCTCTCTCTCTCTATTCCATATGCTTTTCCTGGTACTTGCTTTAGTCCATATAGTTTAGTCAAGTTAATCTCCAGTTGATATATTCTATGCCCATCATGTTTAAACAGTGAAAGATGAAGCAAAAGTGGGAAAGTTGGGATTTTTCCAGGGAAATACTTGTTCTTGATGGGTTTATGTTTGATGGTATTCTGAATTTGTGGTAAAGATGAGATCTTGATCTAGTTTAGGACTGACCCTGTTGAAAATTTGGTGAAAGATTTTGATCTTTTCTATTTTTTCTTTTTATCGAATTCTGTTTGTTTGTTTGTAGGACTCTGTAGTATAGATTGCTTGGATCCTTCTATATGAATGGATTGAATGAAGGTTGTTAGTTCAGATGTTAAGAGCATTGTGCCATGGCCTGCTGGTTTCGTCCCTACTCATTTGTGCGTCCGCCATGGAGATCGGCCGCTGCAACTGTGACGGAGGCGACAGCCTCTGGAGCGTCGAGGCGATCCTCCAGTGCCAGAAAGTGAGCGACTTCCTCATCGCCACGGCCTACTTCTCCATCCCCCTCGAGCTGTTGTATTTCGCCACCTGCTCCACCCTCTTCCCCTTGAAATGGATCTTCATCCAGTTCGGCGCCTTCATCGTCCTCTGTGGGCTGACCCATCTGCTCAATGTGTTCACCTACGAGCCGCACACTTTCCTCCTGATGCTGAGCCTCACCGTCTCCAAGTTCTTCACGGCTCTCGTGTCCTTTGCGACAGCGATAACGCTCTTGACTCTGATCCCCCAGCTCCTGAGAGTGAAGGTGAGGGAGAATTTCTTGAGGATCAAAGCCCGGGAGTTGGACCGGGAGGTCGGCAGGAGGAAGAGGCAGGAGGAAGCAAGCTGGCATGTGAGGATGCTCACGCAAGAGATAAGGAAATCTCTCGACAGGCATACTATATTGTACACAACTTTAGTGGAATTGTCCAATACTTTGGGGTTGCAAAATTGTGCAGTGTGGATGCCGAGCGAGGATAAGAAGGAGATGAACTTAACCCACGAGTTAAGACCGAGGAGTTCTTCGGACTTGTATAGTCATTCGATTCCTATAGATGATCCAGATGTGATTGAGATCAAAGAAGCTAAAGGTGTGAAAATACTCAGGGTGGACTCCGTGCTCGCGTCTGCCAGCAGTGAAGGTTCTACTATAGAGCCCGGACCAGTGGCTGCGATCCGAATGCCAATGTTAAATGTGGCCAATTTCAAAGGGGGGACTCCGGAAATAATCCAGACTTGCTATGCGATACTGGTCTTGGTTCTCCCTGGCGAAAATTCTAGGGTTTGGAGCGGCCACGAGTTAGAAATTGTTGAAGTGGTTGCCGATCAAGTTGCTGTTGCCCTCTCCCATGCGGCAGTTCTTGAAGAATCCCAGTTGATGCGAGACAAACTAGTGGAACAGAATAGGGCTTTGTTAATAGAGAAACGGAATGTGATGATGGCGAGCGAAGCAAGGAATTCCTTCCAAAAGGCCATGAGCCAGGGGATGAGAAGACCAACCCATTCCATCTTGGGTTTGCTGTCTATGTTGCAACAAGAGAATCTTAACCCCGAACAGAGACTCATCATTGATACCATGGCTAAAACTAGCGGTGTTGTTTCAACATTGGTCAATGATGTGATGGATATCTCTACAGTCAACAACGAGCGACTAACTCTGGAGTTGAGATCCTTTCAATTGCATTCTATGATAAAGGAGGCTGTTAGTGTGGCGAGGTGTCTTTGTAATTGTAGAGGTTTTGGTTTTGGGTTTCAGGTCGAGAACGTACTTCCGGACCGGGTCATGGGCGATGAGAAGAGGATCTTTCAAGTGATATTGCATATGGTTGGCAATTTGTTGAATGGGAATAAGGAAGGATTTATGTCATTCCGAGTTTGCAGCTATGCAGAGGATAAAGACAGGCCAGATCAGGGATGGATGCCCTGGAAGTCGAACTTTTCAGAGGGGTATTCTTGCGTAAAGTTTGAGATTGGGATCCAAATGCAAAGTAGTAATTCAAGCTCATCAAGTCAGCTGGTAAGGCGACCAAATTCTGAAGGATTTGACATGGGCCTCAGCTTCAACATGTGCAAGAAGATTGTACAGGTATTCCCAATTACATCTCCTGATGCCTATGAAAAATATTATGTTGGTACGGTAGTTGTGTGCCAGGCCTTACTTTGGAAACTCTGTCCTAGTTTCCTCTTATTTAGAGCATTTCATATTAGTATGAGTTCTTTTGCTAATACAGTAACAAGTTTTGACTTATGGGTCAGTTAATGCATATCATGGATACCTCTTATATATATGCATAGTTAGAGGGCATTAATTCTTATAGATTATTATTATGGTTTATTTTGCATGGGCATAATTTCTTTTTATTTTATCTTCCTTCTGGATATTTGTAATTCATTAAGGGACTGGTCAATTTTTCTTCTCGTTTTTGGCTTCTTCTCTTTTTTTTTTTTTTTTTTTTTTTTTTTTTCTGTTGGAGGCTAATTGTTTGAATAAAAAAGATTGAAGTATTATTAAAATAGTTTATTCCAATGCATTAGTTGATTTCTCCTTCAGTTTACTTGAAATAATTACAATAGTAAAGTCCCTCTTCTTATTTTGTACCAATATGTCATAAAGTTGGGTCAAAAATTGTACCATCTCTCGCATATATATTTGAGGGTTGCGATATCTCCCACTTTGAGGTGAGATATTGCCATATTGGAATAATCCTCGTGATTGTCAGGATACAAAATGTTGGCATACAAAGCATAGAAACATGTGAGGCACACACCTTACACCTCATTGTAAACCATGCATAGGAGGGACAGGGGATTGGATAACTCCAATGAAAGGAATTAAGGGTGCTTACCTATCAATTTTGTTTCTTATGAACTCAATGCTACACTTTAAGTTTAGGCGATATTGCACACTTCCTCGCTGAAAATTTAACACCCATTTCTAGTTATGGTTTTTATTTCCATGCGAATCTATTATGCAATTTCATATTCTTGCCAAATTTATATGTTATTCCCAAGTTGACTTGAACCCATCAATTCTGTAATGTCCTGACGCTGTATGTTAGCATCATATACCACAAAAGGTCATATGCTATTTATCTTGTGTCTGCCTGGCTGACCGCGAGAATAACCTTGTAAAAGTGTTCCAAAAACCTTTATCCGGTTTGAAATTTGCATGTGTACCTTCCTAAATGAACTGTTTTGATAATGCTTTGAGAATATAATTTTACAGATGTACCATTTTACATAAGCCTTTTACATAGTGCCGCTAAACAACATCAATAGAACTAAACTTTATGTAAAACATGCCAACCATAGTTCACGGTATCGGCCGATACTGATACGAAATACACCTAATACCTATAGATTTTGGCATGTTCCGACCCAATACCAACACCCTACCGCTACCAGCCGATACCGATGTTGGGGGTCTCTTTCCGGTCAATTTGGTAAAGAAAAAAGAGAGAGAGAAAGGTAGAAAAATTAAACAATAGTCTCAACAAAGTGATTTTGTCTTGTTGAAGATTGACAATGTTATAGTGTATTGGTAAGGAATAAGGATGAATATTGTGAATTTATAGATATACAACTTCAACAAATGGTAAAGTTACAATGTATTGATAAGGAATATGAATGAATATTGTGAATTTATAGATATACAATTTCGACAAGGCAATTGATAAAGGCACTGCCTTTTTTGATCGGGGCTAGCCCGGATTGGGGCTAGCCCAATTTTTTGTGTGTTTTACTCAGGACAGCCCATTTTTTTGATTTTGGGCTGTCCCAAAGTAAAATTCCCCTAAACCCAAAATTTTTCTCTCATTTGCAAAATTTTTTCTCTCTCTTCCTAAACCCTAATTCCTCTCTTCTTCTTCTTCCTCTTCTCCTCCACCATTTCTCCATCCCCAAGCAAGAAAATAATTTGAAATTCCTAGAAATTTCTTCCACCTAGAAATGTTCTCTTCTTCCTCTTCTCTTCCAAATTTCCTTCTCAAGAAGATCGATGGCACCCAAATTCTTTCTCTATTTGTTTCCAAAACTCTAGAAATTAAATTGAAAAATTCAAGCATCCATTATATTGTTTATTTCAATTGTTTGTAGCCCATTTGAATTAAACTACATTCGGAGTGAAAAATTATCCATTTAAATTAAACACAAGTATGCAGGAACGAGAAAACTGTGCGTCGACCAGGACTGCCTAATTTTCTGGCAGTCCTACAAACTGAATGGACTGCCAGAAAACTGGGCAGTCCTAAGTCACAACATGTGAAACAAAGGACTGCCCATTTTTCTGGCAGTCCTTACTGTATTCAGGACTGCAAGAAAATTGGACAGTCCTACATACAGTAAGGACTGCCAGAAAAATGGGCAGTCCTTTGTTTCACATGCTGTGACTTAGGACTGCCCAGTTTTCTGGCAGTCCATTCAGTTTGTAGGACTGCCAGAAAATTAGGCAGTCCTTGTTTGTATGTGGACTGTCCAGTTCCTGGACAGTCCATGCTCACAGCAAGTTCTGTGATGGACTGTCCAGTTTCCTAGTAGTCCACATATGTATGTGGACTGCCAGGAAACTGGGCAGTCCATATACAATCAGGACTTCCAATCTTTCTTCGCGCGCGCGCGCGTGTGACAGCATGCGGGATGAATCTCAATCTAGGATTACAAAACAGGAAGATTTTTGTAGGGATAAGAGGAATCTCAATCTAGGGTTTAGAAGAAAATTTGAGATTAGAAGAAAATTTGAGAGGAAGAAGAGAAAGAGAAAAGAAATAAAACAATTGACTTTTATACTACCTAATGGGCTAGCCCTAATAAATTTTTTCAATGGCAAACTTGTAAATAACACAAACTTACAAATGGGCTAGCCCCGATCAAATTATGCAGTGCCTTTATCAATTGCCTTTCGACAAATGGTAGTGGCTATAGCAAAACTATTTATTATGGTTGCACTTTTTAAATACAAGTAAATAAACAATAGTATCCGTCGCAAGTGGAATAATATTCCATTTAAACCTAACTAGAAACGACATATTATATATAAAATTATGTCTAAATGTATCAAATATTTTTCTTACTTTTTAAAATAATTTTCCATTTATGATTTTCCAAAACGAATAATCCAATCCGAAACCGCCAATACTGCTACTCATAGGAAGGGCCCAAAACCGATTCCGACACTGTTATTGCGAACCTTGATGCCAACACCAACAAAGCGTTAACCCAGATTTTGGGTTGGCTAATTCGTTTCTTTGTAATCCAACAAAGTTGTATGCTGGTTGTCAGCTACCTAAAGCAACCTCGTCTCTCCCGGCTTGGAACTGGCAGTTAAACTATGAGACGTTAACAACAATGCACACAAAGAGGGTCCAGCTTTAAATAGAATATATTAATGTCATATTTCAAGTTCTTTCCTGAAAGCACAATTGCACTTGTATTTCACAATTTATGTCAATTACTATGTTATCCTTCCGTCACAAGTTTCAGGGAACTCTTCAATATATATTTTTGTCTTAACGTGCTATTTGGACAATTATCTATTCATAAGTGAAACTTAATTGTATTCCTCTCGCATGATATTCATTGCATCTGTTATTGCGAACCTTGACGCCAACACCAACAAAGCGTTAACCCAGATTTTGGGTTGGCTAATTCGTTTCTTTGTAATCCAACAAAGTTGTATGCTGGTTGTCAGCTACCTAAAGCAACCTCGTCTCTCCCGGCTTGGAACTGGCAGTTAAACTATGAGACGTTAACAACAATGCACACAAAGAGGGTCCAGCTTTAAATAGAATATATTAATGTCATATTTCAAGTTCTTTCCTGAAAGCACAATTGCACTTGTATTTCACAATTTATGTCAATTACTATGTTATCCTTCCGTCACAAGTTTCAGGGAACTCTTCAATATATATTTTTGTCTTAACGTGCTATTTGGACAATTATCTATTCATAAGTGAAACTTAATTGTATTCCTCTCGCATGATGTTCATTGCATGTGCATTATATGTCTGGTAGTGCAAATAGTATCAGAGTACTATTTGGTTTTAAAACTTCTTGATTTTGATTCTAGCAATAGGAAATAAGAAGAGGAAGAGAGCTCAAGAAAAGATTTTGGGAGGAATAACTCAGAAACGGATAACAAGCATACACAGAGACGTTTTGCATAATAATTTCATGTATGGTAAAAGTACAAAGAAAAAGTATGTTATTTGATTATGTAGACACTGATAGGAAAGGTTCTATTATTTTCAAAATTAGGATTCTAACGTGGCAAAAGTAACCCACCAATGGCAATGACAAGTGAGGATAGTACAATAAAAAAAGGGCTAAATTGTAACTTGATATCTTCAACTATTCAAGTTTTTTAACTTGATATCCTAAACTTTAAAACTTGACAACTTGATACCATTAACTATTAAAAAAATTCATGTTGATACCCTTCATCAGCTAGGGTTAACTGTTCCGTTATTATTATTATTATTATTATTATTATTATTATTATTATGACAAAATATCCCCTCCGCCCCCACTACCCTCCCCCCAGACCCCACCCCGCTTCGGCAACCTCCCGCCTCCGCTACTGTCTGTTGCCGCCGCTGCCGGGGGGAGAGAGAGAGAGAGGGAGGGGAGGGGAGAGAACGGAGGGAGTATTTTCGTCATTTATAATTTTCTGTTAACACCGGTAGGGTATTAAGTTGTACAATTATAGTTGCGGTATCAAGTTGTCTAGTTTTAAAGTTTAGGGTATCTAAGTTGAAAAACTTGACTAGTTGAGGGTATCAAGTTAAAATTTAGCTTAAATAAAGTATAGTTACCTAACTTACGTGCTTCAAAATCCTTAATTTGCTTAAGGATTATAGTTCCTTATCTAATTCCAGAATACAATATTTTATATAATAACCTTAGATTATAGTTTTAGTACTAAGAAAACGCATAATGAAAAGTGACTCAAATAAAACAAGTATTAGAACTATAACCTAATTGATCCAAAATTTTAGACGGTTTATTGTTGTTAATTTGTTATACAACTCGTGCCTACAAGGGACCAATGATGAGTTATGATGTAGCTCTTATCATTTGCTTTCACAAAAATTGACCCATCCATCGGTCCCATCTCGTGATCTCTTCCTTTGTACTCCACAAATGAACTTGGACCATATGATAATACATCCATTTCACGCTTCCATTTGAGATGTTTTCTTAAGAAATGACACCTTTAAGATGACTGCAAAATTCTCATTTGGGTGCGGCTATACGCACCCCATGACTTACTTAGCATACCCCTAGTGCTAAGTACACCACATTTTAATTGATTAAAATTAGCATAAATGCTAAGTACACCCCATCAAATGACCAAAATATTTTTTTCTATTCTAACCTAAAACCTAGCTACCATTCCTAAGCACACCCCAAATCATTCTAACCTCTCTACTCTCTTCTCTCCTCTCTCCAACCGACCGGCCCCCTCTCCTCTCCGATCCCCTCTGCTCCCAAGACCAATCCCAAGATCACTGCCAGGGTTTTTCGCTTAGGATCACTGCTAGGGTTTTTCGAATCCCTTCAATCGTGTGAAAACGAAATAAATTTCGATTTTTTTTTGGGTTTTCACGGTTCTGTTCGAGCCTGGTTTGTCGAGCGCTCGGATTGGAGTTCGACCCATGACAGTCGAACTTCTTTGCTAACATTCGACCAAAGCTGGTCGAACGAAAAATTAAATGAAAAAACATAATGTTCGACCACAACTAGTTGGACAAAGCTCTACTATTCGACCATTACAGGTCGAACTGCCCTATATATGTTCGACTTTCCTCGATCGAACATGTTTTGTTCAGTTCGACCAGTCGAACAGAACATGTAATGTTCGGCCGACACAGGTCGAACAGACAGTGTTCCGTTCGACCTGTGTTGATCGTGCCTATCGCAGAATTTTTTTTTTTTTTTGGTTCAACGATTCACATACAGTGCTTCAAACCGAGAAAGAAGGATTGTGTCTTTGAAGTGGATTTCCTTCCTCCATGATGCCTTCTTCACAATTTCAAAGTAGGATTTTTCTAGGATTTTGGGGTTGGGTTGGAGAAGAATGTGAAAATGAAAGAAGAAGAAGGAGGATGGTGGGGTGTGATAGGAAGGTCATATGGGTATATGAGTTTTTTAACATTAATCTAATTTTCAACTTAAGTTATATGAGGTGTGCTTAGAAAGTCATGGGGTGCGTATAGCCGCACCCTTCTCATTTATGCTTGTTTTTTATCAATTACTTCTTCCTGATTCTTTCTGTGGATACAGATGCAATATTACAGTAGCATGACTTTGATTCTTTATGTACTTACCCTTAATCTTCAATGATTAATATACAGATGATGCAAGGAAACATCTGGGCTATCCCCAATCCTCAAGGCCTTCCCGAAACTATAACACTAATTCTTCAGTTCGAGCTACGGCCTCTCACTCCGGTCTCTGAACTTGGGGGATCCTTAGACCGTGCCCGCATGCCTTCTACCCCTAACTTCAAAGGTCTCAGAGTCCTATTAGCCGATGAGGACGACATAAATAGAGCGGTGACCAGAAAGCTCCTTGAGAAGTTGGGCTGTCATGTAACCTCGGTGTCCTCTGGCGCCCAGTGCCTCAGTGCTCTCAGCACCTTGGAGACCCCTCCTTTCCAGCTTATAATCTTGGACCTCCAGATGCCCAGGATGGACGGCTTCGAGGTGGCCATCAAGATAAGGAAGCTCCGAAGCGGATCATGGCCTGCAATCGTGGCCCTGACAGCAAGTGCCGAGGACGGGGCCTGGGAGCGATGCCTGCAGTCGGGGATGAACGGCCTGATCCGGAAGCCGGTCCTGCTGCAGGCCATGCGAGACGAGCTCTACAGAGTCCTCCGCAACACTTGAAAAATAGAGGAGGTTGATACCTCATTCTTCTTTCTCCATGAATGCCCTTCCAGGTTCTGGTAATGCCCCATTGTTATACATACACATCCCCCATTGCAACAAAGTTTATGTATACAACAGTGAATTTTGATTAAGCCCAATGCCAATGCATCTTACAGTTGAACCGAACATTTTGAATGCAGATAATTTTTTCGCGTTAAGATTTTTTTTTCTTTTTTTTCCAGAGGGCTGGCGCATGGGTGATTCTAACCAGTGTAGCTTACTATTTCAGGAGCTAGTTAGCTTAATAGTGTGGGTTTTGGTTCCTTTTAAGTCTTGATTATGGTATTTTACTATCCATATATACTTGTACAAATCATATCTTGATTATAATTTAGAAATGATTTGTTCAGATGAAGAGGAGAGATGAATTCATACTTCCCGGGAGATTTTTGTTTCGCTAAAATTCCTTGTGACATGGATGAGCTTTTACAATGTCATAAAACTGTATTAAATGTCTTTCTTTGTGTTGATTTCTGAATGCTCCTTGTATCAATTTGAGCAAACTGGACATGTTCTGTGCATACGCAAGTCGTGCGACCGCAAAGGGCCCCAAATTTTTTTAACCTTTCGTATATATTACTAATGTGAAATCTTCATTTTAGATTTAGACTCCTATTTTTGGTTTAAAAGTATTTTTTTAGTATTTGTACATGGCTTTTTTGAATGTCAGAAAAAGTCGTGTTTATCTTATTCGAATCATTATTATTTTGAGAAAATTTGAGTGGCACTCCACTTTTGTTACGCTTATTTAAGGTGCACCCCACATGTTTACATGAATGTATAACACCTTCCACTTCAGACGTTTTCCGTCCAAGACTAACAGTTGACCGATTTTGGGTGTAAATTGTGACCAAAATAACCCTCACGTGCTCAGAGCACTGAACTTAAAGTGGGAAAACCCTAAACTACCCTCTCTTCTTGAACGATCCTCTCTCTTCCCTCCCTCTCTTCCCAACAGAAACCCAATTCCAAAATCCACCTCTCTTCCACTCCCTCTTCTCTCCCGTCGAAATTTCTCCCGTCACCGTACTCCGTTGTCGTAGCAAATACCCAGGTATGAAATCGACCTCTCTCTTCTCTCTCTTTCGCATAACCACGCTGAAGTACCGATCGTTTCCCTTTCTTTCAGATTTCTGTCAGTCGAAGCGTCCACGAGAGTCCATGGCGAACCAAACACCCAGGTGCAAAGTTTTTGGTTTTCCATGTTTTCCCCGTAATTTATGAAATTATTCGTAATTATGTTTCGTTTTTCAGGATTTTTCATAAATTGTACACTGAAAATTATTTGTATTTCTTTAATGTATAAAAGTAATTAGGGTTTTCCCTAAAATTGTACACTGTAATCGTTTTTAGGTTACGAATTAGGGTTTTTCCTAAAATTGTACACTGTATGAAAGTAATATTTAATGTATGAATTTAATCATTTTTAGGTTACGTTGTTCTGAAATTAGGGTTCATATGTACTATCTGAAATTAGGCAAGAGGAAAGTTGTTCATATGTACTATCTGAAATTAGGGTTCAGATAGTTATTCTGAAATTAGGGTTCAGATAGTGTTCATATGTTCTGAAATTAGGGTTCATATGTACTATTTGTATTCTATTAATTTGTAGCATTGGCAGCATGAAATTAGGGCTCATATGTACTATCTGAAATTAGGCAAGAGGAAAGTTGTTCATATGTACTATCTGAAATTAGGGTTCAGATAGTTGTTCTGAAATTAGGGTTCAGATAGTGTTCATATGTTCTGAAATTAGGGTTCATATGTACTATTTGTATGCTATTAATTTGTAGCATTGGCAGCATGAAAATTAGGGTTCATATGTAATGTTTGTCTGTGAAATTGGGGTTCATTTTGAGGGAAGTTCAGTTGTTAATATATGCTAATATATGCTATTATTATGTGTATTTGAATTGTATGCTATTGTATGATATTTGAATTGTTATATGTATTGTTATATGTGAAATTAGGGTTCATTTTGAGGGAAGTTCAGTTGTTATTATATGCTAATATATGCAATAGGTATGTGTATTTGAATTGTATGCTATTGTATGATATTGTATGCACTTGTAGGCTATTTTTAGTGTTGTTCAGTTGCTATTGTATGCTATTGTAGGCTATTTTAAGGATATCTGTATTATACAGGAAGTTCATGCTTAGGGTCCATTTTAAGGGTAGTTCAGTTGCTGTTGAAGTGGATCCATACTTTATTAGTCTGTTGGATTTACCTTATACAGTTGAAAGTAACCATTTGGAGGGAGTTTATAAGTACTACTGGATTGATGACTTGAAGAATAGAAAAACAGTGGAGCTCCTCACTGATGCTGGGTTGTTGGACATTGTCACAACCCGCACCCTAGAGTTAGGGCACGAGAACGTAACAACGCCCAGCCTACGCCGCAGTGTCGGCGGTAGAACGCTGTCCTAGGTCTCAATGCATCTAACAGTATAAGACTAAACAGTTTATACTCCCCGAATGGGGGTGACATAGCAGAATGTAAACTCAATCACATCTAAGGTAGAGCATAAAGGAAGATAGATAAAACATGAAATCGAAAAGAGATACAACAGATAGAAGTCTAAGTGTCTAAGGTACAAACTCAGAATATATCTCAAAGCTCAAATACAGTAATCCATAAAATAAATACAACTCCAGACAACTGAGAATAGCTAACTAAACAACCTCTAATGGGTCTCCTCTAGGCTAGCAGGCAATTTCCAAGCTATCTGTAAAATTTGTCAACGTATCCTGTCAGAAAAATGAGCAAGTACAAACACCAACAGCAGTTCCATATGAATTGAGAAATACTATAAGAGACAGTAATAATGAAATACAAGACAAAGATATCGGCGACTTGGGAACCATTTGAAAGTCGAGTTACAACCCTTAAACCAAACAAGGACCGGGGTTGTAACCCTTCTTTCAAACAGAACTTAGTCCCATAACCATGGTACAGTATAAAAACAAGTAGAGCATGTGAGTAATAGAATCATAGCATGGTGAGAAGTACAGAAAGTAAAGCTGAACTGGAATATAAGATACGCTAATAAATGTAAAAGGTGATTTGAACTATTAGAGCGATATGTGATCGGCTAGGAAAGCAAGAGATGGTTATCCACTTGGCCCGGCAATCCGCGGTGACCTCAACGGAGAGACATGCCGTCCAACCTGGATAACTGGCAAGGGGGTATCTGCTACACCTTACGTGAGGTGAGGGTGGCGCTAGCAAAATATAGTTACAGGGAGGCTTTGATCACATAACCCCTAATAATTCCCCCATCCCCGAGTAGTATCACGAATCCGGACATGGCACGTCATGACACAAGGTTCGAGAGCAGGGGGCCAGCCCACTCCCAAATCAATGTCTATACAAGTACAAGAACACAGAAATATCTCATACCCATATACCAAAAAAGTCCAGGAATAACATCTCATGACAGGATCCGACGTATACTAGTCCGTGAACCGTCGTGTCGAAAATCAAGTAAAACACTACGACTGAATCGGATATAGTAGATATCAAGACAATAAAAACTATCAGTGAATGTACTCGCCTGATATCTGAATGTCCAGGGTAAAGATACTGTCCGAGGAGAGGTGTCTGGCTCCTAATTAGAACAGCACAAGTCACAACATGTCCAGAAGGGTAATATAAAGCACTACAATGCATTCTACATGAATCTAGGTCAAACTAGGCCAAAGTCAACCCTTGGTCAACTCTGGTCAACTGCACTAGTCAAACTAGGTCAAACTAGGTCATGTCCTAACCCAATAAGTCTTACTAGGCCTAACCAAGACTATCCTAGCAAGCACACATCAATACAAGGCTATACAAGCCAACATACACCCAACTCTATATAGCATGCAATTATTCAATACTCAAATAGGCAAGAATTCACATTGGATATACACTAGATAATCTATTACTTTAAGCTATATATGTCTACACATATATACACATGCATATATTGGTATTCAACATTAGGTTTATAATCATGGCATTTCAAATGGTTATATAAACTTATATATTACAACACAATATGCTAACATATATATAATATACATACATAGCTAAGTTAACTATATTCATAAATACTTATTTAAGAGGCTATGTGTGTGTATGTGAACATGACAAAGGGGCAAGTGAGGGTTAAATGGGCATACATAGTGTATACATATCAAAAAGTGTCAAAGTGTAAGTGAACAATGTGTCAAGTGTGATAGTGTCAACATAGTGTAAGGGGGTACATGAGGTAATATAGGATTTGTGTTAACATAGAACATTACATCTCATTAACTTGTATATTGCATACATTACATCTATTATTACATTACATTCATGCTTGCATTTATTCATCATTAATTTATTCTCTTGCACCACTATATGCACCATACATTACATACTATGGAACCTACATATTCATTACAAGCCATACTTATACATGCTTACATTAGATATGATACTTACATCTCATACATCATTTATTTAACCATTTACTCATGCTTGCATTCTCTATTTAATTACATAATGTATATACATTAACATGGGTTAACATCAAATAGAACATTATATTACACACAAGGGTGCACAAAATGCATATGCCGAATAGTAACTCCTACTAATAATCAATACTGTACCATCTCAGCATGAATTAAAATTTAGGATTAAAGTATGTTATAGATCTATGTGTTAGCTTTCCGAAACTTCAAACGGATCGCGTTTTCGTTTTCGGAAACTCCCGGAATCGCGAAAACACCGAGAACGCATTTGTCTTTCGTACAGCTGACACTCAAATAATTCTCCAAAAAGTTACAGAAAGAATTAGGCCTATTAATACATGTTTTTGGAAAGCTAACTTCAATACGCTTCTTTTAAAAAAAATGGAAGATTAAACCGAGCTTTGAGCTAGAAGTTATGACATTTCTAAGTTAGAGCTGAAATTAAAAACGTGGATAAAAATCATGACGGATTTTGGTAGTTTGAGACAAAAGAACACAAGTATATAACATAATATATCAAGAACTCACTCTCTACACTAATATATATATATGAGACACTATAGAACACATCTCCAATACAAAAATATGAGATTAAACATGTAATAATTCATTCATACATAACAACAACACATAGTGTGTCCAAATTTGGGATTTTCCCACATGGACACAACCACAACACAAAGGACACTCCTATGACCTCTAAATGGACACGAAATGGACACAAATGGAGATACAACCATGGGGATCATTCCTATGGGTTCAAAATAGACCTATATGTATGGGGAAATGAAAAAGAGAAGGGATTTATACCTCCCGGTAGATCGAATCGAAAAAAAGCCTTCCCGGAGCGACACCGACACGTAGAGATTCCAAAAGGACACGAACGAGCTCCGAATCCTCCAAACTTGGGTAGCTTCCTCCTTGGCTAGAATGAAGAAGGAAAGAAGAAGATTTGGTGGCAAAATGGAAGGATTTGGTAAAAAAATTGCTAGGGATTGCTCTCTAGGAATTTGGGGAAGAACAAGAGAGAGTGTGTGGATGAGAATAATGAAATGAACTTGAGCCTATCCTCTCCCAAAGTGGCTGGCCATATGGGGCTATTTGTTCTATTATGGTAAGGTCCAAAATGCCCCCACTAACCTATTCTATGAGTATTAGGAAAGAGCTAATTGGTTGGGGCTAAATTAGTCATTCTAAAGTCTCTAATCACACTAACCTTATCCATAATAATTAGTCTAACTTCTAAGTAAAATATTTCTATCATGTGGACTAAAATTAATATCATGTGGGCCATGCCTAACTAGTGTGTGGGCCCCACTAGAGTCAAACTACCCCCGGGTCCCCGTTTCAAGTCGGATTGAGTTGAAATTCGAACCCGACTCAAATAACCCCAAAATAATATCATAAATAATAAAATAATATCAAAATAATTCAAAGAGGTCAAATGCAAAAATATCCTTAGGCCAAAAATGATATTAAAATATCATAATCACATGGTTAGGCTCTAGGTCAAACAGTCTCTAGGGTTTCACTAGCAAAACGTCAAAACCACAAGTCATTGATTTAAATAATTTTAAAATGATTTAAAATCACTAAAAATCATATCATGAATTAAATATCATTATTAAAATAATTATAAACACAAAATTTCAAAATTACCCTCATTTGGGAAACTGGGTGCTACAACTCTACCCACCTTAAAAAAATTTCGTCCTCGAAATTTAAGATCGATAGTACTCCTTCTAGAGCCTCTAACCTACCCAATATCTAAGGAAACAAGCAGAACACCATCACATGTCGGATCGAAAGAATTGAGTCAAGGCTGGATTTCTAATTGAAATAAGAAGAAATTTAGTATAATGGTAGAGGTTATAGTTTAGCCAGTTGACCAGAAAATCATATCAAGAAAATAGAGTACAAGAAGACGGGTTTTAGTGGGACATGATATACCTACACGAAGGTGAGCTCGTCTAGGTCTTGCATATAAGATTTGTTGGAGGATAACAGCTAGTATTACATTCCGAATATCAAAGTCACGATAAGGAACGTCAAGGATCTCAATTAGAAAGTGGGAGTTCAAGAGGTGGTAATTAATGCACAAAAATAATGAAGATCGAGTTAGTCATCTGCTTCTGATACTCTTAAGTTCATCTGGTCATAACTTGCCAATCATATCTTTACCTCACCAGTCTCCATATAAAAATTTAACCTTTACTTAAACCCTTACCATGACTACCGTAGGCAATTCCCAATTTCCAAACATCACTCTTGAAGCACAGCCCTCACATTTAGGAATCAACATTAACCATTTATTTAAATTTCTAAGTTCTTTCACCTTGTCTTAAATTTGACCCAAAATCTCTAAATCCTGTTTATGAATTCCTTGAACTTGTTCAAATTGTTCTCCTCGTATTATTTAATTTAAATCTCTAGGCCTTACAAAACTTATCTTTCATCATAAAATCAACTTCCGTATTTTCTTCGACATACACCCTTGAATATTATTCTCCTAAAAATATTTCACAACAATCTCTAAACTTCCATAACTTTGTGCTCTCTCTATCCCTAGTCATTTCCTCGCAACATATTGTTTAATATCCTTATTAAACACAATTAACTTCTCTTTTCCATTACTAACCTTCTATATAGCCTCAGAGTAAAAGTTTTTCCCAGAATCAATAACCAAGATTTTCTAAGTTCTCAAAACTAGGTTGACCTCTGATATCCTCATTAGTTTTGAATACACCTATAAACTATCTCATAACCCTAAAATTTCTCTAAATGTAATTGTTTCCAGATTGGCAGTATACATCTCTTTATTCTATTCGAGACATTTACCACATTTCTATCTCAAGTTTCCATATGGAACACTCCACATTTGATTTCCTTTAGATCATCATAAAATAACCAGTTACGTCTTCTCTGAGCTACATAATTTACGTCACTTCCCTAACATTTCTCAGGCAAAATGATATGAAGATTCAAGAGTTGTCAAGGTATAGCTGACAAAATTATATACGAGACAGGGAATTGATATAATCAGGACAGGTATATAAGACAAGGAATGATGGTAGTAAAAATATTGGCAGGAAAAGAATGATAATAGAATCTGTTCTGCTTATCTATTTAAAAGAGGGACCCATTTTTTTGAAACAAGAATTATAATACCAAATCCAAAATAAGGCCTAGCAAAATCATTGGTTTATTGTATTAAGAAGAAATAAACTTTTGTAAGAAGTTACACAAGGTTTATAAAAATAGCTAAAGCTACATCCTAAGTAAACAATGAGAAACAAAACAAAACAAAACAAAACAACAATAATTCCTTCTCTTCTTTTTTTTTTGAATGACTGAAACAAAAGTAGCAAAAACATGTTCGAAAACATTTAAGGTACAATCTGATAATCATATGCGTCTATCCAAAATCATGGTACTCTAAATCCTCGTCATACTAGTGAGCAAGGCTACGATAATCACAGAGTCCTTAACTTATGCACATACCTCTAGAATCATGGTATTTAACATTTTTGCGATGCCGCTAGCTTGGCTGCGAAAACCTTAAATTTCCCCACCCGAAAAATATATCCAAAATCAGACTATATGTCCTCACCATGCTGGCTAATGTGACTATAGAAGACAAGATTTCCATAACTTAGATGACCTAGCCCATATAATTTTATCTTGCCAAAAATTAAATTAAATCAACAATGAATACCAAAAAAATCAAATTTATTAACGAACATCAAAATTCAGAAATGAACAAAATCCTTCAAATCATATAACTACAAACTCGGATGCTATAGCTAACATCAAGATTCAAATTTCAACAATTTTCATCAAAATCAATAAATACAAACTCAAATTCAATAATAATCCATCAAAATCAAATTCAATAGCAGAAAGTAAAGATAAATCAAATCAAGGAAAAAGAAAAAAGTTTTCAAATCGGAGTTAAACAAGATTCTCAAGGGTCGTCCCAGGAATCTCTCAAGGGATCCTAATTGTGATTGAGTATCTTCAAAAATATATCCTAATCCTACTGCAGGCTGTAGTGGTACTCTAGTTCGAATACCACTACACAAACTCGACCTGCATGGGCCACCACTAAAAACGTGTCACAACCCGCACCCTAGAGTTAGGGCACGAGAACGTAACAACGCCCAGCCTACGCCGCAGTGTCGGCGGTAGAACGCTGTCCTAGGTCTCAATGCATCTAACAGTATAAGACTAAACAGTTTATACTCCCCGAATGGGGGTGACATAGCAGAATATAAACTCAATCACATCTAAGGTAGATCATAAAGGAAGATAGATAAAACATGAAATCAAAAAGAGATACAACAGATAGAAGTCTAAGTGTCTAAGGTACAAACTCAGAATATATCTCAAAGCTCAAATACAGTAATTCATAAAATAAATACAACTCCAGACAACTGAGAATAGCTAACTAAACAACCTCTAATGGGTCTCCTCTAGGCTAGCAGGCAATTTCCAAGCTATCTGTAAAATTTGTCAACGTATCCTGTCAGAAAAATGAGCAAGTACAAACACCAACAGCAGTTCCATATGAATTGAGAAATACTATAAGAGACAGTAATAATGAAATACAAGACAAAGATATCGGCGACTTGGGAACCATTTGAAAGTCGAGTTACAACCCTTAAACCAAACAAGGACCGGGGTTGTAACCCTTCTTTCAAACAGAACTTAGTCCCATAACCATGGTACAGTATAAAAACAAGTAGAGCATGTGAGTAATAGAATCATAGCATGGTGAGAAGTACAGAAAGTAAAGCTGAACTGGAATATAAGATACGCTAATAAATGTAAAAGGTGATTTGAACTATTAGAGCGATATGTGATCGGCTAGGGAAGCAAGAGATGGTTATCCACTTGGCCCGGCAATCCGCGGTGACCTCAACGGAGAGACATGCCGTCCAACCTGGATAACTGGCAAGGGGGTATCTGCTACACCCTACGTGAGGTGAGGGTGGCGCTAGCAAAATATAGTTACAGGGAGGCTTTGATCACATAACCCCTAATAATTCCCCCATCCCCGAGTAGTATCACGGATCCGGACATGGCACGTCATGACACAAGGTTCGAGAGCAGGGGGCCAGCCCACTCCCAAATCAATGTCTATACAAGTACAGGAACACAGAAATATCTCATACCCATATACCAAGAAAGTCCAGGAATAACATCTCATGACAGGATCCGACGTATACTAGTCCGTGAACCGTCGTGTCAAAAATCAAGTAAAACACTACGACTGAATCGGATATAGTAGATATCAAGACAATAAAAACTATCAGTGAATGTACTCGCCTGATATCTGAATGTCCAGGGTAAAGATACTGTTCGAGGAGAGGTGTCTGGCTCCTAATTAGAACAGCACAAGTCACAACATGTCCAGAAGGGTAATATAAAGTACTACAATGCATTCTACATGAATCTAGGTCAAACTAGGCCAAAGTCAACCCTTGGTCAACTCTGGTCAACTGCACTAGTCAAACTAGGTCAAACTAGGTCAAACTAGGTCATGTCCTAACCCAGTAAGTCTTACTAGGCCTAACCAAGACTATCCTAGCAAGCACACATCAATACAAGGCTATACAAGCCAACATACACCCAACTCTATATAGCATGCAATTATTCAATACTCAAATAGGCAAGAATTCACATTGGATATACACTAGGTAATCTATTACTTTAAGCTATATATGTCTACACATATATACACATGCATATATTGGTATTCAACATTAGGTCTATAATCATGGCATTTCAAATGGTTATATAAACTTATATATTACAACACAATATGCTAACATATATATAATATACATACATAGCTAAGTTAACTATATTCATAAATACTTATTTAAGAGGCTATGTGTGTGTATGTGAACATGGCAAAGGGGCAAGTGAGGGTTAAATGGGCATACATAGTGTATACATATCAAAGAGTGTCAAAGTGTAAGTGAACAATGTGTCAAGTGTGATAGTGTCAACATAATGTAAGGGGGTACATGAGGTAATATAGGATTTGTGTTAACATAGAACATTACATCTCATTAACTTGTATATTGCATACATTACATCTATTATTACATTACATTCATGCTTGCATTTATTCATCATTAATTTATTCTCTTGCACCACTATATGCACCATACATTATATACTATGGAACCTACATATTCATTACAAGCCATACTTATACATGCTTACATTAGATAGGATACTTACATCTCATACATCATTTATTTAACCATTTACTCATGCTTGCATTCTCTATTTAATTACATAATGTATATACATTAACATGGGTTAACATCAAATAGAACATTATATTACACAAAAGGGTGCACAAAATGCATATGCCGAATAGTAACTCCTACTAATAATCAATACTGTACCATCTCAGCATGAATTAAAATTTAGGATTAAAGTATGTTATAGATCTATGTGTTAGCTTTCCGAAACTTCAAACGGATCGCGTTTTCGTTTCCGGAAACTCCCGAAATCGCGAAAACACCGAGAACGCATTTGTCTTTCGTACAGCTGACACTCAAATAATTCTCCAGAAAGTTACAGAAAGAATTAGGCCTATTAATACATGTTTTTGGAAAGCTAACTTCAATACGCTTCTTTTAAAAAAAACGGAAGATTAAACCGAGCTTTGAGCTAGAAGTTATGACATTTCTAAGTTAGAGCTGAAATTAAAAACGTGGATAAAAATCATGACGGATTTTGGTAGTTTGAGACAAAAGAACACAAGTATATAACATAATATATCAAGAACTCACTCTCTACACTAATATATATATATGAGACACTATAGAACACATCTCCAATACAAAAATATGAGATTAAACATGTAATAATTCATTCATACATAACAACAACACATAGTGTGTCCAAATTTGGGATTTTCCCACATGGACACAACCACAACACAAAGGACACTCCTATGACCTCTAAATAGACACGAAATGGACACAAATGGAGATACAACCATGGGGATCATTCCTATGGGTTCAAAATAGACCTATATGTATGGGGAAATGAAAAGGAGAAGGGATTTATACCTCCCGGTAGATCGAATCGAAGAAAAGCCTTCCCGGAGCGACACCGAAACGTAGAGATTCCAAAAGGACACGAACGAGCTCCGAATCCTCCAAACTTGGGTAGCTTCCTCCTTGGCTAGAATGGAGAAGGAAAGAAGAAGATTTGGTGGCAAAATGGAAGGATTTGGTAGAAAAATTGCTAGGGATTGCTCTCTAGGAATTTGGGGAAGAACAAGAGAGAGTGTGTGGATGAGAATAATGAAATAAACTTGAGCCTATCCTCTCCCAAAGTGGCTGGCCATATGGGGCTATTTGTTCTATTATGGTAAGGTCCAAAATGCCCCCACTAACCTATTCTATAAGTATTAGGAAAGGGCTAATTGGTTGGGGCTAAATTAGTCATTCTAAAGTCTCTAATCACACTAACCTTATCCATAATAATTAGTCTAACCTCTAACTAAAATATTTCTATCATGTGGACTAAAATTAATATCATGTGGACCATGTCTAACTAGTGTGTGGGCCCCACTAGAGTCAAACTACCCCCGGGTCCCCGTTTCAAGTCGGATTGAGTTGAAATTCGAACCCGACTCAAATAATCCCAAAATAATATCATAAATAATAAAATAATATCAAAATAATTCAAAGAGGTCAAATGCAAAAATATTCTTAGGCCAAAAATGACATTAAAATATCATAATCACATGGTTAGGCTCTAGGTCAAACAGTCTCTACGGTTTCACTAGCAAAACGTCAAAACCACAAGTCATTGATTTAAATAATTTTAAAATAATTTAAAATCACCAAAAATCATATCATAAATTAAATATCATTATTAAAATAATTATAAACACAAAATTTCAAAATTACCCTCATTTGGGAAACTGGGTGCTACAGACATGTTTAGTAAACAAC
Organism: Iris pallida; assembly: GCA_029216955.1. Taxonomy (NCBI): domain Eukaryota; kingdom Viridiplantae; phylum Streptophyta; class Magnoliopsida; order Asparagales; family Iridaceae; genus Iris; species Iris pallida. Next base: position 15,449,367 of record JANAVB010043419.1, on the reverse strand, counting down.
TTCCTGACAATAATAGAGAGATACACATATTCTTAGAAGAATATGGCAACCCTGCAAGTCAAGAGCAACAACCTATTGAGTTATTAACACCAAGAAAGACTAGGAGGATTAAGAAATTAGCCCACAAACCAGTTAGAAAACATGTCAAGGGTCTTCATGAGGAGCAGTTGGGTCCACTACCTATTGACAGTGATTTGGACCTTCCTGAGGAGGAGTTGGATCAAATGCCCTCAAGGCGCTTCACTGGTGGATTAGATGCAGTTGCTGGAGGGTCTGACCAAGTAGCTCCTACACAGACAGAGGGTGAGGAAGAATATGGCACACAGGCTGAGACACAATCAGAGTTTATCTTACTTATATCATATTTCAGAGTTTGTCTTACTTATATACTAATCAGAGTTTGTCTTGCTGAAAGGTTCACAAGTCCCTACTATCATGCCAAAACCTACAAGAAGGCTTATGCTGGAAAGATTGTTCCTTTGCCTGAACAAAGCCTATGGGATTCTGTAAGTTTCTCTTCATTTGAATGTCCCTTTATTGACTATAAAGATCATTCTGTAAGTTTTTGTAGGCTTCTCCTTATGGCTTCTCTTTACTTTCACTATTCTGCATGTTGCAGCCACCATATGAGGTTGGTCCACCTGGTAGACATATGCAACCTGGGAGACCAAAGGGTGTTAGAAGGAAGGAGGCAGATGAGGCACCAAGACCTGCCAAGAAGCAAAGGATTTGTGGGAGGTGCAAGCTACCAGCTCATCATAATGCTAGAGGGTGCCAAGGAGGACCAGTTGGGGGAAACATTAAAAAACCAAGGGCACCATATCCACCAAGACCACAAAAAGAACCAAGACCTGCAAAGATACCAAGGAGTACCAACCATGTTTACAAGAGACCAAAGGTTTCAAGGGGAAGGAGGAAGGCACCATAGCAATCAAGTGATTCCAATGCAACACCACAAGGAGTTCCAGTGGAAGATTTGATACAACATAATTTAGCCAATGTACCTGGAAGGGCTGATGACATTATAGGATGTCTACCACCAATGGGCTCAAACAATTCAGTTTTTAGACCTCCATGGAGAGTCAATAGCAGCAACAGTAATGTGCAGCAATAGCACATTAATGTGAAGTAAATATTTTGTACAGTGAACATTTTGTTAGAAGTGAACAATGGGTTAAAGTAAGAGTTAATGTGAAGTGAACAATGGGTTGTGCAATGAACATTTTGTCATCTTTTGTAATCTGCAGTAGAAATATGTAGTTAATTTGAAGTTATATTGAACATTTTGTGATCTGTAGTTGAAATATACTGTTAGTGAGCTGCAGTGAATATTTGTCATCTTTTGTAATCTGCAGTAGAAATATACTGTTAGTGATGTAATCTGCAGTTATTTTGAACATTTTGTGAAGTACAATGAAGTAAAAATGTAGTTCTTTCATCTTGTTAGATATCTGCAGTTGAAATGCAGTTCTTTTGTAACATTTTTCCTCTTATGCAGTTCTTTCATCTTGAAATGCAGTTGAAATGCAGTTCTTTCATCTTGTTAGATATCTGTAGTTGAAATGCAGTTCTTTTGTTAGATATCTGCAGTTGAAATATACTGTTAATGAAGTAAAAATGCAGTTCTTTTGTAATCTTTTGTAACATTTTTCCTCTTATACAGTTGAAATGCAGTTCTTTCATCTTGTTAGATATCTGTAGGCTTCTTTTGTGACATTTTTTCTCTTATGCACCGAAATATCCTCTTATGAAGTTGTGTATTGTAATCTTGTGTACTGAAATATCCTCTTATGCAGTTGATGACCATTTTGTAGATGTATTGTAATCTTTTGTAATCTGTTCAATACAACAGATTGTAATCTTGGTGCAGTTGTAATCTTTCAACATACAAGAATTTTAGATTTAAATACAAGCAACATTTTTCCAGAGTTACTTTCAACAAACAATACATAGCACCATTTTTCCAGAATTTTAGATTTACATAGCAACATTACATAGCAACATTTTCTCCAAATTTTCTACACAACTCTTCTAAAGTTGTGTTCAATATAATTTGGACATGAATTTCAGAGTTACTATCACTAGTTGTAGCCTCGTTCAATCATTGGAATGCATTGTTACACTTCATGCATTGCAAGAATCTTCTTCCCTTGCTGTGACTCCTCTTTGACATTAAGATGACTCTCCTTCCCCCACAATTTGGATTAGGGCAAATGGTTTCCCTCCAAGGACAATTTTTTCTCCAATGACCTAACTCATCACATGTGAAACAACCTTCTCTTTGAGTTGTTGAAGATGAAATTCCAGAGCTTGAACACAACAGAGCAACATCCAGCCATTGAAAATCCGAGCAGATGGGGCACTTCAAAAATTTTCGACCGAGATTGCCTTTAGTACTGGACTTCGAAACGTACCTAATCCCCTTGCAACCTCCGATCTTGCATGGTGAGCTCAAAAAAGCACATTCGTCTGCAAGATGGGTGTTCATCGAGCATATTTGACATTTTTTCTAAACAAAATTCTCACGAATTGAGACAGAGAAACCACAAAAGCAAAGACTTTCATATATTAAAGGAAAAAATAAGTCAATTTTACATTACCTGGCTTCCAGAGTCGGCCATGGAGCTCAGAGAAAGCTTCGAATTTGAAAGGGGAGAGGAAAACTTGGGGTTTAGGTCAAAGCTGAAGGAGAGAAGAGAGAGAACACGATTCCTAATGTAGGAAAGAAGAAAGGGCAATTTAGGTATTTCAAAATTATGTTTTACTCACCTGAACTGCTCTGAGCACGTGAGGGTTATTTTGGTCATAATTTACACCCAAAATCGATCAACTGTTAGTCTTGGACGGAAAACGTCTGAAGTGGGGGGTGTTATACATTCATGTAAACATGTGTGGTGCACCTTAAATAAGCGTAACAAAAGTGGGGTGCCACTCAAATTTTCTCTATTATTTTCTGGTGGTCTTTATTTTTTTCTGGTGAAAAAAGTGTCAACAGCATAAAAGCATTAAAATTTACTGGAAGGAAGAATGCGTTAAAGAAGGCCTAATGGAGCTATAATTGTGCGAGCGAGATCGTCAGATGGAATTTGGGCTCGGAGCTAACTGACCTCGGTCTCTTCGGTCTATGACTCTATACATGTTTGATACAAAAATATGAATGCTATTGTAAAGTAAAAAGATGGAAAATGGAGAAAATTGTTCCTTCATTCACATGTCACACAATCAATTTGAGAAGAGCCCTTACATAGGCTTACAATGAAGGTTTAACATCATCATGACAATTAAAGGAGAAATGCCAAAAGACATAGGTTATGGATAACCAAATATCATAGGTTATGGATAACCAAAAGACATAGGTTATGTAGGCCAAATAATTATGGTCAATTATCTATATTTACAACACTCCCCCTTAGATATTTACCATTGATTAGTTGGTGTATGTGCATTTGTTGTCTCGTTAAAATCTTACTAAAAAAAATCCAGTGAGAAAAAAATCTTAGTCAAGGAAAAAGAGTACAACGCGCAAAACTCAAAAAATATTCTTCACGAGTCATACTCCCCCGCGATATAATTGATTTGCTTGACTTCGATCACTTTCGTCCTTTGTAGTTCATGTGCATAAAATAATTTTGGTGGAAGATGCTTATTTGATCTCCTTTGATGAATCTCTCTCGGACTTGTGTAATGTAAGCCGTATTGTCTTTAAATATTATTGTAGGCTCATCTGTAACTGTAGGTTGTTGACAATTTACTCGTATATGATAAATGATCGATCGTAACCACACACTTTCTTTTGTTGTTTCTTGTAATACAATTAATTCTGCATAGTTAGAGGAAGTTGCTACTGATTCTTGCTTTGTTGATCGTCAAGATATAGCTACATGGTTATTAATAAACACATAACCTGTTTGGGAGCAACCATTATGAGGGTCAGAAATATATTTAAATCTGCACAATCAACTAGACAAGAATTGTTAGTAGAATCACATGAATAAAATAATCTCATGTCAGTTGTTCCACAAAAATATCTCAATATATGTTTAACTCCATTCTGACGTCCAAGTGTAGGTGCAGAACTATATCTAGATAATAAATTAACAAAAAATGCAATATATGGTCTTATGCATTGTGCTAGATATAGTAGTGCTCCAATAGCACTTAAATACGGTATTTCAGGACCGAGAATTTTTTTCATCTTCACCCTTTGGTCGAAATGGATCTTTATCCAAATCAACTGCGTACAACCATAGGTATACTTTTGGATGTGCTTTGTCCATTCTGAATTATTTCAAAAAATCTTTCAATATGTCGGAATTGATGCATTAATATTCTACGAGAACTTCGTTCTGTTTTCAAATCGAGACCAAGATTCGTCTTTCCTAAGTCTTTCATTTTAAATTCATTCTTCAAATAGTTTACAGTTTTTTTAATTATGTAGGAGACCTGATCAGATTTATATCATTCATATGTACTGCTATGTACTATAGAAAATCCATTTTCGAATTTCTTAATGAAGCACATCGGTAAATTTGACTATTTTTGTATCATTCCTTAGTCAAATATATAATAAGACGATTATACCACATTATTTCGGATTGTTTTCACCTCATACAATGCTCTTCTAGGTTTAATCGAACACATGCCCTTTGACTTAGTCTCTGGTATCGTAAATCCTTCTGGAATTTTCATATTGATGTCAGTATCTAAGTCTCCGTACAAATATACAGTTACAATATCCATAAATCTTATATCAATATTTTTAGAAACTGCGAGACTGATTAGATATCTAAAGGTAATGACATCAATAAATGTAGAGTATGTCTCAACATAGTCAATTCCAGATCTTTGAGAGAAACCTTGTGCTACAAGTCGGGCTTTATATCTTTCAACTTCGTTCCTCTCATTTCGTTTTCTCACGAAACACCCATTTAAAACCAACATGGTTTATGCCCTTTGGTGTTTCCACTATAGGTCCAAACACACCATGTTTTTCTAAATATTTTAATTCTGCTTGAATTGCATCTTTCCAGATTGGCCAATCTTTTTTTTTGTCGACATTTATTTATACTACGTGGTTCATTTTTACAATCATCATTGTCCTTTGCTATTTCAGTAGCTACTACATAGCTAAATATGTTATCGATGACAAGTACTTTTCTATTCCACAATTCACCTGAACATGCATGGAATATCGAGATCTCTTCATTTTCATGTACTTGTGCCTCTATAGAGGCATCCATAGGCACTTCAGTGAATTTGAAAAAAATGCACATCTTTATTATTTGTTTTCGGAGCTCCAACCATTATCGGAATTTTATCAGGACAAGATGTTTCATTAGCTCTCCTCTTTCTAGGAGCACTATCATTGGAACCTATAGGTCTACCACGATTTTAACGTGTAGCAGTAGATTCATTTGCCGTCTTGTTTGGATTTTGTCAAATTGGAACAATGATTCTGGCCGGCACATTCATAGCTGCCACATGTGATCTTGTTACCTTTGCTATATCATTAAATGCATGAGGTAATTGATTAGCAATTCCTTGCAAATGTATCATTCTCCTTGTCTCATAATCACATTGTGGAATTCTTGGGTCTTGATGAGATAGAGTAGGCGTATTCCAGGTCAATTTACACTGTTAATTAGCAATGTTTGTTCTATATGAACAATTTGTTGCTTATCTCCCCCTAATGGTGGGAAGACTCTCTCATCAAATTGGCAATCATCAAATCTTGTAGTAAAGACATCACCAGTTATTGATTTTAAATACCTTATTATGGAAGAAGACTCAAAACTAATGTATATTCCCAAACATCATTGGAGACCCATCTTAGTTCTTTAGGGAGATGGAACTGGGACATATATTGTACGTTCAAACTTTCTCAAATATGAAATGTTTGTTTGTTTACCACTAACAAGTTGTATATGTAAAAAAAATATGGTAGACAGTCAGTCTAAATTTAACTAGAGATGCGGCATGTAAAATAACATGTCTCCAAGCCTCAATTGGCAAACTGGATTACATTAGTAGATGTCTAGCTATAAGTTGGAGATGTTTAATAAATGACTCAACTAACACATTTTGTATGTGCACATGGAAAACATGATGCTCTACCTTAATCCCTAATGATGTACAATAATTATCAAAAACTTATGAGACAAATTTTTCGGTATTGCTAAGTCTAATTAACTTAATTGAATTATCAGAAAACTGAAATCTAAGTTTAATAATTTGGACCAAATGACGAGAAAATGCAAGATTTTTAGTAGACAATAGAAAAACATATGACCTAGTAGATGCATTTATGAGTACCATAAAATATTTAAAAATGACCACTAGCAGGGTGAATATGACCACAAATGTCTTCTTGTATTCTTTGCAAGATATTAGGAGACTCATTCTTAACTATTAGAAAAATGGTATAGTTATAAACTTTCCTTGTGACAAAGAACACATAGGTGGTTCTTCGGTAAATCAAGATCATGATTTTACAATAAATGCCCACAAGAATTATCAATGATCCGATTGAACATAGTTTGTCCCGGATGTCCTAAGGGTCATGCCAAATGCTATATAAGACATGATCATTAGCTTTATATTTTTTCATATTTATACTAGATTCAATTATACCAATGGTTGTGTAAAACAAACCCACCGAAAGACGAAAATTCTTCTAATGTGAGCCTTTTGCTCCCAATATTAGATGTGATACATAATATCTTTTGTTGTTATCTTTTCGAGTTTCAATATGGTACACATTTTACGTATATCCTTGAAACTTAACAAAATTCTTTTTGGAACCACTTGAATATATCCCATTCTGCAAATATGTTTGAGTACATGTGTGCTCTTCTAAAGCCCTCAATTATATGGGCTGGCCCATCTATTGTTGACATTTTATGCATGTCAACTACTAACTTTGGAATTTTTTTTTTGATTTTTTCTAAAATCATGTGTTGTAGCACATCTACCAAACACATATCCAAGTTATTTTTCTTAGATTCTTTGAATCTGTCATCCTCTTATTGAGTAGCTCGACATTGCTTAAACTAATGTCCATCTTTCATATTTATGACAAGCATTACTACTCCTATTTGGTTTACATGAAGCAATTTTTTTTAATTTTTTATGAACATATATTCTAGCTAGCATAAGTATAAAAAGAAATAATTAAGCATTTCAAATGATAATAACATATTATAGAAATATGACTCCAACTTTATAATAAAGATTTTTAATAAAACAAACTCTCATGGCCTAACATTCCATGATGGAAACCAAAACTAAAACATGACTTCAAATATAAATAGTTTATAAGTACTTGAAATAAATATAAATTGACCGAGTGCTCATTCAATAGAAGGTGGATTTTCAAGCATCTCCTGAAACTGTTCATTTGTAACTTGATTCCCTTTGTTAGAGGGTGTTGTCCACTTGTCCCATTTATTCTTTTGTGAACCATTGTTTCCACCTTTATAAGGCCGATAACATGATCATGCCTTCCATAATTTTTTTATGCCCTCTCCACGTCCTCCACCACGACCTCTGTTAATTTTAAAATTGTTGGCATTTTTCTCAAGAATTGTCATCGTGCAGTTGGTCTAGAGTTGTAATTTTTTATGAGGACGTTGCTATTTATTTATGCTACAAGGAGACGGTCACCAGTTCAGAGTATTTTATAAAATTTCTTTCACGGATTATTGCCGCAAAAGCACATTACTTGCATGAAAAATGGAGAGGATTTTCTCAATTATTTGAGTCTTTTGTTACTTTTCTTCGCACAATCTAAGGCGAGAAACAATATTAAACATATCATAATTATATTTTTTAACATTTTTATAGTCATGGTTGTTGGCCTAATGATTGTATCATATTTTTGAATATGGTTAATATGTTAAGTTTAGCACTTCATTATCACTAATCTTCATACTATCGCTATAGCATTTCTACTTATACTTATACCTTTGGTGATATGTGCCTATTGATTTACATATTAGTGATATGAGCTTATCTATCTTAAATTTAATCGGGTTGCCAAAATCAAAACTATGGTTTTGATTATGGTTATTCAATTAAGTTTAACATTATGATCTCACTAATATTTATGCTATCACTATAGCTCTTATACTTAAACTTAGCATTGTCCTACTGTGCTTTATCTTGTCATATTTGCTACATGTATATTGCTTTGTTCGTCTAACATGTACATGCAGAAAAGCAATAAGCAAGATCAATGTAGACATATGCAATGAAGAAATCATGATGGGCCAAAGACGACGGATCCTACAAGATTTCTCTGAACCACCCGACGACATGTCCGGAGCCACGCACTCGGGGGTTCCGCTGCCCGATCAGCGGACGGGGGTTGAGGGGGCAGCGCCCCTCGTCGGGGGTTCGGGGGCGAAGCTCCCGAAAGGTATTTAGTTTTCACAAACTTAGTATCTTTGGACTGTTGCCGCCAAGAGAAAAAGCCAACATCTATCAAGGAAAGAAGCCATGCCATGCCATCATCATTTCAAGACTCTGAAGAAGCCTGCACCTGCTACAGTATATCTGGAGTTTGTAATGAGTCTTAGGAATAATTGTAAACACAAGAAATGGATGGCAAAATCGAAAGCTAGGGTAGAAATTAGCCCAAGATCATTTTCGGATAGAAATCGGCATACCGACGGTATACCGGTCTATACCGAAGGTATACCGATTTTTGTTCATAGAAAGTTTTTGTCTATAAAATTGGCATACCGACGGAATACCGTTCTATATCGACGGTATACCGATTCAGTAACGTTAAAAATCCAACGGTCGAATTTCGAACATTTAGTGATCCCAACGGCTATATTTCTAGCCGTTGCAATTCCAGACCGGTATTCCAACGGTATACCGGTTCGTACCGACGGTATACCGATCGCAGACTGAAAAGTTGCCTTTGAGCTCTTTTTAATGCTTTGGTTATCACCCATTCACTTTGAGCAGTCAGAAGGATTACCATCATTTGGTGGTCAATTCTATCCTTTATAGATGTCCACAAATTCAATGGATCATCCTCACATAGATATTTTGTCTTTAAATCATCATGGATATGATGTCGTAGAAAAATCAAAACCTTGGCCTTGTCTTCAAAAGATTCTTTATTTTTCTTCTTAATAGTACCATCAAGCTTGTTGGACTGCAATTGCAACTTTGCATCCAATTGCCAAGATAAATAATTGTCTCTGCTCACATCAAGAGCTTTGAATTCAAGCTTTGCAGGACTCGACATCTATATGACAGAAAATAATTATATTAGATGTAAATCAATTTAAATAATAAAATTGATAAGCGCTTTCAATATTACAAAACTTCACATATGCCACAATGCGATGAAACGCAATCAATGAATATTATATCTCGTGTGTCTCACATATACAACAATGTGATAAAATGCTATCAAAGAATATTATGTCTTATGTGTATCACATATACAACAATGTGATCATTATATAATAATATATTTTGGATACTTTTTCATAATTCATAATTCGATTCACATATGCAAAATAATGAAAATAAAAGATTCACATAAACTAGTCTAATGTAATTAACTAATTCCAAATAAGTTACAAAAATTCAAGGTATTCTATATTAATTTTGTAGCTCATACAAAAAATATAGAAATAAAATTTACACATAATCTTAAATAGATTATCATAAAATTATTATTTTGAATGAAATTGTGAACATGTTCAATACAAATTTAGATTTAAAACTAAAAGAAAACGTAGATCTAGAAAACTTACGTTCTAATCGATCTATAAACACATAAATCAAACATGTATTTAATTTTACTAAAACATGCATGTATCTAAGTATACAAGATGTAGCACCCAGTTTTCTGAAATTGAGGTATTTTTGAAAATTTATTATTTTTTATTATTAATTAATAGTATTTTAGTCATGATATGATTTTTGGTGATTATTAGTGTAATTAAAACCATTTTCTAAGTCATGACTTATGACTTTGTGACTTACTAGCAAAACCTTAGTGTAAACCCTAGTTTTCCTTAACCTAGAAGTTGCCATGACCATGTGAGCCTAGCCATAGGCTTAGAACATCAAATTAGTGATTTTTACCAAAGGGTATTTTGGTAATTTACTAGACTTTATTTGAGATTATGTGATTTTTAATATTATTTAATTCTTGTTAAGTACCATGATTAGTCCCTAACCTATCTTACCCTAATCTATAGGTTAGCTACTAACCTAGAAGCTTTAGGATGGATAATTAGTCAAGGGTTAAAGTAATGTAAATATCTTAGAATGCCTTTATGGATATTTTGCTTAAAACACTCAAAATATCAACCCATGGCACCAAAGTCTTTGCCTTCTCCATGAAGGAAAGCCAAAGACACCCCCCTTGCCATGGCCGGCCAAGGACCCCCCCTAGCAGCCACACCATTCTATATAACCCCATCACATTAATTCATGATTATTTTACATGAATTTAAACCTAGAAAAATCCTATTCCTTCAAATCTCCACAACTTGGCCATTTTTTTTATCTAAATTCACTCTAGTCTTTTGCATTGGGACCCTACAACATCAAGGGTGCTAAGGGAGGCTAGCAATCCAGATTTCGTGAGCTTTGGGCATCACCAAGTGGAAGGAAGCACACCCCCTCTTTATTGATTTTCTATTGGAATTGCACAAATAGGTAAATGCCCTAAAACCTAGTTAATACCCTGATTTTTCTTCATAAATGCATGCATATAGGTCTACCCTAACTATGGGTCAAGTTTGGTGAAATTTAGAGTTGGTTTGGTGTCCGTATCGGACACGTATCCTAGGCTATAAAACCTTGTTTGATGAAATGCCACAAAGGATTTGATTTTGTTAAAATGTAAAACAAATTATATATTTTGGTAGCCCTTGGCATGCTGATCACGAAACACCATGACTGAGCACGTTTCCATGCTGTGTCCGTATCCAAAATGGACACGAACTCACTGCACGAGCACACGCGCGCGTGCCCTGCTACCACGCTCTTCGTGCTCACTGCACAGAGCACTAGGACACGTGAAATTTGACTTGGACACGGGGGCAATGTCTGCGAGCATGCCCCCAAAGTTTCGTGTTGCGTCGTGTCATGTCGAGTGAGAAATCTCACTCGCACTGGACACGCGCTGTCAGCGCACACGCGCGCGGAGGGCCAACTTCGCGCGTGTCGTGTCGCACGAACACGACACTTGGGCACCTCATGGTGACACGAGCGTGTAGCCCTTCATGTGGCGAACACGAGGACACGAGCACGAGATGTGTCGTGTCCTGTGTCACGAGCACGAGACGCTCGACCGCGTACACGACGCGGTCTGAACGCGCGTATCAGTCGCGTTTTCCACGACTGATACGGTCTTCGTATCGTGTCCTGGAGTGTCGTGGACACGTATCAGTGTGTGGGTCGTGTAGCCCTATATGTGGGCTACACATGTGTATGACCACGAGACGTGTCGTGTCTCGTGCTGTGTCCACGAGCGTGAGGAACGCGTACACGACGCTGTGTACGTGTGTGCGTATCAGATTTTACCCGATTTGGGTTTTGAGAGTTTGGACACATCAAATCGTGTCGTGGTGTCATGTCAGGCCCCCTAGACACTAGAGGACACTTGGGGCATCACTTACCAACCCTTGGGTTCGAACCTTAGTTGGGTTTTAGATATGAAAATGGGTTTACCCATGTTTCGAGTACACAGTACACATACTCCAGATTTTAGAATATTTCCCAGTTTTCAAAAATGAGTTTCAAATTGATTTTTTGTTATATTTTATACATGTATTTGTATGTTTTTAGTATATGAATACGTAGTATATATGTATGTGGGTGTGTAGGTAAGATTTTAGGGTGTATACATGTATATACATGTGTATATACATGTATGTATATATGTAGGTGTGTGTGTGCATTTGTGTGTGTTGTGGGGACAGAATTCTGTTTCCAGAATTCTGGAACACCCCCCCTTCCTGTCCAGTTCTCTATCCCTCTCTCTCTTTCACTCTGTCACTCCCCAATCCTGGAATACGTATTTTAATACGTAAACCGATAAATTGTATTTAACTTATATTTATACTATATTTATTATATTGTATTTCTCTATGCATCTTCCAAAATAATATTTTGTAATTTATTTACTGTTTTCGGGCCTACAGTTTTGGCTCATTTGGGAAACCTATTTTTGGTTCACCCATGGTTCACCATGAACCCTTTGGTTCATCATGAACCCTTGGGTTCAAGGTTATAAATACAACTCATCTCATTCTCTCTCCTCTCATTTATTTCCTCCACCAACCAAATACTTCCTCCATCAACCAAGGCAAGTACCAACTTGCTCAAGAGATGGATCCATAATTTTGTCAATGATTTCTTACAAAACTATTTGCCAAAACATGTTCTTCTCCTCAACCTATACTAGTTTAGAACTTGGAAGTTTCCATTTTGAAGCCTTAATTTTTGTAGATCTAGGTTTACTTTATTTTCGGATTTCTTGGGTTTTGATCTACTTAATCTTATTATTTCCTAGTTTTGATGGTCCCATGTTGTAGAGGATCTCGTTCTACCCTATTTTGACCTAAGGAAGTTCCGATTTGGGCTCCGGATGAAGGTTTTGCGTAGTTTGGAAGCCATGGTTGCTTGGCTCCTCTTCTCGGACAAGTAGAGAAGAAGAGCAGTACTTGACCGCATGAATCCTCATGCGGCAAGTCTCTGGCCGCATGGCCTTTCCAGCCGCATGAGACTCGTTCGAGCTCAGCCGTATGGAAAGTTCTTCCTAGCCGCATAAGACTTGCTTGAGTACTTGACCGCATGAATCTTCATGCGGCAAGTAATTGAGCCGCATAGCCTTGTTCAGACTCAGCCGCATGAGCCCCTGTTATCTTGAGTCGCATGGACTTCATGCGGCTAGCTTTCAGCCGCATGAGTTCTTTTGCACCCAGCCGCATATGCGCTACTGTTTTTGGGGCCGCATAAGGCCCATCCATCATCCAGCCGCATATGTATCGCCCATGCTCAGTCGTATAGGACTTCGTCTGATCATAGCCGCATATGCTGTTGAACCCCGACCGCCTGGCGATTGCTCCCTTCGCAGCCGCATAAGCCGACACCCCTTCGTCCGCATGAACCCGCCTTTCCAGCCGCACGCGCCTTGGGCTCCTTGAGCCGCATGAGCGTGCAGTCCCAGCCGCATGAACCTGTATTGACCCAGCCGCATGGACTCACTCCCTTTGAGCCACATGGACTTTTGTGCCCTATCGTGTTACCTTATTATTATTATTATTATATATATATTATATGCCCATTTTATATTCTTACGCCTTTTGTCCCGAGCATGATATGAGCACTAATGTGACCCCGGAGAACAAAATGTTCCTACCTGATACATGTACCTGAATGTCCCAGTTCCTGTTCATGCTCGACAAATGACTCGTAACTCCACGTGGCGTATTTGCAATGATGCATTACACTAAGGAGGGTAGAACATGTTGACATACTGATTGACATGGATCCTCTTTGGGGTACTCATACTAAAGTACGACTTTAGGAGGATAATCATGCAGGCCACAGTATAAAAGTCCAAGATTTCACCTAGGGTTAAATTAGGCAACTAAATATACTAGATGCATGGGGAGGGCAAAATCCCGAGATCGTGTTACACCAGCCGCCTTGAGATACTGTCTTGACGCGCCGGCTGGTCTCCACGGATACTGTGTCATCTGCAACGAGTGGATGACTGTATCCGATTAATTCCTGCTATATGTTATATGTTTTAGCAAGGTGGCCTTACGAGGGACCTGTGCTCAATCATACCTGTCTACGCGAACCCCTGGGTTGGCTAGCCTTGCTGGAAAGATACGATCTGAGGATTTCTAAATAACATGATGCGAGGATAACCTCGTCCCACTAGAAACTCGTAGACTTGATTGGCCGTGAAAATGACTTGCTTGTATCCTATTACCTTCCGTGAATAACTGAGGGAAGCGGACTGTCATGGTACGTGATCCAACCCATGTTCTTGTTTGATTGTTGGGTTGGTTATCGTACTATGACAGGCTGTGGACCAAAGTTATGAACGGAAGACTTATTCTGGTTGTGAAGTGCTACTTCTGTGAATGACTGAGGAACATGGTCTATCATGGTGCATGATCCAACCCATGTTCTTGTTTGATTGTTGGGTTGGTTATTGTGCCACGATAGGCTGTCGACCGAAGTCACGATCAGGAGATTTTATTGTTTATACCCTTTAACTTATGCGAAAGTTATAGAGTACGACGCGTCCCGACTCCATGCGGCACCTTTTGTCCTTGTTTGGTTGTAAGGGTGCCATATGGGTTCGAGGATGTGGCGTTACCCTATAATGGTAGCATAAGTATTACTATTATCAATCATTCTATTTAACTGGGTTTTCAATCATAACTCTTGTGCCCCTTTGGCGGTACTTGCTATTCGGGGCTGACCCCGCTGGTTTTGTTTGGCCAGATCCCGTAGCAGAGCCTGAGGACACGATCTTCCTCCCTGACATCCATGGTGCATACTAGGAGCATGGCGATTCAGGGACTCGAGTGGGTTTCTTCTCCACCACTCCTGCTTATACCTTTGCGGCGTTTAGCCACCGGCATCTGTTAGCCGGATTACTCGATATTTTGTGTCAGTACATAATTGTAATTAATCAGACTGCAGCTGTGTATAATTTTGTACTCCTGACTCTCTGAGATAGCTAAATTATAAAGATAGTCTCTCATGATCATTTTGATGAAGCGTCGGGGATGCCTTACTGCTTTATCTTTAATGTTCATTTATTTGCTGATGTGATTTGATTGATTGAGACATAGAACTCTGTGGGACCATAGGAGACTTGATTGTAGCATGTACCCCCTAGTCTCTCGACAGCCACGATCGCCGTATGACGTTACGTACCTCATATGGAGTAGCTGGCCTAGTCCGTCTCCGTATTTCGGTACTGGGGCATGACAAAGTTTTAGTGGTGGCCCATGCAGGTCTGATTTTCAGACTTGTGGGGTATTGCGAATTGTTAGGAGTCTCAATCAAAATTTGTTCCCCTTGAAATTCTGTTTCGAATTCTCTGTCCTTGCCTCGATCTCTAACCTGACTTGCATTCTCGAAATCTTCCTCGTCCGGACTTGATAATCTTATATTCTTCTCTATAGGGGTGCTTCATTCTCAGTAGCGGGAGAGGCCCATGAGGAAGAGCAACAAGAGCATGGCTCGACTGGACAGCAACAGGGGAGAAAACCTTCTCCAGTGCAGGCACGAGCAGAAATGGAACCAGAGGCAGTACAGCCGCAGGTTATTGAAACTCCTGCAGCACCAGCAGCGACGGCAGTACCAGATGCCGTAGCACTCCTGGAGATCATCCGGGGGTTTCTTGTCACTAACCAACAGCAACAGACTCGACAGCAGGAGCAGAACGTGTTGCTGAACTAAGGGATTCAGTTAGCTCTTGAGAGGAGTGTCGGAGTTGACTCGGGAGCATCAGGAAGGTTCCGTCGCTTGAACCCGAGGTATTTTGATGGCACGGAGGATGCCATCACTGCGGATGCATGGATTCAAGACATCGAAGCCATTCTTGTGGCAGCCAAGGTTCCAGATGATGAGAAGGTTGATCAGGTCAAACTGGTACTTCAGGATCTTGCCCGCGACTGGTGGGCATCAGAAGAAGTTGGTATAAGACGCCCTGTTCGTTGGACCACCTTCAGTGACAGATTCAAGGCCAAGTATTTTGGCGTAGTAGCTCGATATGAGCTCCAGCAGAAGTTCATCAGTCTCAAGCAAGCAGGCAAGACCGTAGATGGGTATGCAGCAGAGTTCTGCAGATTGTGCCATTTTGTACCAGCAATGGTGGCAACGGAGCCAGAGAAAGCTATGAGGTTCCAGCAGGGACTTCATTTGGAACTACTACAGCTTGTGGAGGGACACGACTACCAGACGTTTGACGCTGTCTTGACGGCAGCCCGGAGGTACGAGCTTACCCAGCAGAGGTTGGCATCGAGGGCAGGGGGTCAGAAGAGATCTCATTCCCAGGTTGGAGGAGGAGCAATGCAGCGAACATCGGCACCAGCACCCGGTGTACGTATTCATGATGCAGGAGCGCCGCGGAGGACGACCGTGTCAACTAATACAGCGCCAGTTCGGCATCAGCAGCCGAGAAACCAGCAACAGCGTCAGAGAGCACCCCAGGGCTGTACATTCTATGGGAAGGCAGGGCACACGAGGAAGGTGTGTCGGTCAGCGAATGACTTATGCTTGAGGTGTGGTAGTTCAGACCACCGTATCTCCACTTGTCCTATGATGCAGAGGCCAGAAGGGCCAGCTCAGCAGTTTCCAGCATTGCCAGCTCCAGTGGCAACCCCGAGTGGAGGGCCAGTATTAGCAGTAAGGCCCCTAGCCCAGCGTTACCAACGCAGGCTCATATGTTCCGCCAGGCACAGGAAGCCGAAGGCCCTCAGAGGCAGCAACAGCATGGTCGAGGAAGGCCGCAACAAGGGGCTCCGTGGGGCCAGGCTCTCACATTGACCTTGGGAGAGGCTCTAGCGTCTAGTGACGTGGTGGCAGGTAAAATTCTCGTCACCTCATTTCCCGCTGTAGCATTATTTGATTCAGGCGCTACTCATTCATTCATCTCTGCACAATATGCTACACGGATTGGATTAGAGTTTGAGGCATTGCCGGAGAGGATGGATATACTCACCGGCAATGGGCTCGTAGAAGTTAGCAGAGTGCACTTTTCATGTCCGGTGGAGGTGTGTGGGCATTTACTGCCCGCATCATTGATTGAATTCCCTATGGAGAATTTTGATATCGTTCTTGGCATGGACTGGTTGAGAGACAGTCATGCGACAATTGATTGTAGAGGAGGTAGGGTCATATTCAGCGTTCCTGGGATGGAGCAGTTCATCTTTACTTGAACCTTGAAGAATCAGGCCGGAGGCGTCATCTCAGCAGCAGTGTCAGAGCCAGGACAGATTCCGAGAGTGGTCGAAGATTTTCTCGACGTCTTTCCTGATGAGCTCCCAGGGATACCCCCAGTCAGAGAGGTAGAATTTAGCATTAAGTTGAACCCTGGAACGAGGCCTATTGCATACAGAGTTTACAGAATGTTGCCGTCAGAACAGGATAAGTTGTATCAACATGAGGAAGAGTTGAAGTCTAAGGGATTCATCCGAGACAGTAAATCGCTCTGGGCCGTGCCAGTGATTCTAGTTCCTAAGAAGGATGGGTCGACGAGGATGTGCATCGACTACCGCAAGCTGAATGCAGTAACAGTGAAGAATAAGTACCCGCTACCAAGGATTGATGACCTGTTTGACCAGTTAAGCAAGGCCAGTGTCTTTTCCAAGATCGATCTTCGGTCGGGATACTATCAAGTAAGAGTCCGGGAGCAAGACATACCGAAGACAGCATTCAGATCTAGATACGGGCATTATGAGTTTTTAGTAATGCCCTTTGGACTAACCAACGCTCCCGCAGTATTCATGGATTTAATGAACCGCATCTTTCTGCCGTATTTGGATAAATTTGTGGTGATGTTCATAGATGATATTCTTGTCTATTCCAGCAGTGAAGAGGAGCATGAGAAACATCTTAGGACTGTCTTACAGACGTTGAGGGAGCATCAACTTTATGCGAAGCTCGACAAGTGTAAATTCTGGTTAGATCACATTTCGTTCCTGGGGCATGTAATTTCTGGGGCAGGAGTGTCAGTGGATCCGAAGAAGATTGAGGCCGTAGAGCATTGGCCAGTCCCGAGAACGGTTGCAGAAGTACGAAGTTTCTTAGGGTTAGCTGGTTACTACCGAAGGTTCGTGGCAGACTTTGCCAGGATCTCTGCGCCCTTAACGCGTTTGACGCACAAGGACGTAGAGTTTGTTTGGTCAGCTAGCTGTCAGGCATCATTTGAAGAATTGAAGAAGAGGTTGATCTCAGCCCCGATCTTGACGCTTCCGGTAGGAGCGGAAGGCTTTACAGTATATTGTGATACATCTGGGAAGGGTCTTGGATGTGTATTGATGCAGCACGGAAAGGTGATAGCATATGCGTCTCGGCAGCTTCGAGACCATGAGAAGAATTACCCGACTCACGATTTGGAGTTAGCAGCTGTGGTGTTTTCACTCAAGTTGTGGAGGTATTATTTGTACGGGGATCGGGTAGAGATCTATACTGATCATAAGAGTTTGAAATACGTATTCACGCAACGATATTTGAACATGAGGCAAAGAAGATGGTTAGAACTACTGAAGGATTTTGACTTAGATCTTCAGTATCATCCAGGCAAGGCGAATATAGTTGCAGATGCACTGAGTATGAGAGACAGTGCCTTTATCTTGACCTCACAGAAGCATATTTTAGAAGACCTTCAGAGTATGGGAATCGAAGTAGTTTTGCCAAGGGATATAGGAAGAATGACCAGTATGCAGATTCAGTCAACCTTAGTAGAGAGGATAAGGGCAGCACAAGCAGGAGATCCACAGATTCAGAAGTTGCGGTCGGAGTATGAATCAGGCCGTAGGAAGGAGTTAGTGATTCAAGAGGATGGTACGCTCAGGTTTGGAAACAGACTCTGTGTACCGAGTGGAGACCTTCGGCAAGAAGTTATGTCCGAAGCTCATAGTTCTATCTACTCCATTCATCCAGGAGGAACGAAGATGTATCGAGATATCAGGCAGTACTTTTGGTGGAATGGCATGAAAAGAGAGATAGCGAGATTTGTATCCAAGTGTCTGGTATGTCAGCAGGTGAAAGCCGAGCAGCAGAGACCAGCAGGATTGCTACAGCCGCTTCCTATCCCAGAATGGAAATGGGAGCACATCACGATGGATTTTGTGACCGGTTTACCTAGATCCCCGGCTGGCAAGAATGCAGTCTGGGTAATAGTAGATCGGCTCACGAAGGTCGTTCATTTCCTTCCCTTCCGAGTTGGACAGACTACTGAACAGCTAGCAGAAATGTACATGAAGCAGATAGTAAGGCAGCACGGTATTCCAGTTAGTATAGTATCAGATCGGGATACGCGGTTTACTTCCCATTTTTGACAGAGCTTACACCAAAGTTTGGGAACCAAGTTAAGATTCAGTACTGCTTATCATCCACAAACTGACGGGCAATCAGAAAGAACCATTCAGACGTTAGAAGATATGCTATGGGCGTGTACCTTAGATTTTGGCGAATCTTGGGAGGATCACCTTCATCTAGCGGAGTTCTCCTATAACAACAGCTATCAGGCTAGCATTCAGATGGCCCCGTTCGAAGCATTGTACGGAAGGAAGTGCAGGTCCCCTTTGGCATGGGACGACGTCGGAGAACGGAAGTTGTTGGGGCCAGAGATGATCACGCAGACTGTGGAGATAGTTAAGTTGGTCAGAGAGCGCCTTCGAGTTGCACAGGACCGACATCGTCATTGGGCAGATCAGCATCGTAGACCTCTAGAGTTCAGGGTTGGCGACCAAGTGTTTCTGCGGATTTTGCCTACTCGGGGTATCATCAGATTTGGAACCCGAGGAAAGCTTAGTCCAAGATACGTTGGTCCTTTTAAGATTCTCGCTCGGGTAGGCGATGTGGCTTATCGACTTGCCCTTCCGCCTTCGTTAACTGGCATACATGATGTGTTTCATGTGTCCCAATTACGTGGGTATGTCCCGGATCTGAGTCATGTCCTCGATCATTCTGAGTTAGTCGTTGGTACCGACCTAACTTACGAGGAACAACCCGTATTTATTTTAGATCGGCGAGAGAAGGTACTCAAGAATCGGACGATAAGCCTTGTCCGTGTTTCTTGGAACCATCACTCTCTGGGAGAGTCAACCTGGGAGCGCGAGGACGAGATCAGATCTCGGTATCCACATTTGTTTGACTAATAAGGTATATTTTTACACCTCATTGACACGATTCCATGCTTATCTGCACCTGCTTGTTTTGCACTTTGTGATGTATGATAATAACTGCTATGATAGTTAACTTGTATATGATTGAGCCTTGCTTGCCCTGATTTCACTATCCTGTCTTGGCTGAAATTCTGAGGACGGAATTTTTCTAAGAAGGGTAGAGATGTCACTCCCCAATCCTGGAATACGTATTTTAATACGTAAACCGATAAATTGTATTTAACTTATATTTATACTATATTTATTATGTTGTATTTCTCCATGCATCTTCCAAAATAATATTTCATAATTTATTTACTGTTTTCGGGCCTACAGTTTTGGCTCATTTGGGAAACCTATTTTTGGTTCACCCATGGTTCACCATGAACCCTTTGGTTCATCATGAACCCTTGGGTTCAAGGTTATAAATACAACTCATCTCATTCTCTCTCCTCTCATTTATTTCCTCCACCAACCAAATACTTCCTCCATCAACCAAGGCAAGTACCAACTTGCTCAAGAGATGGATCCATAATTTTGTCAATGATTTCTTACAAAACTATTTGCCAAAACATGTTCTTCTCCTCAACCTATACTAGTTTAGAACTTGGAAGTTTCTATTTTGAAGCCTTAATTTTTGTAGATCTAGGTTTACTTTATTTTTGGATTTCTTGGGTTTTGATCTACTTAATATTATTATTTTCTAGTTTTGATGGTTCCATGTTGTAGAGGATCTCGTTCTACCCCATTTTGACCTAAGGAAGTTCCGATTTGGGCTCCGGATGAAGGTTTTGCGTAGTTTGGAAGCCATGGTTGCTTGGCTCCTCTTCTCGGACAAGTGGAGAAGAAGAGCAGTACTTGACCGCATGAATCCTCATGCGGCAAGTCTATGACCGCATGGCCTTTCCAGCCGCATGAGACTCGTTCGAGCTTAGCCGTATGGAAAGTTCTTCCTAGCCGTATAAGACTTGCTTGAGTACTTGACCGCATGAATCTTCATGCGGCAAGTAATTGAGCCGCATAGCCTTGTTCAGACTCAGCCGCATGAGCCCCTGTTATCTTGAGTCGCATGGACTTCATGCGGCTAGCTTTCAGCCGCATGAGTTCTTTTGCACCCAGCCGCATATGCGCTACTGTTTTTGGGGCCGCATAAGGCCCATCCATCATCCAGTCGCATATGTATCGCCTATGCTCAGCCGCATAGGACTTCGTCTGATCATAGCCGCATATGCTGTTGAACCTCGGCCGCCTGGCGATTGCTCCCTTCGCAGCCGTATAAGCCGACACCCCTTCGTCCGCATGAACCCGCCTTTCCAGCCGCACGCGTCTTGGGCTCCTTGAGCCGCATGAGCGTGCAGTCCCAGCCGCATGAACCTGTATTGACCCAGCCGCATGGACTCACTCCCTTTGAGCCGCATGGACTTTTGTGCCCTATCGTGTTACCTTATTATTATTATTATATATATATATTATATGCCCATTTTATATCCTTACGCCTTTTGTCCCGAGAATGATATGAGCACTAATGTGACCCCGGAGAATAAAGTGTTCCTACCTGATACATGTACCTGAATGTCCCAGTTCCTGTTCATGCTCGACAAATGACTCGTAACTCCACGTGGCGTATTTGCAATGATGCATTACACTAAGGAGGGTAGAACATGTTGACATACTGATTGACATGGATCCTCTTTGGGGTACTCGTACTAAAGTACGACTTTAGGAGGATAATCATGCAGGCCATAGTATGAAAGTCCAAGATTTCACCTAGGGTTAAATTAGGCAACTAAATATACTAGATGCATGGGGAGGGCAAAATCCCGAGATCGTGTTACACCAGCCGCCTTGAGATACTGTCTTGACGCGCCGGCTGGTCTCCACGGATACTGTATCATCTGCAACGAGTGGATGACTGTATCCGATTAATTCCTGCTATATGTTATATGTTTTAGCAAGGTGGCCTTACGAGGGACCTGTGCTCAATCATACTTGTCTACGCGAACCCCTGGGTTGGCTAGCCTTGCTGGAAAGATACGATCTGAGGATTTCTAAATAACATGATGCGAGGATAACCTCGTCCCACTAGAAACTCGTAAACTTGATTGGCCGTAAAAATGACTTGCTTGTATCCTATTACCTTCCGTGAATAACTGAGGGAAGCGGACTGTCATGGTACGTGATCCAACCCATGTTCTTGTTTGATTGTTGGTTTGGTTATCGTACTGTGACAGGCTGTTGACCGAAGTTATGAACGGAAGACTTATTCTGGTTGTGAAGTGCTACTTCTGTGAATGACTGAGGAACATGGTCTATCATGGTGCATGATCCAACCCATGTTCTTGTTTGATTGTTGGGTTGGTTATTGTGCCACGATAGGCTGTCGACCGAAGTCACGATCAGGAGATTTTATTGTTTATACCCTTTAACTTATGCGAAAGTTATAGAGTACGATGCGTCCCGACTCCATGCGGCACCTTTTGTCCTTGTTTGGTTGTAAGGGTGCCATATGGGTTCGAGGATGTGGCGTTACCCTATAATGGTAGCATAAGTATTACTATTATCAATCATTCTATTTAACTGGGTTTTTAATCTTAACTCTTGTGCCCCTTTGGCGGTACTTGCTATTCGGGGCTGACCCCGCTGGTTTTGTTTGGCCAGATCCCGTAGCAGAGCCTGAGGACACGATCTTCCTCCCTGACATCCATGGTGCATACTAGGAGCATGGCGATTCGGAGACTCGAGTGGGTTTCTTCTCCACCACTCCTGCTTATACCTTTGCGGCGTTTAGCCACCGGCATCTGTTAGCCGGATTACTCGATATTTTGTGTCAGTACATAATTGTAATTAATCAGACTGCAGCTGTGTATAATTTTGTACTCCTGACTCTCTGAGATAGCTAAATTATAAAGCTAGTCTCTCATGATCATTTTGATGAAGCGTCGGGGACGCCTTACTGCTTTATCTTTAATGTTCATTTATTTGCTGATGTGATTTGATTGATTGAGACATAGAACTCTGTGGGACCATAGGAGACTTGATTGTAGCATGTACCCCCTAGTCTCTCGACAGCCACGATCGCCGTATGACGTTACGTACCTCATATGGAGTAGCTGGCCTAGTCCGTCTCCGTATTTCGGTACTGGGGCATGACACACTCTCTCTCTCTCTCACTTTCTTCTCTCTCTATATATATATGTTTGTATATATATATATATATATATATATATATATATATATATATATATATATATAATTGTATTAGAATTATATATATTGTGTCTATATATAGATACCTAGGGCATATGGGAATTACATAGGCTATAGGCCTATGTGGTTATGTTTGTATGTGTATATATATATATATATATATATATATATATATATATATATATATATATATATATATATATATATATATCTAAGGTTATGTATATATATGTGTGTATATATGTATATTGTATAGAGATAGATACCTAAGTTATCTAGCCTATGGCCTAAGTTACTAGCCTATGGTATTAGGGGCTAACCCTAATTGACCTAATGACCAAAACCCTAACTAGTTGACCCTTGTTGACTAAGAGTTGACCAAAGTCAACCTTAGGTCAAATTGACCTAGTTAACCTAGAATTGACCTAAAATGACTAGTTTAACTAGTTTGACTAAAACCCTAACTAGTTGATTAGGTTTGACCACATGGGTTATATGGATAGCCCTATGTAGATTAAGATATGTATGGGGTTAAGTGGTATACTTAGGAGTTGTGTCATGATTGGTGTTAGCCTTAGAGGTTGACTAGAAGTTGACCATTAGTCAAGATTGACCTAATTACCTTGTTGACTAGTCTTTGTTTGACCAAAACCTTAGTCGGTCTAAGTTTGACCTAGACTTGACCCAGATTGATCATGTTGACTAGTATTTGACTAGTTTGATTAGAATGTTGACCAAGAGTTGACTTTAACCTAGATTTGACTAACCTTGACTTGTTTTACCTTGTTTGACTTTATTTGACTTAGTTTGATTCCCTGTGACCTAGTATGACTTCCTGTGACCTAGTTTGACTGTTGAGTTGACCAAGAGTTGACTTTTGACCAGATTGACCTAGAATCATGTAGTATGCATTGTATACTCTATTTTTACCATTGTGGATACATTGTGACTTGTGTTGCTCTGATTAGGAGCCATACATCTCTCCTCAGGCAGTATATCCTCTTCAGACATTCAGTTATCAGGCGAGTACATTCTCTGATTATTTCATACTTGTTAGGATTTATATTCTTGCTCTAGATTACTTTACATGATGCTGTCACGTCATTATCACGGATTGGTACTATATGGATCTTGTCATGCGATGTTACCTCCCTCGGGGTGCATCAGATACAGTTGTCATGTGCTTTTCACGAACATATTGTATTTCATGTACACCGCTTTCATGTATACTCTTGTGCAATCTTGTACTCTCATGATTACGTGAGCAAACATGATAAAAACCTCTTGTACAAGGTAACGTAACTTGACTGGATCGTTGTGTATTGATTGGGGAGGATGAGTAGGAAATGGTTATGTGATCAAAATCCCATCTTGTACAAATCTTGTAAAATCGTGTGAAATCTTGTATATGTCCTAAACCCGTTTATATAACCATCTTATGCTCTAAATCACAGGTTACCTACAGTTCTTACTTATCGTATATATAGATATTTCCAGTTATCAAATCTCTTTCGTTTTTATATATATTTCTTTACAGTCCATATATCTTACTCTATGCATGCTTTACATTTCCCAACATGATATGAACTGCGTGAGATGTATTGTGCTCGTTCCTGTCCTGATTGGACCTGTTGAAAATATTACAGATGATGATGGTGACTGTCCTACCTTCTATGGGACACATGAGGGTGACCTTCAGGAGCCTGAGGAGCATCTAGCTCAGTAGAGGGTGCCTAGTCTAGTCTAGTGTTTATAGTTTTCATTTTGTATCGGATTGTTCCGATTGTTAGTTGTGACTTAGTTATATTTTAGATCTTGTACTTATTGTGTTGGACATCTACTTTGTGTGGTGTGGTAACTCTATATATATATTCAGTTTCTTTCTTTCATCTGATTCCATATCATGCTCTATCTTTCCTAGACTTGTGTTTGAAATATAGAGTTGAGATGTTATGTTATACCTCCGTGCGGAGATGACAGGTTTATATATCTTGTTGTTAGATGTTAGATGTTAGATGTTATAGATGACCTATACAGCGTTCTACCGCCGACACTGCGGCGTAGGCTGGACGTACCTACGTTCTCGTGCCCCTAATCAGGGTGCGGTTCGTGACACATTTTTGTGGTGGCCCATGCAGGTCTGTGTCGCAGTTAGTGCGATCTCGTAATGGTGTTCGACTTAGAGTACTAATTACGAGCCTGCAATTAGGACGTAGGACCTAGGACATGATTGGAGTTTCTCAATCACACCTAGGAAATTTTTGATCTTTTGATTTTCATGATTTCTCCCATTGTATTAAATTAACTGTCCTTCTTTGATAATCTACTCATGTGCCATATTGATATCTTTGTTTCAATTCGTCTCCAGGATGACGAAGACGCACCCGTAGGCCACTGGATCGAGTAGCTTGCCTGAGAGATCTGATCAGGCAGAGGAGGAGGTTCACGAGACTGCCCCCAGTGATTCTACTATTCTGGAGACCCAGGCAGTTGCACAGGGAGGTCTAGCACCTCCACCCCAGAGGGTTACGGCCGTTGTTCCGGAGATACTGCCGCCACCACCACCGGTACCGACGGATACGCACCATATGTTCCTTCTCCTTCAGCAGATGATGAAGACACAGCGGGCCCAGGCAGAGGCGTCGCAGCGCCAGTCGGAGGCGTCACACCGACAGATCGAGATGCTGAGGCAGAGTATGGAGAACTCGCATCAGCTTGCCCTAGCAGCAGTAGAGAGAGTGGCACCGGGTACGGTGCAGGGCCCTACTGGCCAGCAGCCGTACCAGCAGCAGTCCAGGCCGGGGACAGTATTGGACTTCAGGAAGATGAGCTCCAGGGACTTCACAGGCACGGAGGGCATCCTCTATGCAGACGACTGGCTAGAGGATGTACAACGGAGCATGGAGCTGGCAGAGCTTCCTAGAGCGCTTTGGGTTTCGGCCGCAGCCAGCCGATTCTTCGACATTGCGCTGACATGGTACCGTACGGATCCTCGTGCGTCGGTGAGAGGGCTGACTTGGGAGAACTTCCGGAGGCTCTTCAAGGAGAAGTTCTTCCCGGACGTGGCTCTTACAGCATTGGAGGGCCAGTTCGTGGGTCTAGTGCAGGGGAACTCGTCGGTGGACGAGTATGCAGCTGAGTTCTTCCGCCTTAGCAGGTTCGCTCCCGATATGATCCAGGATGAGGGGCAGAAGGCTCGTAAGTTCCGCAGGGGACTTATTCATGCAGTGCGCACCCGCACCTCGGGACGCCGTGACGCGACGTTCGATCAGATATTAATGGACGCACAGATTGCAGAGGAGGACTTCGGCCTCAAGCCGAAGAGGGGCAGTGATACCTTAGGGGCTAGTTCTAGTGCAGGGCCAGCCAAGCGCCCTCACATACAGCAGCAGAGGCCAGTTCAGCAGCCGTTTCAGGGCCAGGGACATGTACTTCACTAGTAGGCACCCAGGCAGCAACAGCACCCTATGAGTAACTTCTGCAAGAAGCAAGGTCACGGATGGGACGGCTGCAGGAAGAGGCAGGGCCTGTGTTTGCTTTGTGGTTCAGCAGAGCATCAGTTGAAGGAGTGTCCCAAGAGCTTGGCACGATTGGCTCAGGCAGCAGCAAGAGCTAGGGCTCCGACAGGGCAGCAGACGGGACCACCGTTACAGACTCAGCAGCAGAGGTTTGTCCAGCATCAGCAGCAGGCCAAGGGAGGCCAGCCGGGGCGAGCTTTCGCCATGGCAGTCGATGATGCACAGACAGAGGGAGAGCTGATTGCAGGTTCCAACCTTTTCGATTCTATTTCCGTATTTGCCTCCTTATAACTGTCTTGGAATTTCGATTCTATCTATTCCTTATACTTGATAAATTTTGTTCGGATATTTTATTGTGAATTATTTTCTTCTGAGATAAGTCGTATGGGCTAGGTCGTCTCGATCATGGGATCTAGAATCTTCTATAGTCATGTTAGCTGGCATAGTGGAGGACATATAGTCGGATTTTGGACGTATTTCTCGGATGTGGGAATTTAAGGTTTTCGCGGCCAGGCATGCGGCAATGCAAAAATTTTAAATACCATGATTCTAGAGGTATGTACCTTAGTCGAGGACTCTGTGAATATCGTAGCCTTGCTCACTAGCATGACGAAGATTCCGAATATCATGATTTCAGACAGACGCATATGATTATCGGACTGTGTGTTTGAGACTGTGATTGTTGGGGTGTTTGACCTAGAAGGAGTATGACCATTCTAATTTCGAGGATGAAATTTTCTATGGAGGGTAGACTTGTAGCACCCAGTTTTCTGAAATTGGGGTATTTTTGAAAATTTATTATTTATTATTATTAATTAATAGTATTTTAGTCATGATATTTTTTGGTGATTATTAGTGTAATTAAAACTATTTTCTAAGTCATGACTTGTGACTTTGTGACTTACTAGCAAAACCTTAGTGTAAACCCTAGTTTTCCTTAACCTAGAAGTTGCCATGACCATGTGAGCCTAGCCATAGGCTTAGAACATCAAATTAGTGATTTTTGCCAAAGGGTATTTTGGTAATTTACTAGACTTTATTTGAGATTATGTGATTTTTAATATTATTTAATTCTTGTTAAGTACCATGATTAGTCCCTAACCTATCTTACCCTAATCTAGAGGTTAGATACAAACCTAGAAGCTTTAGGATGGATAATTAGTCAAGGGTTAAAGTAATGTAAATATCTTAGAATGCCTTTATGGATATTTTGCTTAAAACACTCAAAATATCAACCCATGGCACCAAAGTCTTTGCCTTCTCCATGAAGGAAAGCCAAAGACACCCCCCCTTGCCATGGCCGGCCAAGGACCCCCCCCTAGCAGCCACACCATTCTATATAACCCCATCACATTAATTCATGATTATTTTACATGAATTTAAACCTAGAAAAATCCCATTCCTTCAAATCTCCACAACTTGGCCATTTTTGATCTAAATTCACTCTAGTCTTTTGTATTGGGACCCTACAACATCAAGGGTGCTAAGGGAGGCTAGCAATCCAGATTTCGTGAGCTTTGGGCATCACCAAGTGGAAGGAAGCACACCCCCTCTTTATTGATTTTCCATTGGAATTGCACAAATAGGTAAATGCCCTAAAACCTAGTTAATACCCTGATTTTTCTTCATAAATGCATGCATATAGGTCTACCCTAACAATGGGTCAAGTTTGGTGAAATTTAGAGTTGGTTTGGTGTCCGTATCGGACACGTATCCTAGGCTATAAAACCTTGTTTGATGAAATGCCACAAAGGATTTGATTTTGTTAAAATGTAAAACAAATTATATATTTTGGTAGCCCTTGGCATGCTGATCACGAAACACCATGACTGAGCACGTTTCCATGCTGTGTCCGTGTCCAAAATGGACACGAACTCACTGCACGAGCACACGCGCGCGTGCCCTGCTACCACGCTCTTCGTGCTCACTGCACAGAGCACTAGGACACGTGAAATTTGACTTGGACACGGGGGCAATGTCTGCGAGCATGCCCCCAAAGTTTCGTGTCGCGTCGTGTCGAGTGAGAAATCTCACTCGCACTGGACACGCGCTGTCAGCGCACACGCGCGCGGGGGGCCAACTTCGCGCGTGTCGTGTCGCACGGACACGACACTTGGGCACCTCGTGGTGACACGAGCGTGTAGCCCTTCATGTGGCGAACACGAGGACACGAGCACGAGATGTGTCGTGTCCTGTGTCACGAGCACGAGACGCTCGACCGCGTGCACGACGCGGTCTGAACGCGCGTATCAGTCGCGTTTTCCACGACTGATACGGTCTTCGTATCGTGTCCTGGAGTGTCGTGGACACGTATCAGTGTGTGGGTCGTGTAGCCCTATATGTGGGCTACACGTATGCATGACCACGAGATGTGTCGTGTCTCGTGCTGTGTCCACGAGCGTGAGGAACGCGTGCACGACGCTGTGTACGTGTGTGCGTATCAGATTTTACCCGATTTGGGTTTTGAGAGTTTGGACACATCAAATCGTGTCGTGGTGTCGTGTTAGGCCCCCTAGACACTAGAGGACACTTGGGGCATCACTTACCAACCCTTGGGTTCGAACCTTAGTTGGGTTTTGGACATGAAAATGGGTTTACCCATGTTTCGAGTACACAGTGCACATACTCCAGATTTTGGGATATTTCCCAGTTTTCAAAAATGAGTTTCAAATTGATTTTTTGTTATATTTTATACATGTATTTGTATGTTTTTAGTATATGAATATGTAGTATATATGTATGTGGGTGTGTAGGTGAGATTTTAGGGTGTATACATGTATATACATGTGTATATACATGTATGTATATATGTAGGTGTGTGTGTGCATTTGTGTGTGTTGTGGGGACAGAATTCTGTTTCCAGAATTCTGGAACACCCCCCTTCCTGTCCAGTTCTCTATCCCTCTCTCTCTTTCACTCACTCTCTCTCTCTCTCACTTTCTTCTCTCTCTATATATATATGTTTGTATATATATATATATATATATATATATATATATATATATATATATATATATATATATAATTGTATTAGAATTATATATATTGTGTCTATATATAGATACCTAGGGTATATGGAAATTACATAGGCTATAGGCCTATGTGGTTATGTTTGTATGTGTATATATATATATCTAAGGTTATGTATATATATGTGTGTATATATGTATATTGTATAGAGATAGATACCTAAGTTATCTAGCCTATGGCCTAAGTTACTAGCCTATGGTATTAGGGGCTAACCCTAATTGACCTAATGACCAAAACCCTAACTAGTTGACCCTTGTTGACTAAGAGTTGACCAAAGTCAACCTTAGGTCAAATTGACCTAGTTAACCTAGAATGGACCTAAAATGACTAGTTTAACTAGTTTGACTAAAACCCTAACTAGTTGATTAGGTTTGACCACATGGGTTATATGGATAGCCCTATGTAGATTAAGATATGTATGGGGTTAAGTGGTATACTTAGGAGTTGTGTCATGATTGGTGTTAGCCTTAGAGGTTGACTAGAAGTTGGCCATTAGTCAAGATTGACCTAATTACCTTGTTGACTAGTCTTTGTTTGACCAAAACCTTAGTCGGTCTAAGTTTGACCTAGACTTGACCCAGATTGATCATGTTGACTAGTATTTGACTAGTTTGATTAGAATGTTGACCAAAAGTTGACTTTAACATAGATTTGACTAACCTTGACTTGTTTTACCTTGTTTGACTTTATTTGACTTAGTTTGATTCCCTGTGACCTAGTATGACTTCCTGTGACCTAGTTTGACTGTTGAGTTGACCAAGAGTTGACTTTTGACCAGATTGACCTAGAATCATGTAGTATGCATTATATACTCTATTTTTACCATTGTGGATACATTGTGACTTGTGTTGCTCTGATTAGGATCCATACATCTCTCCTCAGGCAGTATATCCTCTTCAGACATTCAGTTATCAGGCGAGTACATTCTCTGATCATTTCATACTTGTTAGGATTTATATTCTTGCTCTAGATTACTTTACATGATGCTGTCACGTCATTATCACGGATTGGTACTATATGGATCTTGTCATGCGATGTTATCTCCCTCGGGGTGCATCAGATACAGTTGTCATATGCTTTTCACGAACATATTGTATTTCATGTACACCACTTTCATGTATACTCTTGTGCAATCTTGTACTCTCATGATCACGTGAGCAAACATGATAAAAACCTCTTGTACAAGGTAACGTAACTTGACTGGATCGTTGTGTATTGATTGGGGAGGGTGAGTAGGAAATGGTTATGTGATCAAAATCCCATCTTGTACAAATCTTGTGAAATCTTGTATATGTCCTAAACCCGTTTATATAACCATCTCATGCTCTAAATCACAGGTTACCTACAGTTCTTACTTATCGTATATATAGATATTTCCAGTTATCAAATCTCTCTCGTTTTTATATATATTTCTTTACAGTCCATGTATCTTACTCTATGCATGCTTTACATTTCCCAACATGATATGAACTGCGTGAGATGTATTGTGCTCGTTCCTGTCCTGACTGGACCTGTTGAAAATATTACAGATGATGATGGTGACTGTCCTACCTTCTATGGGACACATGAGGGTGACCTTCAGGAGCCTGAGGAGCATCTAGCTCAGTAGAGGGTGCCTAGTCTAGTCTAGTGTTTATAGTTTTCATTTTGTATCGGATTGTTCTGATTGTTAGTTGTGACTTAGTTATATTTCAGATCTTGTACTTATTGTGTTGGACATCTACTTTGTGTGGTGTGGTAACTCTATATATATATATTCAGTTTCTTCCTTTCATCTGATTCCATATCATGTTCTATCTTTCCTAGACTTGTGTTTGAAATATAGAGTTGAGATGTTATGTTATACCTCCGTGCGGAGATGACAGGTTTATATATCTTATTGTTAGATGTTATAGATGACCTATACAGCGTTCTACCGCCGACACTGCGGCGTAGGCTGGACGTACCCACGTTCTCGTGCCCCTAATCAGGGTGCGGGTCGTGACACAAGATTAGACTTACCTCTTCAATAAAT
Organism: Iris pallida; assembly: GCA_029216955.1. NCBI lineage: Eukaryota > Viridiplantae > Streptophyta > Magnoliopsida > Asparagales > Iridaceae > Iris > Iris pallida. Next base: position 15,417,697 of record JANAVB010043419.1, on the reverse strand, counting down.
TTCTTTTCTTAAGAGAACTATTTCTCCATTCTTCTATTTTCTAGAGCAATTGTGCTGATAACGTATTGTAAAGTAAAAAGATGGAGATAGAAAATGGAGAAAATTATTTCTTCATTCACATGTCACACAATCAATGTGAGAAGAGCCCTTATATAGGCTTATAATGAAGCTTTAACATCATCATGACAATTAAAGGAGAAATGCCAAAAGACATAGGTTATGGATAACCAAATGTCATAGGTTATGGATAACCAAAAGACATAGGTTATGTAGGCCAAATAATTATGGTAATTTATTCATATTTGCAACAAATGTGCTGTATTCTAGTAAAGAGTCCATTTTTTGTTTACCTACCAAAACTAGGTGTGATGTTCACATTCCAATAAAAATATAACATGTGACATTTTTATTATACACAAACCACTTTGTAAGTGGTTTTATTCATCCATACAAGTGGTTTTGCACCACGTGGCATATTTTTATTGGAAGGTGAACATTATACCTAGTTTTGGTGGGTCAACATTATGATACAAAATTTCTTGAGATTTATTAGTTTCTTCTAAATAAGATTTTGAGAACTTAATTTTCAGCAATATTATAATCCGCAGGGGATGACCCTGGTTAAGTTTTGGGGCAGCTTATGGAAGCTGAGGAGAAGTTGCTCTCAAAAGCTGCTTCTCCAGCAGCAATATTAAAGCCCAGACTCAATTGCTTAGTCTGATTCAACCCCCGCACAGAGAAGAGAGGTCGAATCAATGGCGGAAGGGAGAGAAGCAGAGTACCACTCCAATGACTTCCGATGGGAAGAACTCCGGGAAGAGGTCGAGAGCGACCCATCCCTCCGCTACCACCTCTCCCCTTTCTCCGCTCCTCCAAACTCCGCTCCTCCTCCTTCCCCCGACGCGTGGAGGAGCTTCCACCGCCGCCACTCCACCGGAAAATTCTTCAAGGTCGGTCTCTCTCTCCGAACCATGCATTTTTTTTCCTTTATCTCCATCTTTTGATTGATTTGGGAAGTGGGTTTTGTCTCAAATTTGGTTCTTGGTTGCAGGAAAGGAGGTACTTGCTGAAGGAGTTCCCGGAACTGGCTCCCTCCGATGGTGATTCCGTTGCCAACGTTCTGGAAGTGGGGTGTGGGAATGGGAGCACTGTTCTTCCCATCTTGCGGTAATTTGAGTAATTTTCAATATTGAGCTCTTCAATTTAAATTTTTTTTTGAGTTGCATTCAGTGGCGGATCCAGGATGAGATTCTACTGGTGGCACAATCATAAGAGGGTTCGAAGACAACGTCCCCCAAAATTAAACATATAGGAGCAAAGTACATAATTAAAAATTGAACATACATACCACTCCAAACAACTCCAAACAAAGGGCAAAATTTTAGTACAAAAGGTAGAAATTGTTCTCTACGAGTTTTCATACAATAAACAAGGTTGTAAAAATCGCTAGTCGGTCGCTAGTCGGTTTCCGAGGACTAGGGATTAATCGGATTAATCGGGGACTAGTCGGGACTAGTCGGATTAGTCGGTTTAGATTTTTTAATATATATATATATATATATATATATATATATATATATATATATATATATTGTGTAATAACTTTGTTTTTTTTTAAAGTTGAAAAACAGAACATCAGACTCACTTTAGAAGACTCGGTCCAAACTCCAAAAAGGACAATAGAAATAGCAAAGAGAAGCCAACATAGGAAAAACAGCAACAGGGGGTCTAAACATAAAAATAAACCATGTCATATACATAATGGAAAGTTCTGATTTGTGAATTGATGTTTTGATGAAGAGAGAAGCATCTTTCCACACTTGTTGTTGCTATAGGCAAAATCAATGCTAACTTCAAAAGTCGATACACCAAAGGGTATGAAAGGTACTTCTTTGTTTGTACTAGCAATCTCAATAGATCACTAAGCTCCTTCAGTTGACTAAATCTGTCATCTGTTTGTACATCCATAATATATGTCTCTAATTGATGCTCAAGAGTCATGCATTCAATGAGAGAAAAATCATTAGGATCAAATTGAGCCAACCTTGTCAACTTTGATGCATTAAAGTCACCAAAATTATCATGTGGATTCAATCTAGCAACACAAAGAAGCAGCTCAGAATTGACCTCATTGAATCGATCATTAATCTCCAAAAGTTGTTTATCCATAATCGCATAAAAGCATTCCACACGATAATGAAATTCATTAGTAATGTTGCTTTTACGTCGAGGATGGTAAGGATCAACATATCCATCATTCATATCCAAAGAGTCAATCTTGTTCTCATTGCAAAATGTGGTGATCTTACTTAGGAGAGATTCTCATCCATCATCTCTTACCGCTTGCAATCGCCCCTTAGCCACTTTGACAAGTGCTATAGCATTCAAAATGACTTCATCTTTTCTTTGCAAAGCCAATGACAACTCATTTATAATCCCCAATATATTTAGCATCAATTGTAAATTGAAGACAAAATCAAATGATTGCAAATACCTACAAAATCAATGACAATTTGATTGTGATCCCCAATAAATTTAGCATTAGTTACAAATTGAAGACAAAAGCAAATGATTGCAAATACCTCAATAGACGACGTGCTTGGACTTTTTTTGGATGAATTCGTAGCATCACATGAAACAACTTCAAGAACTTCAACAACAGAAGAGAACAAAGCAACCAAATTCAACAATGATCTATAATGGGATCCCCAACGTGTATCCCCGGCCCTCTTACGACTTAACTCTTGATTCAATCCCTTTTCTGTCTCAATCAAACCACTCTTGATTTTTTCTTCTACTTCTTTTGCTTGTTTTTGTCGAATCATGTCTTTACGCTTACAAGAGGCTCCCACAACATTCATCAAGGTAGAAATCATATTAAAAAATCTGCAATATTAACATGTTTTCTAGCCACAGCAACAAGAGCTAATTGAAGTTGATGTGCAAAACAATGAACATAATATGCCGACTCATTTTCATTCATAATCAGAGTTTTCAACTCACTGAATTCACCCTTCATGTTACTTGCCCCATCATAGCCTTGACCCCGAACTTTCATCAAACTCAAACCATGATTAGCAAACAAACTATCAATAGCAGATTTTAGTGACAAAGAAGAAGTCTCCATCACATGAACAACATCAATGAACCTCTCTTTCACATTCCCAGCGGAGTCAACAAAACGCAAAACCACAGCCATTTGTTCTTTGCCAGATACATCACTAGACTCATCCACCATCAATGAGAAAAAAATATTTTGAAACTCTTTAAGTATATTTTGTAATATTTCTTGTGCAAAACAACGAGCAATATCTTTTTGAATACCCGTAGCAACCATTTGATGATTTTGTGGAGCATTTGTAAGAACAACATTACGAACAGAATCATTTTGATCAGCAGTATACTTAATCATTTCAAGAAAATTTTCTCTATTTGTAGAAGCTTCGGTCTCATCATGACCACAGAAAGATAACCCTTGGTGCAACAAAAATCTACAAGCATCAATAGAAGCATATAAACGAATCTGATATTCATTTTTCACAATATTTGATTGTCTATGAAATGCAACCGCAATAGATTGCTCTTGTCTCATTAGATCCTCACATCTCTTCAGTGACAAATTATGAGCACTATTAATCCCACCAACATGAGAATCTAACCTCTTCGTTTTATTCCAAGCAGAAAAACCATCGATTACGAATGCTCCACTACCACCTTGATTGCCAAATTGATCCCTAAACAAATAGCAACACAAGTAATACGCTTTGTTTTCTTTTACACTATACTCTAGCCAATTAGCATATTGATCAAACCAAATCGGATTAAATCGACGCCATTTGTTTCCAATCATTTTTTTGGGAAAATCATGGCTACCGGGTTGACAAGGCCCTTTTAGCAAGTAAGCTCTTCTAATTTTATCAACTTGGTTTGGATGATATTCAGAATTTTTTTTTCTTTCTGCCGGATCTCAAGGGAGACTGTTCAAATCAACAATTTCTTTACTAGTTGAAGTTGGAGAAATAGATTGTTGAGGACTTTTAGATGCACCTTCTCCTGAACTTCCAGTTGCACTTTGTTGTGACAATTTTCGTTTAAAAAACCTTTCCATATTCAGACTTCCAATTTCAAAAATCAATTCTACAAATACAAACATAGGCATAATTTTTTAATTAGAGACTTCATAATTCAAAAATGCACAAATTAATTTAATTCACATCATATAAATAAAAACCTAATATCCTTGGTCTGTACAAATCATAGAAACGGAAACATGATTTAATTTTAATCTAAAATAATTTTCACCCAAATTAATTTTGCCTAATTTGATTTTAAAATTTACCTTTGCAATTGTATGTTGCTTTCTTTCCAGAAGAGCTCCGTGAACTCCGTCCCCCGTTCTCCGACAGCTTTTCCTCCAACAATTTTAACTTTGTAAAAAAAATATGCTGGAAAAAAAGAAGAAGAAGCAAACAAGCATAGCTGCACAAGCAGCCGAACCCGAGAAGAAATGCTGAAGAGAAGCAAATGGGGGAGAGTGAGCTTTGTTTGCTGTGCTAGCTTTTAGGGGTGGGGCAAAATTATTTGATTGGGGGCCCCACACCACTTTATGGACTCTTTTCTTTGATTTCACTTGCTTACGTGCCCTTTTGAAATGAAATCAGCTGAATGGGGGCCCACACCACTTTGTGTAGAGGGAGCTTTGCTTGCTGCAGCTCTTTGCTGCCGGATCTCTGCAGGCTGCAGCTCATTTTTTTTCTCCTGATTTCACTGGGGGCGCCGCCCCTCCCCCCCAGTCCGATATATGTAAGTCCGCCCCTTGTTGCATTAGATCTAAAGTTATAGAAGGATCCGTTACAAAGGAACTTTACTTCTCGTATCTCAAATATGTTTGACAAGATCAAGACTGCAGAATTACCCTCAAACATTTGTAATTATGGGAGAGCGATATCTGACAAGAAGTATCGTGTTGGATACTGATATAGACACGAATACAGTTCTCTGGAGTGTATGTGCAACCAAGGTTCTTTGTTGTGTATTGTTTGGTTACGTGAAAATATAGGATAAGAAATGAGTTTGTTCATGGAAAGACAAAGCTGACACCAAGTGAGGATAAGATGAGAGAAAATTGTCTCAGGTGGTTTGGACATGTGCAACGTACACCGGTACATGTAAACGGTTACAAAGAGCGATAAGGTATTAGTTATGAGAGTTGTCGTGATCAGTGTTCTAAATTACGGCCAAGGCGGCCGTCTAGGCGTTAGGTGGCCTCCGGCCGCACCGGAAACCACCTAGGTGGCCGGCCTAGGCGCTAGACGGTTTTGAAATTTCAACAAAAAAATCAAAAATAATAATTTAAAACTAACCTTGGGCGATTGGACGGTAGCGACGGCTGGTGGTGGTGTTGCTGCGGTGGTGGTAGTGCTGTTGTTGTCGTGGTGGTGGTGGTGTGGTGGCGATGGTTGTAATGTTCCGTTTCCGAAAATCGATAGTCGTCCCCCGGACGTGATGTCGTACGAGCCTAGGTTGCATTCGTACAAGGCACATTCATAAGGTTATCCGAAATACAACAACAAAGAGAGTACGCAGAATATTTGACAAGACGTATATAGAAGGAAACTTTTACTTTATTGATAATGAACATCATGTTACAGACTCAATTACAAAGGTGCCGCACGGACTTACAATTTGACCCATATACAAAATGAACGCTGATGAGATAGTCGTTCCATACATTTACATTTCTTTTACATAAGCAATAAAACACTCTCTTAGACTTAGGATCGGAGAGAGTTGATGCGACATGGGTCTTAATCGGAGTCTTCAAAAGGTTGGGGATTTGCCTTCACACGCTAGCAAGGCTTCAAAATGTTGCAATCGTCGCCTTCAGTTCCTTGGCACGCTATCTTGGTTCAGAGCACCTGTGGAGAGCGAGTATGAGTACATTGCATGTGTACTGGTGGGTGGCTAATTATGTTCCATGCTCTCATTTTGTTCAAGAAATTATGTGAACATGCATATATATTTAGTGAACTTTCTAGCCATTCTAATCAATTTATGAAAGCATTTGAAAGGCACAAGTAATATAACGACGATAGATCTTACCCATGGCAGAGCGTGCCGTTGCAGTATAAAGCTTACCATGTTCTTCCTGTCATATTGATAATGATGAATACAATAGTGTACATTTTGTGAAGGTCACTAGCATGACAAGCCATCCTGGACATATAACTTGGTAAGACAGAGGTCATTCAGCGCGGGTAGCGAGTCCCGTTGAAAGCCACTGTATACCGTGGCATGCATACAACACAGCTATCCATGTTTCTTCCTAGGCCGGATCTGTCCCGTGGCCCCGGAATACCGTCTGAAGAAACAATCGCCCTTGTGCACAAGTTGTCCATGACCGTGCTAAGCTAAACTAATTATTCAAGACACGTTTCATGGTATCGTTGCAACATTTATTTAATCGATTCGATCTTTGCTTAGCACAGTTCTATATAAGCATGGTAGATGTAAGCACATAACAGTTCTATGATAAAGCAGTTCTATAGCCAGTGTACATGAGAACTCGTGCAACAGTTCATTGATTCATATTGACGCTATCGATTTCTTGGAGAAAGAGGGTCAAGGGAAGAAGGGTCAGCCACTCACCTTTGGTCGATTGAGGCGAGAGACCGGTTGGTTGCGCTTAGACGGCGCCTACACGATTACCTGAAATTGTATAAGCAACTGATCAGAACACTGTCCTATTCGATGAGTTCGATATGTAATGCGAAGTTCGGAGAACACAAGCCATGAAAATTATCGAAAACATTCACGAAAACGTATTCAGAAAACCAAAGTCAAAGAAGCAAGTGCGGCATAAAAAACAGAGCAACGCGAGATCTCTTCCGACTCAGCCGCAGAGTCCATCCTCGAGGTGCAACCTGCTGAATATGGGACTTGATTCCGAAGAAGCCATTCCATAACGAGGAAAGGATCTTAATTCAATCGATCTCGATCAATCGGTTTCGACCATAAATCGATAGCGACAATGTTCCTTTATCGTGCATCCTGTGGACGAGGAACGGAGCACGATGTAGAGACAGGGCACTACAATGGTGGTGGTGCTGCTGGTGGCGGTGATGCTACGAAGAGGAGAGGAGAGAGGAGAGAGGAGAGGGAGGGGAGGAGAGGAGAGGAGGCTGCTCTCTCTCTCTCCTCCCATTTGATTAGGGTTAGTTTATAAAAAAAATTGAAAAAAAATTGTGGGAATCGAACATGTGACCTAATGAGGTCAAATGCTTATATTCTCACTACTAACCAAACTAGCAAAGATCGCTTGTGTTTAAAATAGCATATCATAATATATATTTAACATAACTTATACTGATATTAAAAAAAATTAAGTTTGGCGCCTAGGCGCCCTTTTGGCGCACCGAATCCGCCTAGCAAAATTTATAACATTGGTCGTAACTAGGTGTAGGCCTACAATAACTTGGATTGAGGATGAAAGAAGGATATGGGTTTCTTATTGTTAGAGAGGAAATGACCCTTAACAAAGTTGAACAGAAAAAAATGATCAAATAGCTGACCTTAAGATAGTCTTCTTTTTTGGGTCTCCGTTGCCCATTCTGGATTGTTTGGATGGGATTTATGGTTGACTTGTAAAAAGGAAAAAAGTGTGATGTACACCAATAGATGCACTTGTTAGGAGTGATAAGATAGTAGTTAAATGAGCTGCCAGGACTACGGGTAGGCCTAAATGAACATGGATTGGAGCTATAGAAAAGATATGATTTTTGTTAGCGTTATATAAGACGTCGCTCTTAAAAAGCTGAATGGAACGAAAGGATTCAAATAGCTGATCCCAAAGTTTTGGGATAAAGGCTCTTTTGTTGCTGTGAAAAATGAAATTTTGGAATGTTACTTGGTTAATACACGGAGATGTATGGTTGAACAATTGGTTGTTTTATGGAAGAGAGCTCTGTGTTCTTAACAGTTTGTTACAATTATTGGATTTCTAAAGTGAGGGCAATAAGAGAGATAACATTCAACTAGGAAGGCATGGTGAAAACCCATAATATAACAAATAGGAAGGAACTGTGAGGAAGATTTATTATGAAGTAATATTTTTAAGTAAAGGAAATGAATGTGAAACTTTCATTAGACCAAGTGATTCCTATAGCCTATAGGCTACAGTATCCATGGTTAACTCATCTTTGGCTTTGTTTCATAATGGTTTTAATCGTGTTTTTCCTTTTACAGAGTGCATCTTGCTGTCTCTACATTTATTACCTGTTTTGTTGTTTACTCGTGCAGACAATATTACCCAGGGGATGTTACTTTCCAGCCTGTATTGGAGTAGGTGATTCGAGTCTAAGGGAACTCTATGGCTAAATTTCTTTGTATTATCTGAGTCCAGTTGGTGGTTAAAATACTATGCATAAAAAGATAACACGAAGAAGTTTAGCCATAGAGTCTGAATAAGGAGCCAATTTTGTACGCGTGACAAAACAGAATGCTAGTTGAGTTTGTATATAAATAACTTTTTAATAAACCTCGTTTTTTCTCAACATCTAAATTGTTTTTATAGACAACTTAGCCAACCACGTTTTTTGCCATATGTACCTAGGTGCTAACACTTGGTACAACATCTATCCATTTTACGATGTAATAATTTCGGACAGATTTTGGAAGATGTATGGCATTTGTATAAAGCTGTAGCTGGATGTAACCAACAGATTCTTCTTATGGTACTTCGTACTCCATATAAACTCAAGTTGGTTCTTACTTCATAGCTAACTCAAGTAAATGGGTGTAATATGGATCATCAGGTGTATGTAACGTTTATCGCAGGCAAGAAGTTTGTAATCAGGCTATGTAGAGGTTGACATTCTCTACCCACTTGCACCATAATGATGTTGAAGCTATCAAATATTTACATGCATAGGTTTTGCCTGTTTCTTGTAAAGGTTTTTTTTTGGGTTTATATATGTTATTTAATTGGCTCCATATTCAGGCATTTATTGGAAGTTTTCAGGAGCACATATTCCTCAGCATCTAATCTCGATTATATCTAAGATCACCTATCTTTTCCATCTTTCTTATGCTCATGAATCACTCAGTGTTCAGTTGATTTTTCCTTTTTCCTGTTCTACAGTTTACCTTTATGGTCTTTCGTAGACTTTGAGATACTGTTTCTAACATAATGTCTTTGCTTAGTGCAAAACAGAGCGTTGTTGTCTATGCCTGCGACTGTAGTGCGGAGGTTCTTGAAACAGCAAAGGAGATGATAGCTACTGCAAATATTGGTCCAATCAAACATCGATTTCATCCATTTTTACTTGAGTTCTCAGTAAATCCGTTCCCAAATTGGTTGTTCTGTGCTAATTGTCAGAAGATGCCATTGGCAAACCCGACTGGCTTCTTTTCAGGTCTCATTTTTTTTTTTAATTCAATGGTGCTGTTATTCAGCTACGGTATTGTACTATCATGCATGATTATGACGTGTGTTCCTTGTTGGACTTCTTTTAGGTGCTAATCCAGATAACATGAGTGGGTCGACCTCCTTAAAAGGATCCCAGTGTTGTATTGGTGGAGTTGATTTTATTACCTTGGTAAGCATAATCTTGCTGATTTTATTTACTATCAATATAGAAACTTTCTTTTCATTTGTAAGCCATAGATAGACAGGGATATATGAATTTAAGTACAATATCTCTATATGGAGACTTATGGTTTTGCTGTCCCTAATTGTCCATAGTTGTCACTGGGAGATGGTCAATGGAGTGGCAAAGCTATCTACACGACAAAATAGTTGAACGAAAGAGAAGAAATTCTTAATCCCTTAATTTCTTGTCTTAAAGTTTTCAATAAAATAAAGAGATAGCAGTGCTGAGTTATAGTTAAGAATATTTTAATATTCTGAGCTGTTTGTGGCTAAAAGGAGGTATTTTAGGGTTCAATTAGACATGACCTTCTGTAGAAGCATAGGAAATAATCATTTCATGAAAGTAGGATTCTTTTTATGATCAGCTATAGTAGAGTTGGAAATATAGGAAATAAAAAAAGATGGGCTGACATCAGCCACTTTCAATTTTCTAGTCTAATGTGGATCATTTAATTCTTACTTCAACGAATGGTGGTCACCTAGAAGGGGTTGTTTTGTTCTTTAGAACCTATGGAACTTGGAAAACCAAATTAACCCAAGGAACTATGGTGGTGGACCCTCACGGGCCCAAAAATTGTTTTCGGGGGACCAAAAATACACTAAATTACAAATTAAGGGACATTATATAGTAATTTATACACCAATAAAAAAAAACTAATAATATGCATAACAAGTTTCGGAGATTGAACCTACGGAAATGTGCCTTTGGAGTGATGTTCGAAAAAGCTCCTCGGATTCATTGTCAGCTTGCCTAAGGTGGGGGGAGGGGAAGGGATGGAGGATGGAAATTGACCCAAAAAAGAATGATTATAGAGATGCTGCTACTGAAAAAAGAGAAATAAAGACGGGTTTTGGACTCTGAGCATATTCATTTTGCAGCTTACGCCAATCTGTGAACCAATAAAAAAGTGTTCTTTCTACCACACTATCAAAGATACTTCTACTTTTGATTCCAGACCTATTATATAATTTAAGACGTAAAGTTTGAATCTTTTTTATTTATCCAATCATTGATAAGAACTAATAATTCAAGTTTCATTCAAATTAATTATTTGGGCTGAACACATTACAGTGTACCAAACGAGGCTATAGTCTCTTGGAGAAAGACCATAATTTTGACTAATTGAGCTAACTAGTTACTAAATGTTGGAGCATTTTCTTGACATGTAGAGAGAGCTTGCTCTCATTACATGCCTAGTTTTTAGTCCCACATCGGAAATGCACCATGAAGTGTATCTCAATATATACATGGTGTGGTGTTGAGGTATGCACATGGGGTACTATAAGGTAAGGATAAGGCTCCATATTAAAGCATTAATGCTTTTTGTCATGCTCTTGAAATTTATTCCTTAGGAGCTAAGTCCCGTAGGGGCTTAGCGACTCGGACTCGGGCTCATGGGCTCATGAGGCGTAATGTGACGTTTTGTTGGCACAATTTGCATTTTTCGGAAACGGTTTTTCCTTTCATGCAACACGTCCCGAACGTTTCATATACTGGACGGTTACTGCGTGCGCCTATATAAGTTCCTCTCTTCTCTCTCATTTGTACAAGTTTCTTACGAAAATCATAATTCAGAGAAAGAGAGAAACATAGATAGAGTTCTGTCCATCCAAGTAGTCCAAAAGAGCATTTCGTCAGAGTGTTTCGCAGTTCATCTTTGAACTTGCTGGTTCCTGGGAGCTGATCGTCGTGTGGGACTAATCTAGCTTTGAGCTCCGGTGATTCATCACCCCAGCATGCCTCTTCTTTTCTTCCGTTCATCTCTTTTCACTTATAACTCGTTCTGAACGAGATATTCTCTGATCTAATCAGAAAACTTTCTGTGGACTTTCGTCGCTGCTGTTACGAAATTCATTTGTGCCTTCTTCGAAGTGTTACATTTGATTTCGTCTCTCTGAATTCTTCGGGATCTCAATTGTGCACCTTCCTCGAAGTGTTGCCAAAATCGATTTTTCATCTTAAAATCACGCAACGGAAATAACACTAATACATATGGAAAAACTTTAATATAACATAAACATAGACTGCATATAAGGAAACCGAAAACTTAGGGGGGAACACATAGTCTCTTGCCTTTAGTCTTAATAAGGGGGTTTCTTTTAAGTCATATTTTCCAAGTTCATACCATTCCTCATGGATCAACTCTCTTTTGGTCCCATCCCGTTCCAACATTGGGAACACTCTATTCAGCTCAAATGTACATTTTGGTGGCTGATCCAGTATTTAAGACGATAGAGCTCTTGTTGGTGGGTCCTTGGAGTATTTTGAGCAACCAATCCGTTAGCTGGTCTCCCTGGAAATGTTATGCTATTGAATGCTTGTTACCTACCTTAACTTATTGAATTTAAATAACAGTACAAAGGTTGAGTAAATACTCTGTAGATTAAATATATTTAGGCTTGGTTTGGGTTTGATGCTGCTTTTCAAAAAGTGGGAGTAGTAGCAGCTTTCGACAGCAGGTTCCAACTTGCTTTCAAAAGCTGCCCCATAATTAAGTTGGCTTTTCAAATTTTTGTTTTAAGTTGTTACCAACCAACTTTTAGGACTGCTGTTCAAAAAAATAAGCAGAAGCAGCCACGATAAGGAATCTCCCAGCCTTATAGGAGCCATGCCATGTGAAGGCACCATTCCTAGCCTTTAACATATGTATAATTGATGAAAGAAGATCAGATCTAACCACAACAGTAATTTCACGAGCTTTGGTGGCAAAATGTGATGAGTATACTAGAGCATCAAGGAGTCGGCATATAACTTCGGTATGAGAAGTGCATTGGGTAGCCGAGAATTGATCACTATAGTTGTTGATGGGAGTGCAAGATCTATTTTTATGAGTTCTGTTGTTGGATCATCAACATCTTATTGGCTTTTTATCAATTTATTTTAGTTTGCACCTTTGAGTTTTCATAGGATGTGCAAGTAGGTATTATGTCATCTTCTTTTCTTCAGACCTTGAAGCATCTTCGTGGACCACTCCTGACTCCAGAGGTGTGGTTGGGAATTTCGCTGCAATAGTAAGGTTAATGTTTCTCATTTTGGGACTCGGTATTCTGATGTGAATGCATCAATCTGTTGTACTTCATCAAGGGGTTGTTTGGTTACCTGTTAAGAGACATGCCATGCAGCATTTCTTGCATGCAACATTTCTTGCTGTATTTACTTATGCAAAATCCAGCTTATGGTTACTTGCAAGTAATGTTTCAGTCTTTACAAATCTAGCGTTTGGATAGTCATAATTGTGGTGTTTGCAAGTAGCTTCTGTTACACGTGATAGTTGATAGTAGAGAATTACTGGGATTCTTATTACATGGGAGGGAAAAAGATTACAACTTAGAAATGTTGCAAATGATGATTTCCAAATATCATTCATTGTTTCTCCTTGCAAAATGTTACTATAAACGGTGTTGCGGTCATTTGACCAGAGCAAAAGCTGTTGTAGTTAGAGGGTTAACTTGCAACATTTGTCTGTCATAGTTGGAGTCACAACAATCCAAACACTTGAAATGCTCCAACTACAATAACATCACTACACCATTAATAGACAACTAATGATCAATTGTATGTTTTCTCTAGTTCTTCAAAATGGGCCAACACAATTTATTAGAGTAAATAATGGAAATAATCACCAACTTATACTTTTTCCATAACAAGATAACATATTTCATCTTATGTAGATTTAATAGAATAAAAAATAGCATAAATAAAAAGGGCACATCTTTTCATATTTAAACAATTTTTGACTAGTTACATGGATGTATGTAGTGGATAATATGGAAAGGTGATGATATTTTATGGTAGGGAAAAGTGCCATAAACACTGTAGCATTTTGTATGCAGCAAAATATCTTGGGAGCCCAATCAAGAGAGCTCGTCATTCCTTATTTATTTTAATTATGTCCTTAAGTTTTTAGATAAAGACAACCATATTCAACAGCAGATGTAGAATGGCATTTAGAGTTGGACATGAGAATTTTAGAGCATTCCATTTCTGTGAGAACCCTACCATAGTATTGGAGTGAAATCTTATTCTATACCTGTCATCTTTACAATCCTCTCCATTCATATAAACTAGTGTATGTAAGAATAAGATGACCATACTTCTCCGATCGTTTGATAATACAATCTCATATCTTCTTCATAACTATTGAAATTATGCCTTCCTCCTGATGACCGAGTGACCTTTTATGTGGTAGATATATCAGGACCAATGCTATGCATGTCTACACGATTATCCATTTAATGAAATCTCCTTGACCTTACTTACAGGTGTGGTAGCCCTTTGCCCTTGGAATCTAATGTTTAATCTCATGTTAACTTCTAGATATTCACTTTGTCAGCGGTGCCATTCCGAAAAATGCCATTCGTCATCAAGGAATGCTTTTCAGTATTAAGACCTGGGTGCTTGCTCTTATTCAGAGACTATGGTATGTCTACTATTATTCGTTGAGCAGGTTTATCTGTTCATTAGGTTTTTTGACATTTTCAGTTACAAGCTACTTTGGAGAAGCTATTAAAATTCTAGCATCTTTTCGGACATCCAGTTATAATATGCAGATACTAGCTCAAAGTTACTTTGCAATTACAGGTCTCTATGACATGACCATGCTTCGATTTCCGGTTGAACAAAGAGTTGGATTCAGGGAGTATCTGCGGTCGGACGGTACTTTATCATATTTCTTCTCACTGGATATCTTAAGGGACCTTTTTCTTTGTGCTGGATTTGTTGAGGTAGCATTTTCTATTCTGCTGCAGCAGTAATGTGTTATTTTGTTCATGCTACTTAAGTGCAATATCACAATATATTTAGTTGTTAGGTTGGTTAAGAGAGGGAGGGAGGGAGGCAATTTATCAACTCTCTGCTATATACTAAATGCATAATTCTACTTAGTTTCTTCCTGGTGGTTATTGGAAACGTAAATATACTTTTTCTTAACCTTGCACTTAGACTGATTCAGTTGATTGGGTCTATATATTCTTTTTCACTGCAATATATTCTCACTGAAGCAGTGCTATGAATTTTTGATTTATTATATAACTGGCGATGAAGGAAAACTCATGCTTGCAACCATTATATGTTGTGGCACTCAAATGTCTGATGTGCCTGGCCTTTATCTTCCTGCACTTCCACAATCTGTTATACCTTGCATGATCTTGCCATTCTTTAGGACAATTGAGTTTAGTAGTAGCTGCAACTTTTTTACTTTTAAAGTTACATTTTCAGATACTCTGTATATTTTCAGTTTTAGATAAATTCCTTTGTATTATTCGTTTCTTTAATAATAGTTTATTAAGAAGAATAACTCAATAAAGTATGATAAAAACAAAGTTAAACATTTGTTGTATTCACCTATGTTGTAATATACTAATATTATGTTTATTTACTGCAGTTGGAGCTTGACTATTGTTGTGTGAGATCAGTGAATCGCCGAAGTGGGAAGAAGATGCAAAGGGTATGGGTTCATGGAAAATTCCAAAAGCCCATGACATGAGTGAGTACATTGAGGTCGTTTGCGGAAACACTAACCCACAAATTTTGCATTACAATAAATTTATTTTATGGAAGATATGATATTCACTATTTCCCTGCCATACTTTGTCTAGTATTTGCTGATATTTCCCCGAAATTCATTTTAGATGTTGATTGAACCAAATTTATCTTAGAAGTTCACAGATACGGGCTTGGACAGCAGTGCTTCCTATCCTAGAGAGAGTGATGCATCTTAGCTTAAACTTGGTTCTTTGAAATTTTGTTTTGCCAACATGTAAGTTTGCAATTATGGAGGGATAGTTGGTTAAAGTAGAGTTCTGTTGGATAAGCTATAAAAGCATTGCGCTTAGTAAATTCATTTCTATCCTATAGATTTAACTTTTGTTTAGTTTTGTTAACTTACAGTAACATCTGTGATACCACGAGGAACCTTCTCTTGAATGTGCCTAGTAAGATAATCCATAACTTATTGAGAGAGGTTAATATCATCGTTAAGAAAACTTCTCTTGGACGTGCCTATTAAGCTCATCCATAAGCTGGGAAGCACGGACACGGCCAGACTGCCAACGAGTCTGTGTCGGATTCGAATCTGATACGGATTCAGTTGGGACACGCTCCAATTTGTGTTGTATTTGCAACATGATGTGTCCCAACAATTTTCACCTCCGTTTCGCAGCGGACACGGTCGTAAACGTCGAAATCTATAGAAAAAAATAACCAACCTTCCTACGACTTACCTGCCTCCATTTCTTGCCAGTGGTGAAGAAGTTGAGTTAGAGAAGTGGATTTTGGGGATAGATGATAGACTTTTGGTGGATTGAGGGGTTTGGTCCTTTGGGGGCTGCAGAGATGGTCTTCTGTGCTGAGAACCCTAATAGTCACCCCAACTTTAAGTTGTGGGTCCCACAACTTATATTAAAGTTGAGATCTTTTGATACTTTGTACATATATGTGTGTACATTTTTACTGGCTTATGCTTTTTACAAGCCTTGGAAAAGGTTGATGCATTTACTTTGTCTGATTTATTCCGATTTGCTTAGCTGGATATTACATCTTCAACTGTCTACCTACAACAACTATATATATTAGCGTGTCGTCCGACGTGTCAATGGTGTCATTGTCCTAAAATTTCAAGGTTGCCGGGAATTATGTCGTGTCTGTATCGATGCAACATAGTCCATAAGTAATTTGGGGAGCGAAGAAAGTATGTGACACTGTGGGTCTGCCTCTGTATGAGGTTCCACTTGGCCTTGGTTGCTTGGTTTTATGCCTAAAGACAAGGACCTAAGACAGCTGTTGTTCATTATCGAGTCCTCATGTGATCAAAACTTTATACCTTCTAATGTGGAGTAAATCATATATTTATCCATTTCTTAGTGGATAAACTAACATTATTTTAGTTATTAATCATATGAGGGTAAAATTGGAACATTTGAAGTAAGATAGCTCATAAGGGACACAATCTGGATGAGAAAGAGAAGATAATTTTAAGTTTTGAGGCTTTTGGAAACTTCCATCAAGGTGAAGATTTGTTTTAAGGCTTGCACACTGCCTCATCATGTCTAAAATGTCTGTCCTGTTCTTTGCTTTCTCAGACATTGTTTAGGAACATTATCAACTTGATCTTTGGAATAAAATTCGGGTCTTGATTTTTCTTTTGTTAACAACCTTTGAACGACTCAATTTCTGCTGAGTTGGTGAACAATAAGACTCCATTTTGATGATGATCTCAAGGCTTCAAGCCTATATGATATAAGCTATGAAATGAAACCCAGTTTTTGCCAAACACAAGTTTTGCAGACCAATCTTGGTAAATCTCAAGCCACTAAGGCGTCACCTACAAACTCCCTCTAGGACTTAGGAACCCAAAATGACTAACACGGTAACACCCTTTAGTGGCTTTCTGTAGACTCTAGTCATTCCTACAGTGCATAGTTTGATAACGGGAAAACTATACTTTTGATCACTGAATGTTTGTCTGACCAAAGTTTTAGTCACTCAAAAATATTTTCCAAAAATTTAGTCACTGAATGTTTGGTCTTCCAAAAAAATGGTCATTCTGTTAAATTGTTGTTTGTTTTATTAACGATTTTTATTGACATGGCATGTTATGTGCCATGTCAGTCGTTAAGTATGACGTGGCACATCTACGTGGGCTATTTTTGGGTTTTATTTTGCAAAAAAATTCGTTTGGGTATTAAGTTATGTGCCATGTTTCAATGTTTATGACATGATATTTCATTTTTTTTTAAACTTAATACCCAAATAATTTTTTTGAAAAATAAAATCCAAAAATAGCCCACGTAAATGTGCTAGGTCATACTTAATGACTGACATGGCACATAACATGCCATGTCAACAAAAAATGTTAATAAAACAAATAACAATTTAATAGAGTGACCATTTTTTTGGATGGTCAAACATTCAGTGACTAAGGGTCCGTTTGGATATGTTTTCTGAAATTTTGTTCTGAAAATAGTTTTCTGAAAGAAAGTTATAAAGTTGTTTTCTGAGTATAGAGATTCTGAATTTGTGTTTGGATACTTTCATCGGAAAAATAATTTTAAAACAAAAAAGTTAAAAATTGTGTTTGGTTAAAAAATTTTAGAAAGTAATTTTATTAACTGTGTTCATTTGTGTCCAACTGTGTCGTCCCAAAATCCTAGCCCTAAGTCATCGGCCATTCCCGTCTCCGTCAAATCCCCGTCCTCGTCGAGGTACGAGGTCGACCTCCTCCAGCCAACGTCGTAAGACGAACGTCGTCCACTTCGTCCAATGTCTTCGTCCACGACTTTCGTCGTCGTCGTTGTCGACTTTGTCGGCACCGTCGTTCCCGTCCAAAGTCGTCCCTGACTTCGTCCAGGGGCCATCACGAGGTCGTCATCGTCGAAGGTCGTCGTTCACATCCCGTCTAAGGAAGTCGTCATTCCCGTCTAGAACGTTGAGACCCAACATGCCGTCCTCAACTGCCGTCGGAGCGTGCGTTTGAGCCATCGGCGGTCGAGGAGCTCGACCGTCGTCGACCATCGGAGGGAGATGGCGCCCCATGGAGAATGACGTTGGCAAAGTCGCCTGCAGCGGAGGTCGGCGAGGTTTGATCCATGGGAGAGGGAGAGGGAGAGAAGATGTATCAGTGGAGAGAGGGAGGGACTAGGGAGGGAGGGAGAGAAAGAGAGAGAGTTGAGAGAAACGAGGAGCCAGAGCGTGGAGGGGTGGGGCGGGGCCCGCCCAATAGTCTGAAAAAGTTGTCTTGAAAACAGCTTTTCGTTACTCTCCAAAAACCTTGTTTTAAGTGTTGGTTTTACAAAATTTTTTTGGAAACCAAAGTCTGAACGTCTGCTACCAAACACTATTTGTACATGGTTTTGAGTTTAAACTCAAAAAGTTGAGTTTAAAATCAGAACCAAACAGGCCCTAAATGTTTGGAAAATATCTTTGAGTGACTAAAACTTTGGTGAGGCAAACATTCAGTGACCAAAAGTATAGTTTTCCCGTTTGATAACACTTGAAACCATTTTTAGTATTAACAAAAAAAGACATTGTAATTAGTTATACTAGCTAACCAAAATGCACAGAAAAAGGATTTGTTAGACCGTCTGTGTAAATGGTGCTTCAGTACTTTCTCATAGTTTGATTATACTGCTATGTTGCACTGGTACGCCTTCAGAGAACCGTATCCGTACCTGTATCGTTTGTATCTGGCATGTATCCAACAAAGCACATCCACGACACTCATTTCGGATATGGCTCGCCCATGTCTAGCTCATGAAGACTCAAAGCTTGGTTGAAAGCTATTTTGCACAGACACAGGAAATTGGTGTCCGTGTTCATATTTGTGCAACATAAATAACTATATTGCACTTATTTGAAAATGTATGTATCCCGTATCCGTATCATGTGTTCTTATCCTTATCTGTGTATGTATTGCAACATAGGTTGAAAGTACTTTTGCATGGTCTTGATCGTGCCGAACATATTTGAGATGTGAAGAAGTAACATTTCCTTGTGTCAAATCTTTTATATAACTTTTTAAAACCTACTTTTATGCAAAACATCTCTCTCTCTCTCTCTCTATATATATATATATATATATAAAATATGTATGTAGATATTTGTTGATGTTTGTATATAGCTGTATCCATAACATAGGCGTATCCTAAATTTTCTAAAAATAGGGTATTTGGAATCCGGGTCCATGTTTTACGAAACCTATCTACAAGCGTCCTTCTTATTTCAGTAATGAACTCTTAGGATAAAATTACAATCGGGTATTTTCTCTGTCCAATCATTGGCTAGGAACTAGAAAGTTGCTATTCTGAGATCTTTTTCTTGCATAACTTTTTTAAGTCAGTGACTTGTATCTGGTAGTTTATTACACTCCCTTGATGCATCTTTTGGCTGTTCATTGATAGTATTTCTGGAGAAATAGATAATTTTGATGTCTCTTATAATCAATTATGACCGTTCCCAAAGTGATTTGCCTTTCTTTTTTTATGCATCCACAACTTAGCATTCTAACAGTTGTTTCATTTGCTATGATTTGATTTGGTAGCACCAAGAAGGACACAAAATTGGTGTCCGTGTTCATATTTGTGCAACATAAATAACTATATTGCACTTATGTGAAAATGTACTTATCCCATATCCGTATCGTGTCTTATCCGTATCTGTGTTTGTATTCATGCAACATAGGTTGAAAGTAATTTTGCATGGTCTTGATCGTGCCTAACATATTTGAGATGTGAAGTAACATTTCCTTGTGAAATATAACTTTTTTGAACCTACTTCTTTATATATATATATATATATATATATATATATATAGAATCCGGATCAAAAGCCCCGCCGTGGGAGCCTTGTCGAAGCCCCGCCCCCCCTGCACCATCGGATCGGGGTAAATCATTATAGTTTGGACTCCTTTCTGCTTAATTATATTGTTGCGCAACTTGGATAGTTTTCATTGTGCTCTGAAGTTGCAATCCATTCAGCAGCTTTGCGCCTTTCCATTTCCGAATCAAACTGCATATAACAAACATAACATAAAAAAATAAAAATATTGCTCTAAAAAGTGTAAGTTTTTAACGACATATTTTCAGACTTACATTGAGAGAACGGGAGTCCAGACTACATCCGTCTTTCATGAATACAATTACAAAAATCCCACAATCAAATGTATTGCCTGGGGGGGGGGGGGGGGGGGGGCGGCGCTCGATCCAACAGACGGGACTTCCGCGGGGCTCCCGATCCGGACCCATATATATATATATATATATATATATATATATATATATATTAATGATCTAATGTATCAAATATGTGTGTAGATATTTGTTGATGTTTATATATAGTTGTATCCATAACGTAGATGTACCCTAAATTTTCTAAAAAGTAGGGTATTTGGAATCCGTGTCCATGCTTACGTAACCTATCTACAGGCGTCTTTCTTATTTCAGTAATGAATTCTTAGGAGAAAATTACAATCGGGTCTTTTCTGTCCAATCAATGGCTAGAAACTAGAAAGTTGTTATTGTGTCCGACTCATTTTCTTGCAAAACTTTTTTAAGTCTGGAGTTGTATCTGGTAGTTTATAACCCTCCATTGATGCATCTTTTGGCTGTTCATTGATAGTATTTCTGGAGAAATAGATAATTTTGATGTCTCTCAATTATGACCCTTCCTAAAGTGATTTGCCTCTCTTTTTATTCATCCACAACTTACATTCTAAAAGTTGTTTCATACTTTCATTTGCTACGATTTGATTTGGTAGCACTAAGAAGGACGCAAACAGTTATGGCGGTGTCTATCAACCATCACTTCATTTCATTTTATGCCCCCCCCATAGTGTAGATGTTTCTCTATTTTGGTAACATTGTCAAAAGGAAGAGTTTTTGCATTAAGATCATGGACAATGGCCCCCTGGTGTTCTTGCAATACGTTTCTTTCTGTGTTATTTAATTTTAAGGGTCTCGTATAATATTGAAAATTTGTATATAGGTCTCTATATTGTCCAGAAAAAGGTTTAGGTCTCGTCCTAACGGTTATCTTTGGCTGACTGTCCAAAATGGAGACCTAAATACAATTTTTGAATGTTATACGAGACCCTAAAACTAAACGGAAATATGTGAATGTTGTGTGACTTGGGTTATTTAGGGTCTCATTTTGAACGGCCAGCCAAGTCAACCGTTAGGACGAGACCCAAAACCCTATTATGGACAATATGGAAACCTAAACGCAAATTTTTAATATTATACGATACCCTAAAACTAAATAACCCTTCCTTTTAAAGTATCTATGTTCTTGTTGCAATGCTTTGGATAAACCTGACATGGTGGTAAAGGATCCTCAAGGATCATAGCCATCCTGAGAGTGCTTCCGTTGATCTGGAAAGAACTAGCTCTATGCTTGTTTTATTCTGTTATGTTTTTCTTCTTCTTTTTTGCAGTTGACCAGCCTCGTATCGCTCCATAGAACACCAGTATGCCTGAAAGGAACCAGAGATGGTCTAAGTCGTGCACATCAAAGCAGTCCTGTTTGGAACGAGAGAACCACGAGGATTATCCTCCAATTTATCGAGTGGAGCCTCTTTCTATGCTATTTCAATATGCTGATCGTAACCTATATTGTTTGAAGAATTATGACTCAAGAGTATCCAGCAATTTCATGCAAAGCTGGAGCATAACTGGTATGTTTTGTTTAATTTCTACCAGGTTTTTGTGATCAGAGTCATTGTAGCAACTCGATCATGTATGTTGCTTCCGTTTGAGTTTTTATGTGATATACCTACAAGATTTTTTGACTTCTTTTTTATATGGGTCAGCCCATACCTAGTCCACTCAAGCCATCCGAGCTCGAATTTCTGGTTGTTACAGTACTTAAAGATATGATGGTCAAGTATGTTTATACCTAGTAATGATCTCATGGATGGTGATTATTGCCAAATGTGATGAGGTGCTGGTTGAACTGTTAGTTTAGAAGGCAACGAAATAGTTGGATACTAACTACATGACTTTGTACATCTCAAATAGCATCTCCAATCCGAGAAAAAAAATTTGTTGCCACCTAGAAATGATATTTAATTAAAAATTCTTCTCCAATTCAATTGTCTAGTAAATTGTGAAGTTTACGTGACAAAAGTTATAAAAGACATTGTGAAATTAGTTGTCTAGTTCCAGACAATGCACTTGACAATATAAAAAAAACATCTTCTATTTTATTGTCTTTTGTAAATATAATTTTGTCACCTACAAAAGACATTGTCTTGTGCCTCATGTCACATATCACATAGGAATCATATTATAAATTATAAAACAGTAGGGTTGGAGACCTTGTTAGCAATCACCCGAATAAAACTCGTATTATACGCGAATTTTTCCGTATCTTTCATAAACGTATAATACTTGCGTACTTTTGACAGATCCAAATCAATACATAAATTTTAAGCATGCGAAATTTTAAACATGTTTTGTATAAATTATTGACAAATTTGGCACAATAAACATGCTGGGAACCTGTTTAATTAACCAAATTTGACAACATATATAAGAATGTGAAGTTTCTAACCTCAATATTTTCATTTTTCGAATATTTGACCGAATTTTTGAACGTATTTTATTTGCACGAAGCCGATTTATACTCGTACTTTTGCCGTTCCGAATTTTTCCCGTATGCCGAATTGCTAACAAGGGTTGGAGATGCTCCAACTTTCCCATTTCTTTTTGCACGCATTTTTCACCCCTTTGCACCTTTTATGGGACATTTTGTTGTGCTGATGCAAAATTTGGAAGAATGGTCATGGTATTGGAAACTTCTCTTCATGGAAATTATCCGACGTAACGTACGGAATTTTGTGAACGTTGTATTGTATGCTTTTTGGGCGCACGGCTCTTAATTTTCTCACACAACTTTTCGGGTTTGATTCCGATACCACCCGGTAGATACTAGATAGGAAGGTTATGCTGTATACATCTTTTCTTGGATAAAGGGATTAAATGCAGTTTGGTAATATGAAGCACCAGTGGTCTAGTGGTAGAATAGTACCCTGCCACGGTACAGACCCGGGTTCGATTCCCGGCTGGTGCAAAAAGAAAGATTTAATTTTGTTTGTTTTTACATTCTTCCTTCTTCCTTTGCATACTCGTTTGGGCCCTTAAAATAGTGAGCTTCCAGAACGTACATGTAATGGTGGTTTCCAATTAAATCAATATTCATTTTGACATCGTTCTTTCAATTAAGGAGGATCTCAGCCCACTTGGGGCCTGTTTGGTAATGTGTAGGTGGGTTTAAAGTGAGACACAAGTCTTTTATTTTATTTTGCATATGCATTCAATAAAAAATATTCTCAACGTTTGGTTAACGTAATTACTGTGTTCAAAGTGAAAATTTTCTGATGAAACTCAGTTTCTTGTCCCCCTTCCTTTTGCAATTTTCACTTGTAACTTATTTGGAAAAGAACTCGTTGAAACTCGGTGGATCTAAATTTTTTTGTTGCTGGGAGTTTTCACATCGTCGCAACTCGGTATATCTAGAGGCTTCAAAATAAGATACATCTTCCACTATATAAGAGGTTTCAAAACGGCTCAAGATTGAGCCGTCTAAGCTGTATGTATATCATGGACCATTTTATTTTTAAAAAATTACGGAAGATAAAAATTTAAACTTTCTTTTCTTTTCTTCTGCACAATCGAATACCCTCATTTTTATTTTTCTCCCGCATAAACGAATATCCCCTCTTTTATTCACATATATCCGTAACAAATTTAAATTAAATTATGGTACGAAATCCGTCAGGAGCTCCAAAGGCACCGGTGATAAAATCTGTACCCGAGAGGGATATTGCGGAAGTTTCGGTTCCTCCCTTTTTGCCTATCGCGCAAGATTCATAGTCGTCCGTGCTCTTGGAGAAGGTTGCTTTGCTTGCTAGGCTCGACTGAGAGAAGAAGAAGATACATACAACAAATCTTAGTTTAAATTTAAATATTTAAATTATATTTTGATAAGATTAGAAAAAAGAAAAAATTATTTTACGTGCAACGCACGTGCTTTTACTAGTATGTATAATAGATACAAGGGTGTAATTCTCATTTCACACTTCCTTGAAATTATATTGATCCAAACAGGTCATGGGAGAGAGGCCGTCGTTATTCTCCTCATATCCTAGATGTGTGGGAGAAACAATCCTTATGGCAATAATATTGATGGATCCCATTCCCAAAAGATACGAATTTGGGGGTGATAGAATAAAATTGGCCATGAGTTTGTAGGGAAGAAGGAGAACAACAACAACAACTGTAATTGAGAATTTTGTACCTAGCTAGGATCTATTGAATCTAGAGGAAAACTTACAAGTGTATTGAGAAAACTAGATAGTAAAACATTTCTTCACACATAGCATGCTCTCTTACTTCTCTTGCTAATTTATAGCAAGAGAGAGCTTACAATAACCGTCCTAAGAAAGTAACTACTTCTAACTGCCTAACTATTTCCTAACTACCTACCTGCCTTACTCCCCAAGCCTATGCTTTGTCCTCGAGCTCTATCAAGCTCTGATACACTGATACTAGTGTGCAGTAACTTGACATTGGCCTCTGCAATGTATAAGTGTGTAGTAGCTTATGGTAAGTGCAGTAGTCAAGTAGTAGTAGTGTAGTATTTGGTGGTGGCTCCTTCAGTCAGTTCATTATAGTACAATGTACTGATAGCAATGTACGAAACGAAATGAGACAATTTCTGAAACTACACCCAATCTCACACTTTTCGGCATTTGGTTGAATTGGAACTGCGGATTTGTGCTATGCACTTCCTGTCGGTTACCAAAATTATATACTTTTTCCAGCTCCCACATCCGCGTTAAAAACTTGGATGTGGACACAGAAGTAGGAGAAAAGCCAATGGTGGTGGCCATGGCGGCGACGAAGGCGAGGCGACTAGTACCGACTTATTTGGTAGATCAACGACGCCACAAGATCAGCCGTAATGGCAAAACATTGAATGTTGGAATTATTCAATAATTAAGGGGCCACACATGTAAAATTAATTGTGTTTGGGCTATTTAAATAATTAAGCCAAATTAAAGTGGTCTATTTGGAAATTGGCTTAAGGGTATAATTGTCATGGAATTAATGTGTAGATACCGGAGATAATTCTAATTTGATGAGGGGCCAAATTAGAAATATCAACATATATATATATATATGTGTATTCATTAGGGTTATGGTCCCTAACTTATACGGCCACCAAAAGAGAGGTTTTCTCTTTTTTCTCTTCTGCATCCCCATCAACAGAAAGAGAGGAACAAAGTATTCGGATTCTTCTTTGTCATTAAGGGTTGTAGCAAGTTGGAAGATCGAACCCCACAAAAGGACGACCGCTTCAAGATCCATCAAGCCAAGCAATGGATTCAGGTACGCTTCCGCAATCAATTTAATTTATGTTCTTCATCTCATGAATCGACATGGCACAATAAAATATCTAACAAGTGGTATCAGAGCCAGGTTGTTTGATTTATGAGTTTGAAGTTTACATATTCAATTTTGTAGGTGTTCAGAAACCCTAGATCGTTAAATCGAAATTAATTTAAGGTTCCAATTGCTAGATTAATTTATTTTAATGATCCACATGTTTTACTCGGCCATTCCGGATCCGAATATGGGTATTCGGATTTCTAATCTGAGGTTTCTATAGTATTTTTTGCATATTTGTTTATTTCTCTGCTTGCAAATAACAATGGTTTTCTTTCGATTATATGTGTAAGGGAAAAATATCTAGAAATTAGGTTTTAGGTGTTCTCAGAATTCAATTCCATTAAAAAAAAAATCCTAACCCTAACTCTAGGAAAATTGGGTGAAACGTCACGACCCAGCAATCAATTCCTTTCCTGCTGATTCAATAATGCCCCTGCAAATTTTTTTTCTTCGAATTTTGCACTTCACCCCCTTTCCACATTTGACTCCCCCCTCCCTTCATAATGATGCCAGCACTTTCCTGAGGGGATTGGAGTAATCCCACCACTTCCTCCGACTTCCACCAGAGAGGGCAACAAAGTCTTCAGCTTTTGGAAAATAAACTATGGTTTATTTGGATATCCAAGACTGGGATATATGTGGTTTTAATAATTGTTTTTATAAGGTTCGTTTGAAATTTGTATGTGGGTTTTGTCTTTGTTGTTGGCTGATTTAATTCGTGATTTAAATCATGCACATGATTCACATGCTTTTGATATAGTAGATCAATTTTGGTATAATCTTTATAGATTATTTGATGTAATCTGTTAATCATATATTTAGTCTTCTATAGATTATTCTATTTAAAGTAATCTTTATGCATTATTTGATTTTATCTTTGGATGCATATCCTCCGTAGATTATTTCGTGAATTTTGTTATAGTGATAATATCCAATTTTGTCAAATTGAAATTCATGATTATGCTTTTTATTACTTTATTTGAGTAATAATCAATGAATATGCATGTATATAAAGTTTTGGACATGATTCAGTTTTGTAAAATTTAGTCAATATTCAATTTTTTTTGGTGTCTTTTATGACTAGCAATAGTTGTCCAATATTCTAAGTAGACTCATTGAAACAAGATGTCGCCAAAGTGACCTCTCTTGCGTAGATAGTCTACAAGGGATGTCGGATGTTTGTGTGTGTATATTCATGCGGGTATTAGCCGGCCCAAAGGAAGGTTAATACTTGGCCGAATTGCACACATACTTGTGATGATAAATGTGTGACAATTATACGGTTTACATGTGAATAATAACCCGATCCAAAGATAGGCTTATTATTTGACATGACTTATTGTCAACGTTTGATCATTACACCAAGAATACCACTTGCAGTTAATATCACTGTCCAAAGACTTGATATTAATGATGTACTAGGTATCTTGAGATGGGGTTCACCATTATTTGAATTTGTTTGACTATATTTTACACTTTGGTTATTTGTTAGAGCATGTTTGTTTTTTTGTTGCTTTGTTCTCTTTACAGTTAATGTTGTTAAAATATCTGCCAATAAGATTTTAATTTTCATGTTTAATGGGATAAACTTTAAGGGCAAAAAGAAATGAATACAGTAGCTGCTAAGCGTCCAGATCAAAAAAACAAAAATATAAAACTAAGGGTTGTTCTTTTGTGATAAGACAGGACACATAAGGAAGAAATGTACAAAGTACCACGCATGGCGTATAAATAAAAGTACATTTCTAAATTTGATCTGTTCTGAGGTTAATTTAGATTTAGTACCAAGAAACTCATGGTAGTTAGATTCTGGTGGGACTACCCACATTAATGTTCTAGGCAAGGTTGTCTGAGTTACCGAAAGTCAATTGATGGTGAAAGATACATCTATGTGGGTGACGGCAATTCGGTAGAAGTGAAAGCAATAGAACATTTTAGGTTATTTTTAGGAACTGATTATTATTTGGATTTGATAGACACTTTTATTGTACCGTCTTTTAGACGAAATTCAGTTTCAGTTTCCTTAATGGACAAATCTGGTTATCATTGTTCATTTGGAAATAATAAGTTTAGTCTATCTTTAAATCCAAATATTATTGGTAACGGTTCCTTTAAGATTTATGATCGCCTATATTCAGTTAAAACTATTGCAGCTTAAATGAAACCTTGCAAGTGGAGTCGTGTGGTACTAAACACAAAATTAATAATAAATATTTTTAGCCTCATTATGACATAAGCGATTAGGTCACATCTCTAGAAATAGAGTTGAACGACTTGTGTCTGATGAGATTTGGATTTTATTGACTTTATAGACTTTAATGTCTATATTAATGTGTAAAGGAAATACAGACCAAAGTTAAATTATAAGCAGCTACTTTATTGGTTATGCTACA
Organism: Iris pallida; assembly: GCA_029216955.1. Lineage (NCBI taxonomy): Eukaryota > Viridiplantae > Streptophyta > Magnoliopsida > Asparagales > Iridaceae > Iris > Iris pallida. Next base: position 15,389,710 of record JANAVB010043419.1, on the reverse strand, counting down.
GATCAAGGGATAAGCAGCTACTTTATTGGTTATGCTACAGATCAAGGGGTTAATAACTATACAATCCCACACAGAAAATTTTGAGACGAGAAGTGTAATATTTTTTGAGGATGTTGAGTTTGGGGGAGAAATAAAGTCCTAATCATTGTCTTTGAGAAAGAATCAATTATGATTCCTACTATCACTTTTGACGATGTGCAGGATTCTATACCTGTCATGATCAAGAAGTGAATTCGGAGTCTCAATAAGACAATGTCGAATTACCTCTATAAGTCGTTGTTGAGATACCTTAACAACGACAACGTAGCGGCACACCATTCAAGATAAGGTAATTATTCATAAGGAACAAACTCAACAACCTCAAGAACCGGTAATATTAAGATGGTCCACCAGAGAAAGGAGAAATATAATTTCGGATAATATTGTCATATTTCTTTAGGAACGTAAGGAAGACTGTGGATACTGGAAGATGATCCAATCAACTTCCGTCAGGCCATAGAAAGTTCCAGTTCTCAAAGTGGATTGATACAATAAATAAGGAGTATAAGTTCATGCAAGACAATAAAGTTTAAGAACTTGTCCCATTACCAAAATGTATGAAATCCATTAGTTGCAAATGGACATTTAGAACCAAGAAGGATTTGAAGGGTCATGTGGAGAAGTATAAAGTATGTCTTGTAACTAGTGACTTTACTCAAAATTTTAGGATTGATTTTAAAGAGTTTTTCTCTTCGGTATCTCCTTTAAAACAATCATAGCACATGTTGCACATTTTGATCTTGAGTTACATCAAATGAATGTCAAAACGGCGTTTCTCAATGGTAACATTGACGAAACTATTTATATGGTGCAGCCAAAAAATTTTGTGTCGAAAGATCCAAATAATATGGTTTGCAAATTGACAAAATCTATTTATGGACTCAAGCAAGCTTCTCATCAGTGGTACTATAAATTTTACCAAGTTGTTACCTCGTTTGGTTTTGAGGTTAACGTTGTTGAAGATTGTGTGTATCACAAATTCAGTGGGAGTAAAATTATTTTTTTGGTTTTGTATGTTGATGACATACTGCTTGCCACAAATGATATAGGCATATTGCATGACACTAAGAAATTTCTATCAAATAACTTTGAGATGAAAGATCTTGGTGACGCCTCTTTTGTATTAGGAATTCAAATACACCGAGATCGTTCTCGAGGTATTCTTGGATTATCACAAAAGAGCTATATCGATAAAGTGCTTAAAAGATTTGGCATGCAGGATACAAACCAGATGACACCCCAGTCGCTAAAGGAGACAAGTTCAGTCTCAATCAGTGCCCTAAAGAATAGCCTTAAAATTAAGAAAAATACAATAGTTTTTTCCTTCATGATCAGTTGTAGGGAGTCTAATGTATGCTCAAGTATGTACGCGTCAGAATATTGCGTACATATTAGGATATTAGGCAGATATTTAAGCAAATATGGATGGATCATTGGATAGCAGCCAAACTACTTAAGTAATTAATAGAGAACAAGAAATTATATGCTCTTTGTAGGAGATCGGATAATTCTGGAGATCATAAAGTATTCCGACTCCGATTTTGTTGGATGCCAACACAGTAGGAGATCCACATCAGGTTATGCTGACTAATGGAGGTATATTTTGAATGAGTGTCAAACATGTACTCATAATTTCTTCCACCATGAAAGCAAAATTTATAACATGTTGTGGGGTATCTATTCAGGGAATATGGTTGCAAAATTGTTACAAGACTGCGCCTACAGTACGGTGTTGAAAGACCACATAAAATTATGGTGTGACAATAAATCAGCAGTACTGTATTCCAATAACAACAGAAACTTGTATAAGTCAAAGGATATTGACATAAAGTTTCTAGTTGTGAAGGAAAGATTTCAGAATGGTTATAGTGTCCATATAGCACATTAGGACAAACTCCATGTTAGCGGATCCGCTCACAAAAGCATTATCACCCAAGGTCTTTCATGAGCATACTGCTCATATGGGTGTTAATTAAGAATATGGCAATATAGTGGGAGTTTGTATTTTATGTATTTGGGTGCTATTTGGTTTTGGACACATTTATGTATTAAAGTATTTTGGATATTTATCTGGTCAGATATATGGAAATTCAGTTCATTCTGTTTTCATTATGTTAAAGTATTGATCTCACTAAAGTTAAGGAGGACCAGTTGGAAATAGACATGTGTTGATCACATTGCGTGTAATTTCCATGCTACGCATCCATGATTGATCTATGTCGTTTAGCTATATTGGTATATGTGACCATTGATGGTTTAGTTACGCTATATGTGACGAAGGCCGCTTTGATCCTATGTTGATATGGTTAATGGACGAGATTATCCGGATATACCCTAAGGATTAAGATAGCAATTTATGAGCTCACTAGGTTAACACAATTATAAGGTTACATATGTGGCCCAGTGGGAGATTGTTGGAATTATTCAATAATTAAGGGACCACACATGTAAATTAATTGTGTTTGGGCTATCTAAATAATTAAGCCAAATTAAAGTGGTATATTTGGAAATTGGCTTAAGGGTATAATTGTCATGGAATTAATGTGTAGATACCGGAGATAATTCTAATTTGATGAGGGGCCAAATTAGAAATATCAACACATATATATATATGTATTCATTAGGGTTATGGTCCCCAACTTATACGGCCACCAAAAGAGAGGTTTTTTCTTTTTTCTCTTCTGCATCCCCATCAACAGAAAGAGAGGGACAAAGTATTCGGATTCTTCTTTGTCATTAAGGGTCGTAGCAAGTTGGAAGATCGAACCCCACAAAAGGACGACCGCTTCAAGATCCATCAAGCTAAGCAATGGATTCAGGTACGCTTCCGCAATCAATTTAATTTATGTTCTTCATCTCATGAATCGACATGGCACAATAAAATATCTAACATTGAACATACGGGATATCACCAACTGGAACCAAGTTATTCGGGAGATCAGTGATGCCACGAGGAAGATCACCACCTCACCGCTCACATAGGCGGCACCGCGATAGAGATCACTGATTGGGACTGATTTCTCTGGTCTCTTGCACATCGCAAGATCATCGACTGCTCCGGCTTCTCAAGATAAAGAGGGAGAGGAGAGAATATGAAAGTGTGATGTGTTGTGCTACTTTGGTTTATGAAAATAACGAAATAGGAAATAGAAAAATTATGGTTGTTTTGTTAATTATAAGGGAATAAAAAAGTTTATAATTAATAATTATAAAAAAATATATAAAAATTATGTGAGAGAGAAAATGATACAAGAAAATAGTATAATAATAATAATAATAATAATAATAATAATAATAATAATAATAATAATAATATTATTATTATTATTATTATTATTATTATTATTATTATTATAAAATGTATTTGTTATTTCTAAAATTTACTTTTTCAAAACATCCAAACAACGGAATTCCATATCCCCCACTTCCAACTTTCACAATTCAACAACGGAATTCCATATCCCCCACTTCCAACTTTCACAATTCAACCATTCGACAACGCGTTACGCAAATCATACTTTAACACTTTCACACTTCTTTATACTTTCAAACAACCAAACAGTCCTTAATAGATGATAAAATTAGGATCATATCAAATATTTCTCTCTTGATAAGTGAAAACACACTCGTATTCTTGATAAGAGTATGATGGATTGGTTCGTCACTTTAAAGTAACGATTTAGTCGACGTTATTTATTTAAAATTAATTCAATAATTATGCTACCTATGAAAAAGAAAATCTTATACTGAAGAAAATTTAAAACCTATTGCTTCATTCAATATACAGTATCAAGTTTGACTTGAAATGTATTATTTTAAAATAAAATAGTACAATGGTGTTAAATGACCCAAAATTATATTTTGGACAATATAAAAATCTAAACGCAAAATTTTAATATGTTCTTGTTGCAATGTTTTGGATAAACCTGACTTGGTGGTGAAGGATCCTCAAGAATCATAGCCATCCTGAAACTGCTTTCATTGATCTGGATAGGGGTGATCATATAACGGTTCGATTTTTTGGCTATCAGTTCGATTTTCGGTTTGAAAATTTGAAATAATGGTTCGGTTTTCGGTTCTTGATCCGAATAACCGAACCGAAAATTGATTTAGAGTTGGTAGTTTATCAAACTACCCTCAATCTACATATACTAATGTTTGTAACTCCTAACTGAGCGCACTCTTTTCTCCTATTCTCTGTCGGCACTTCTTTAAGCACTCCTTCTCTACCCTCAATCTATATATGCTAATATTTTTCACACTATATAATATAATAATTCATAAATACAATAATGACATATTTTTAAAATAAATTGTTATTTAAATAGGCTTATTTTGCTAAAAATTTGAATGTCCGGTACATTGGTTCATGAAACCGAACCGACCGAAAACCGAACCGAATTAATCCGGTTCGATTTTATTCGGCAAACGGAAAAATTTCAGGACGACAAAAGTACGAGTATAAATCGGCTCAATGCATGTGCAAATAAAATACGTTCAAAAATTTGGTCAAATATTCGAAAAATGGAAATATTGAGTTTAGGAACTTCACATTCTTAAATATGTTGTCAAATTTGGTTCACTAAAGAGGTCCCCACCACGTTTTTTTTTGCCAAATTTCTCAATAATTTATACGAAACACGTTAAAACTTCGCATGCTCGAAATTTACGTACTAATTTGAATGTTCAAAAGTACGTAAGTATTATACGTTTCTAAAAGGTACGAAAAAAATTGCGTATAATACGAGTTTTATTCGGGTGATTGCTAACAAGGCTATATATCTTGGAAGAAGGATGGAATAATATTGTTCAAAAGTTTAAATATAAAGCACCAGTGGTCTAGTGGTAGAATAGTACCCTGCCACGGTACAGACCCGGGTTCGATTCCCGGCTGGTGCAGAAGAAGTTTATTTATTTTTTACAACATTCTTTATTCTTCCTTTGCATACTCGTTTGAGCCCTTAAAATAGTGAGCTTCCAGAACGTACATGTAATGGTGGTTTCTAATTAAATCAAATATTCATTTTGACATTGTCCTTTCAATTAAGAAGGATCTTGGCCCAGTTGGGAGAGAGGCCGTCATTATTCTCCTCATATGCTAGATGCGTGGGAGAAAGAATCCTTGTGGCAATAATATTGATGGATCCCCTTTCCAAAAAGATACAAATTTGGGGATGATCGAATAAAATTGGCCTCTGTTTTGTCCTCAAGCTATATCAAGCTATGATACTAGCTCCGGTACACTGATACTAGTGTGCAGTAGCTTGACATTGGCCTCTGCAATGTATAACTATGTAGTATGTCCCCGAGGCCGTAGCCCATTGGGAACGGCGAGGCACCCCAGCGTGGAGGGTGCGGGTCGTGTTAGAAATTGCTTGTACTTCACTTTTAAGTTCTGCGAAGTTGAAAATGTCGTCGAGGTTTGAATCATGCATTTAGCAGCACTTTCCTTAAAGTGTTTCGGGCACTCCGGTAACGTCTTGGAGTCAGTACGCCAGAACACCCAGGATAAGACAGCCTTCTGCCGGAGGTTCACCAGACGTTGTGAGACACCGGCGTAGGGAAGAACACCTTTCTGAAAAACTTTGGAAGAAAAAAGAAAGAAAATGAATACTGAGAATCTGTGTGTTTTAGACTCAGAGATCTGTAGTATATATAGATGGATTCGTATTGTTTCGTGAAGTCGCGATCCTTCCGAAACAACATTCATTCACCTGTTCGCAGGTTCATTCACCCTTTCGTCTGTCTGGACCGCTGCAAAAATAGAAATTCTCGGGACGAGAATCGCCGCGAGGAGCCCGAGGCCCGAGCCTACGCCGCCTAAGTGCACAAGTGCGTCTACAATGCGCCACTATCGCCTCTACGTCCGATCCCGAGCCCGAGCCCCAGCCCGAGCCGGAGCCGGTGTTGCCGGTGGCAACACCGGCTACATTTTCATGAAGAAGATAAAACAACAACCAATGGTCACCCACTAGCAACCCTTTGGTTGTTGCACACTCCTCATGAGTGCACATACCTATTTAAGCACCCTCAAACCTTTCTCTCTTTCCGATGTGGGACTAAAGTCCCTTCTCTTTCCTTTTCATCCTTATGAACAATAAATAGAATTAATAATTCCAACAATCCCCCACTTGTTCCATAAATGATGGAAAGAAATTCCAGAATACATCACTTAAAGAATGTTAATACAGTTAGGTATCTTTCGATTTGAACCTAACCTTAGTAGATGCAACACAAGATTTTATCGGAATCTCTGGTAGCTGTGCTTTGAACCAGTTATTCCTTGTGATAAAATTTGTGTTATTTTACACACATTCTTTTGTAGTTCTTCGCCTACATCTCTCGCTTAGCACTATTAATGGCCATGTGCTGATCCTGTCTCGTGAATTTTTATAAGATAAACTCCAGATCTTACTGAGACGGCACCATCTCTAAATTCACATAGGTGAAGTTCTTTCAGTATCTCTGTTGCTTTACAGATACATGTCAACATTACTGAACTTCATTAAGAGTTTTATAAACTCAACCCTCAAATTGCAACAGTCGACATTATTATGTCGTATACATCCAAATCAACAGTTTGTTGTTACCCATTGAATCTAAGGTTAAGGTTTTCTTAACATTAGATTGGGTTGCCACTGTTGTTGGAACTCTTACTCAAGGAGTTTCAATCCCATACCTCTCGAGGTAGATTTTACTAAATCCCTAGCTAGTGGTTTAGCAAAGGGATAAACTAAGTTATAGCTGGTACGCACATACGTAAGAGAAATGATTCCATCTTTGATCAATTTCCTTACGTAGGTATGTCTTAGACTTATATATCTAGACTTTCCATTATACACTTCGTTGTAGGCTCTTGCTAGAGTAGCTTGACTATCGCAATGTATTGACACTTTTGATACATTGTCCTTAGCCAGCGGAACTTCTAATAGAAGATCTCTCAACCACTCAGCTTCTTGTCCTGCAGAAGCTAGAGCCACAAACTCTGACTCCATAGTCGAATGGGTAATGCACGTTTGTTTCTTGCTCTTCCAAGAAACTGCCCCTCCGGCAAGCGTAAATACCCAACCTGTCGTAGATTTGTTATCCCCGACACTTGATATCCAACTAGCGTCGGTATATCCTTCTAATACGGCAGGAAATCTACCATACTGTAATCCAAGATTCTTGGTTTTCAAAAGATAACCAAAAATTCTTTCGATAGCCTTCCAATGCTCATTATTAGGGTTGCTAGTAAATCTACTCATTTTACTAACTACAAATGCTATATCAGGTCTTGTGCATTGCATCAAATACATAAGACATCCAATAGCACTTGCGTATTCTAATTGAACGACGGCTCTTCCAGAATTTTTTTTCTAGTTTAACACTTAGATCAAATGGAGTGTTTACTTCTTTGAACTTGTCTAACACTTTCTCAACATAGTACGACTGCGTAAGTTCAAAATCTCCACTGTTTTGTATTACTTTGATCCCCAAAATAGTGTCAACTATTCCAAGATCTTTCATCTTGAATGTGGAAGTTAGAAACCTCTTCGTTTCTGTAATTCCACTCATCTCGTTGCTAATGATCAACATATCATCAACGTAGAGCTAAAGAAATATCACGATATTTCCATATACTTTAGTGTATAAACACTTATCACAAACATTGTGAACAAAGCCATTAGAAATTATGACTGAGTCAAATTTCTGATGCCACTGCTTTGGTGCTTGTTTTAATCCGTATAAGGATTTAACAAGTTTGCATACCTTTTGTTCATTTTCTGGGAGCATGAACCCTTCCGGTTGCTCCATGTAAATCTTCTCATCAAGATTTCCATTTAAGAATGCCGTTTTGACATCCATCTGATGAACATTAAGATGATGCAATGAAGCTAACGCAAACAATATTCTAATTGTAGTCGTTCTTGCTACTGGTGCATATGTGTCAAAATAATCAATTCATTCTCTTTGTCGAAATCCTTTGGCTACTAGTCTAGCCTTGTAGGTGTTTAAAGTACCATCACTATGATACTTTCTCCTGAACACCCACTTACATCCAATAGGTCTTGACCCTTTGGGCAGATCGACAATTTCCCAAGTGTGGTTAGATATTATCGAATTCATCTCATCTTGGATAGCATCTTTCCAAAAAGATGAGTCCCGCGAATCTATTGCTTCCTTAAAGGTTTTAGGATCATCTTCCACCTGAAGAATGATAGAAATCTTTCGAATAAATTTCTCTGCATTTCCTTCTACTAAGTAAAAAGAAATTAGTTGAGAATCTATTTCGTCAGATCCTAGATCTTTAGCCTTTCGAACTCTCTTGCTGATCCGAAGCTCGGGTTGTTTTTCAACTAACCGTGAAGAGCTCTCCTCACGAGACTCTTCATTAGCAGGAATCTCAGAATCCTTATTCTTAGTAATAAGGTTCTCAAAAAATTCCACATCTCTGAATTCGACAATAATGTTAGACTCTAAGTTTAAAAGTCTATATGCCTTACTATTGGCAGCATAACCTACAAAAGCACTTTTGATTCCACGAGTACCTAATTTGGTCCTTTTAGGATCCATATTTTTGTAATAAGCTATGCACCCCACACTCTAAAATAACTGATATTAGGCTTACGGCCTTTCCATATCTCATATGGTAAAATACCAGTTTTTTTTAAAGGAATTCGGTTTATTATATGACATGCAGTAAGTAAAGCTTCTTCCCACAAACTAAATGATAATTCAGAATGTATTAGCATTGCATTTATCATTTCTTGATATGTTCTATTTTTTTTTCCGGCTAGTCCGTTCTGTTTTGGTGTCCGTGGTGCAGAACATTCGTGAATAATGCCGTTCTCTTCACATAAGGTATTAAATTCAAAAGAAAAGTATTCACCACCTCTATCACTTCTAAGTATTTTAATGTTTCTACCAAGTTGATTTTCAACCTCTGATTTATATATTTTAAAAGCATTAAAGGCTTCATCTTTATGCTTTAATAAATATACATATATAAATCTAGAGCAATCATCAATGAAGGTAATAAAGTATTTATTACCTCCTCGAGATAATGTGCCATTAAATTCACATAAATCAGAGTGAACTAAATCTAGTAGGTTGGTATTACGCTCTACACTGTGAAAAGGTTTTTTTAATCATTTTGGATTTTGCACAAATTTCACACTTATCTAAGTCTTCAGAATTGCATGAAATTAATCCAGATTTAATTAATCTTTTTATAGTGCTAGTACCTATATGCGCTAATCTACTATGCCATAAAGTAGAGGACTCAATCATGTAAGCAGAAGTAGAAACTTTATTGATATTATTTTCAATGATACAAAGTTTGATCATACCCTCATCGGTATATCCCTTTCCAACAAATACACCATTACGGGTCAAAATTAATTTGCTCGGCTCAAAGACAGATTTTATTCCTGGTTTATCCAACAAGACTCCACTGACGAGGTTCCTACTCATATCCGGGACGTGAAGTACGTTAGTCAGAGTTACTTTCTTCCCGGAAGTGAATTGGATTTCCACATCACCTGTTCCTACGACCGTTGAGTGTCCTTCATTTCCCATCTGAACTTCTTGTCCATCATTGACTTCAGAATAGGTCTTGAATGCTGCTTTGTCGTATGAAACATGAACGGTAGCACAAGTATCGTACCACCATCATGGAGCCTTCCCTTTGACCGCCATGAGTTTGCTCACCGTAGCAATTATGTCATCTGTCTCAGTGAGATTTACCTCGCTATTTTGGGTCTTTCGAACCCGACAGTCTCTGACATAATATCCTGCTTTGCCACATACAAAACAGCCGGTCTTAGGTCCTTTGGCGGTGCTGGAGTTCTTGAACTTTTGTTGGTCCTTCTTAGGACCGAGAAAATTCTTCTTTCCTGCAGGCCTCTTGCCTTTCGCGCTCACCGCGTTAGTTTTAGAAACTCCGTTGTTCTCGGATTTCTGTCTTTTCTTCAATTCCTCTTTGATTCGAAGGTATTTTTGAATCTATTCTAGTGAGAAATCCTCAGAGCTGTGAAGTAGTTTCTTCCGATAACTATTCCAAGATATTGGCAATTTAGTAATTATAACACCAACTTGGAATGGTTCCGGAAGTTCTATCTTTACTGTCCTGAGTTTATTGACTAGAACTTGTAGTTCGTGTACTTGGGCGAGTATAGGCTTTGTATCAATCATTTTAAAATCAAAATACTTTGATATAAGAAATTTCTTTGTACCTTCTTCTTCTGCTCTGAATTTGAAATCCAGAGCCTTCCAGATGTCAATCGCCGAAGGATTTCCTGTATAGAAGTCGTACAGTCTGTCCGACATGGTGTTCAGAATGTGACCACGACACAGTAGTTCGTCCTCTTTGCGCTTTTTGCGTTCTGCCTTGACTGTATCAGAATCTGCTGGTGTGGGTTCTGGAACAGGTGGCAGATCTGGGTCGAGGACGTAGTAGATCTTCAGCGCCGTCAGGAGGAAGATCATCTTGTCCTGCCAGCGTGTGAAGTTCGTCCCGTCGAAGCGATCCGGTTTGACTAGATCCTGATTCATAACTTTGATGCTCGAAATTGCAGCCTCGGACGCCATTATTTGTAACACTTTAAGATTGTTAGAAATTGCTTGTACTTCACTTTTGAGTTCTGCGATGTTGACAATGTCGTCGAGGCTTGAATCGTGCATTTAGCAGCACTTTTCTTAAAGTGTTTCAGGCACTCCAGTAACGTCTTGGAGTCATCACGCCAGAACACCCAGGATAAGACAGCCTTCTGCCGGAGGTTCGCCAGACATTGTGAGACACCGGCGTAGGGAAGAACACATTTCTGGAAAACTTTGGAAGAAAAAAGAAAGAGAGAATGAATACTGAGATTCTGTGTGTTTTAGATTCATAGATCTGTAGTATATATAGATGGATTCGTGTTGTTTCGTGAAGTCGCGACCCTTCCGAAATAATGCGCTTACAATGCGCCACTATCGCCACTATCGCCTCTATCGCCTCTATCGCCACTATCGCCACTATCGCCTCTATCGCCTCTACACCCGAGCCCGTGTCCGTGCCCACGCCCACGCCCGAGCCCGTGCCCGTGCCCACGCCCACGCCCGAGCCCGTGCCCATGCCCGAGCCTGGCAACACCGGCTACATTTTCATGAAGAAGATAAAACAACAACCAATGGTCACCCACTAGCAACCCTTTGGCTGTTGCACACTCCTCATGAGTGCACATACCTCTTTAAGCACCCTCAAACCTTTCTCTCTTTCCGATGTGGGACTAAAGTCCCTTCTCTTTCCTTTTCATCCTTATGAACAATAAATAGAATTAATAATTCCAACAGGTCGAGCCTCCTTGGGAGCATGCTCCCAAGCTCCAGTAAGAAGTGGACACCCAAAAAAAGAAGAAGAAGAAATTAAAAAGAAGAAGAAGAAGAAGTATAAGTGTGTAATAGCCTATGGTAAGTGCAGTAAAGTAGTAGTAGTGTAGTATTTGGTAGTGACTCCTCCAGTCAGTTCATTATAGTATAGTATAATGTACCAATAGCAATGTACTAAGGTCCTGTTTGGTTGCAGGATCTGTAGACGAAATGAGACAAGTTTTGAAACTACACCTAAACTCACACTTTTCGACATTCGGTTGAATTGGAACGCGAATTTGTGCTATGCACTTCCTGTCGGCTACCAAAATTATGTTCTTTTTCCAGCTCTCGCATCCGAGTTAAAAACTTGGATGTGGACACAGAAGTAGGAGAAAAGCCAATGGTGGTGGTGGCCATGGCGGCAACGGAGGCGAGGCGACTAGGACCGACTTCTTTGGTAGATCAACGATGCCACGAGATCAGCGGTAATGGCAAAACGTAGAACATACGGGAGATCACCGACTGGGACCAACTTATTCAGGAGATCAGTGGCGCCACGAGGAGGATCACCACTTCATCGCTCACATAGGCAGCGCCGCGAGGGAGATCACTGACTGGGACCGACTTCTCGAACATCGCGAGATCACCGACTGCTCCGGCTCAAGATAAAGAGGGAGAGAACGAGAGAATATGAAAGTGTGATGTGTTGTGCTAATTTGGTTTATGAAAATAACGAAATAGGAAATAGAAAAATTATGGTTATTTTGTTAATTATAAGGAAATAAAAAAATGTTTATAATTAATAATTATAAGAAAATATAAAAATTATGAGAGAGAAAAAGATACAAGAAAATAATAATAATAATAATAATAATAATAATAATAATAATAATAATAATAATAATATAAAAATAATGTACTTGTTATTTCTAAATTTGACTTCTTCAAAACATCCAAACAACGGAACTCCATATCCTCCACTTCCAACTTTCACAATTCAACATTTCAACCATTCAAACAATTTAGTCGATGTTATTTATTTAAAATTAATTCAATAATTATGCTACCAATGAAAAAGAAAATCTTATACCAAAGAAAATTTAAAACCTATTACTTCATTCAATATACAGTGTCAAGTTTGACTTGAAATGTATTATTTTAAAATAAAATAGTACAATGGTGTTAAATGATTCCAAAATTCTATTATGGACAATATGAAAATCTAAACGTAAATTTTTAATATTATACGAGACCCTAAAACTAAATAATCCTTCCTTTTAAAGTATATATGTTCTTGTTGCAATGCTTTGGATAAACCTGACATGGTGGTGAAGGATCCTCAAGGATCATAGCCATCCTCGAGTGGAGCCTCTTTCTATGCTATTTCAATACGCTTTAGAAATCGGGTGTTGTTTGGAATTATATGTAACGTTAAGTGGTATGCTTACGAGAGTTTGTAATTTTGTTTTTTTATATGAGTCAGTTTATATCTAGTGTACTCCAGTCCAACGAGTTCGAATTTTTGGTTCATACAGTACTTAAAAGATGTGATGGTCAAGAAGTTATTTGGTCTATTGCTTCAGGAGAAAAGTAGTATGTGTAGACTTAGTAGTGATGATCTCGTGGATGGTGATTATTGCCAAATGTGAAATATAGTTGGTTGAACTGTTAGTTTAGAAGGCAACCAAATAGTTGGATACTAACTACATGACTTTGTTCTCTAATGGCATCTCCAAGTCGAGAAAAAAAATTGTTGCCACATAGAAATAATAAATTTTTAGTTAAAAACTCTTTTCCTATGCAATTGTCAAGTAAATTATGAAGTTTATGTGATAAAAGTTATAGAAGACATTGTAAAATTAGTTGTCTAGCTCTAGACTATACACTTGACAATGTCTTCATCTCCATCAGCAATTATGATTAAAAAAATATTTAGAAAAAGAGAAAAAGTTTTGGAAGTTGAAGAAAAAGAAGTAAGCATATCAATACTTTTTAATTAAAAATTGTTTTGGAAGTTGAAAAAGATTGTTGCCATATAGAAGTGCTAATTTTTTAATTAAAAATTCTTCTATGATGCAATTGTCAAGTAAATTATAAATTGTTTACGTGGCAAAAGTTATAGAAGAATATCTTCACCTCTATGTCATCAGTTATGAACATAAAAAAAAGAGCAATGCTACAGTTACAACCAAACATTTACAACCTTCTTACAATCACTCATCCATTTTCTGACATGTGGACCAGGTGGTGGCCTGGCCCACATGTCAGCAAATTGGTGTAAGTTGTAAGAAGGTTGTAAAAGTTTGGTTGTAAACCAAACATTTTCCTAAAAAAAATTAGAAAAAAGGAGAAGTTTGAAAGTTGAGCATATCAATACTTTCTAGGCTAAATTATAACTTGATACATGAATTTTTTTGGACCAAACTATCCCTTCTCTTCCCCCCCCCCCCCCCCCCCCCCCACCCCCACCCCCCTGTCTCTCCGGCTGTGGGTGGCAGCGGACGGCGGGCACGGGGACGATAGGAGGCGCGGCGAGTGGGCGCACTGGGCAGCGCACGGGACAGTGTGCGGGGTTGTGCTTGGCAGGGCACGACGGTGCTCGGGACAGCGCGCGGGAGTGCAAGCGAGTGGGAGCGCGAGCTCGGGGCCAGGTAGGGTGGGTCATCGGGGCTGGGGACAAGTAGGGGGTGGTCGCCGGAGGGGGAGGGGGGTGGCAGATGGCCGCCGGGGGAGGGGAGGGGAGGGGGGAAGTAGCAGCCGGGGGGAGGGTAGTTTAAAAATAAATAAAAAATCTGGGTATTAAGTTAGAAATATAAGTTGAGATAGGGTATTAAGTTAGTACCTATAAAAGTTGAGGGTATTAAGTTGAAAATTTGTGATAGTTGAGGGTATTAAGTTACAATTTAATTAAAAATTATTGAAAAAAGTTGTTTTGAAAGTTGAAAAAAATTGTTGTCACATAGAAGTGTTAAAATATTAAGAACTCTTCTCCAATGCAATTGTCAAGTAAATTGTGAAGCTTAAGTGACAAAAGTTATAGAAGACATTGTGAAGTTAATTATAGACAATGTATTCGATAATGTCTTCACCTCCATGTCATCAATTATGAATAAAAATATATTTAGAAAAAGAGGAGAAGTTTTGGAAGTTGAAAAAAAGAGTAAGCATATGAATACTTTTGCATTGAATTTTTTTTATTTCATTGTTTTTTGTAAATATAATTTTGTCACGAAGACATTGTTTTGTGCCTTCACATAGGAAGCACACTATAAAACAATAGTGTTTGTGATGCTATAACTTCTCATTTCTTTGTGCATGCAGCATATTTCATATCCTTGCACCTTTTAAGGGACATTTTGTCGTGCTGATGCAAAATTTGGAAGAATGGTCACTGGAAACTTCTTCCATGGAAATTTTGTTTTCGTTGAAGTACTATTTTTCAAAGATTTTAATAAGGGACTTTATAATCTTTGTACATCTTTTTTCGGAAGAAGGGATAAATAAATATTGTTCAACAAATCTAACATTAAGCACCAGTGGTCTAGTGGCAGAATAGTACCCTGCCACGGTACAGACCCGGGTTCGATTCCCGGCTGGTACAAAAAGAAAGATTTTATTTTTCCTCTATTTTTTTAGTTTTTTTTGTTAGTTGTAAATTCTTGCTTTGCATACTCTTTTGGCCCTAAAAAGAGTGAGCTTCCAGACCCTACATATAATGGTTGTTTCTAATTAAGGAGGAACTCACCGGCCCCCACTTGGGACATGTTTGGTATGATGAATGTGGGCTTAAAGTGAGATGAAAGTCTTCTTTTTATTGCATATTCAATAAAATGTATTCTCAACAACATTATAACAGTGTTGAAAGTAAAGAGTTTCTAATAAAACTCAATTTCTTGTCCCCTCTCCCCTGCAATTTTCACTTACAATTTATTTGAAAAAGAACTCGTTGAAACTCGGTGGATTTGTAAATTTTTGTTGCTGGAAGTTTCCACTTCCTTGCAACTTCCTAGATATGGAGGATTTTATCCAAATAAGAAAAATGTAAAATTTATTAGTCCCGAAGTATGATCAAAAGATGGAGATCCTGGATGGGAGTAGATATTCACGCAAGACTACCTAGTCTGCTATCTACTTGATTCCTAAACCAGCGAAGCACTATACTTGACAGGTTACAAACTGACTTCAAATAAAATGAAAATACAAGAAGAAACTAAAAAAGATATTTTTTTTCTTTACGTTCGCAGACGCTACAATAAGATAGAACAAATTACAAGAAGAAAAGACTAAGCAAATCTTCTTGCTGGGGTGATAAAATTATCATTGCTCAAAACATGATTCGTCTTATACGACGATATGCCCCCAGGAACCAAGAAGTTCACAAGATGACTTCTGGAACGCTATAGGTCACCTTAGGAAGACTTGGAAACTTGAATTGTGCAAGTGATGTGTCACGACCCAATACCGAAATACGGGAACGGACATAGGCCAGCTACACCGTATAAGGTACAAAGACGTTATACGGCAATGACTGCTGTCAATCTTGTTGGGTATCCTAGCATGCAATCAATCTATGGCCTATAACTGATCTCATCTCCACAAGCAATCACAATGAAAAAATAAGCAAGAGAGAGAATCATATGGAAAGCAGGAAATACTCATATGATAATCAGAAAATCTACAGTACAGGATAATATGTGTAGACGAGTATACCTTCCCACAGTTTCTAGCATGGTCTAGAACTGAAGCACATCCTCCAAGTCTGTCACGACCCGCACCCACTGTGAGGGTACGAGTACGTAACAGCGTCCAGCCTACGCCGCAGTGTCGGCGGTAGAACGCTGTTCTAAGTCTCTAACTAACCATCAACTCATGCAGTATATAATGTACTCATCATGATCAACTCCGAACGGAGGACAAGTATAAGATATGGTGTAACTCAATCACAGTCTAAGCACGATAAGATAACACAAAAATATAACAAAGAAATTGAAGACAACAATAACTACTGAAATAATAACAACATCTCGAACAATCTCAAATACATCTCAAGTCTCAATTCTATACAACAAGCTCTAAATGAAAACAGATGCCAGTCTACTAAACTAAATCCCGATCACTCCTGAGTGTCGGGACCAAAGGTAGCTAACCCGTCTCCTGGTCCGTAATATGTAGGGCATGTGTCCTCAGGGCAATCATCTGTAAAATTTTCAACAGGTCCGGTCAGGACAGGAACGAGCACAATCTCATCTAGAAAATCCAAGTAAATGACAGAGAACTATACAGCAGTTATAGACAGTTGTATTGATGAATATGGCAGTTTATGTTCAGGTGATGGTAAGAAAGACAGATAAAGTGCAAGGAAAGAAAATAACTAAATAAGAAAAGAATCATAGCAATGAAGACTGTAAAATAGAACTAGCTGAACCAGGGTAATATGATATAAAGTCCAGACAGCAATGTAGACAAGTGTAACTCCAATGTAAGTCCAGTACAAGATGAATCTAATACAAGATGAATCCAGTAAGGGACGATTCCAGTTATAGTGATCAATAATTCCAGGGTGAGTCCAGCCTATACTCTAACAGTGTGTTTCAAAATACCGAGATCGACATGTAAACGGCTGTAGGTAATACGGCACATCACACACCTGGCCGGGTGTGAGATGGCTATCATTCCAGTAGATTCCAGTTGGGAGATTCCAGATTGGGGTATGTCTACATGTCTTACTCAAGTATTTCCCCTCCCAGCAAGTGAATCCAGAAATCCGACACAATGATTCAAGATGAGTCCAGCCAAAATATAGTGATACCAGTAAATGATTCCAGTAGGTGATTCCAGTAATAGAAGCCAGAAATGATGATACCAGTAATAGAGGCCAGAAAATAAATGTGTGTCGTATACATGAATCCAGAATATCCATACGTGTTGTAACAGAGAATCACATACAACTAACTAGAACTGAAGTACAGTAATTGACAAGTAAATGAGAGAACTATCAGAGAATGTACTCGCCTGATACTCTGAAAAGAGTAGTATAATATCAGATGTCTGCACCGGAGTCACAATGTCCTAAATAGAGCAGTACAGGTTATAATGTATTAAAAATAAGGTAAATGAAGTTTATGATACAATCTACATGATTTCTAGGTCAATCTAGGTCAAAGTCAACTCGAAGTCAACCCTGGTCAACTGTCTAGGTCATACTAGGTCCAAGTCAAACTTGGTCAACTCTGGGTCAACCCCAAAGTCAAACCTAGGTCAAACTATGGTCAACTAGGTCTAACCCAGTCTTACTAGGTCAAACAAGCCATTCTAGGTCCTATCAAGCCTACACTAGTTAACACACACCATTACAAGGCTATACAAGCCTAGACAAGCCTATCTTAACCATATACCAGTATCACAATATAAACTATATGCTATATTAATATAATCTATTATAGAATACATATAACATATAGGCCACCTATATGTATACTACACATACATATATATCTAATATACATAAAAGTAGACACACATTGATATATTATATAGGATAGCTATATATATACATCTCAAATACATATATATAAATATATGGAAAAAAGAAAAGACACATGATGTTCAAGTGTGTGTAGTGAGAGTACAAGAGAGTTGATAGGCATGTGAGTGAGAGTTTTAGGGAAAGCAGTGAACCATGTAGAGTGTGTGTGTGTGTGTGTGTGAGCTTATGGCATGTCACATGAATGTGTGTGTGAAGACACTTGTGTGTGAGGGTGTGAGTGTTAAGAGAGCATGTGTGTGTAATATGGTATGTGTGAGAGTGTGTGTTAAACATCCTGAAAATAGTGGAATACATTAGGAAAAATCAGTGGATTCATGTGTGCTCATGTGTGTGTTGAGTGTGTGTGATATGAACCAATCTCAGGAAATTATGTTAGAATGACAGTTAGTGTTAGGTGTACATATGTGTGTAGAGCATTGTGCATGGTGTGGTGTGTCAATGGGTGAACTCAGTTTGTGTGTGTGCTCATGTAGACCTGTGTAACAGGGTGATAATAGAGGGTGTGACTGGAAACAATGTGTGTGTGTGTGTGTGAAATCTGAAAACTTAGATGTGGGTGTATAAATCTAACATATGTGTAAAAATTATAGTTTGTGACAGTGTATCCAAACTCTGTGTGTGTGTGTGTGTGTGTGTGTGTGTATAGCTTCTCATTAAACACCATTGAAATCTCAGTTTTTGTGTGTGCAAAATATCAGAAAACAACAGTTCATTGCAGGAATTCAAAACAGTTCCTATATATCAGTAAATCATAAATCAGTCCAACCCCATTCCAATGTTCAAATTCTGTTTCCTCAAGTGAAAACCTAATCTAACTTGTAAAACCCAACTAGCAGCAGTTAGTACACATGTAGGAATCAATTCATGGCAAATCAAACATCATAAAAATCAGTTTTCAAAAGGAAAGGAAGTTCAGGATTTATTCCTGGACTGTGTGTATCAGTCCAGTCCATTGGACATCCCCAACCCACATTCGAAATCCTTTTCTTTAGTGCAAAACCTCAACTAATATGTAAAACCAATCTAGCAAGTCCTATTACACATGTAGGAATCAATTTAGTGATTTAAAACAACATTTAAATCAGATTAAAAAGAAAATCAATTCAGGATTTTCGAAATAACACATGGTATCAGTGAACATGGGGAAACTGAAATTCGAAAGCCAAAACATCACAATAATCCCAAAATATTGGTTGGTAAACCAATCCCCACTTGTACCCGTGTCCCACGAGTCATTCATGTCCCACCAAGTGGACACGAGCGTGTCCAAACACACACAGACACGCACACGTGCACTGGACTGCACGTAGCGTCGTGCACGTATGCACGCGTGTCCCGCACGTGACACAGGGCACGACACGACTCGTGCTCGTGCCCATGTGTTCGCCACATATAGGGCTACACGTGTATGCCCCTGCACCGTGTCCAAGACACGTGTCATGTCCGTGCTAAACGCGTATCAGACGCGTTCCAGTGCGAAATTGACAGCTCGCACGTGTCCCATGCGACCAGTACGGGGAGGATTTCTCCTCGCACACAAAACGATATGCCCCCAAATTTTGGGAGCATGGTGGCAGTCACTGCCCCAAGACTCTCACAAAATTTGGTGTGTCCACGTGTCCTGTGTCGGGAGAAATAGACTCCGTGATGCAGGACACAGTGCACAGTGCACGGACAGTGTGTTCGTGTCCTCGTGTGGACACGACACGACTCTAAAATCAGGAAGAAAACACAGAAATTAATAAGCAAACCCTAGATCTAGGATTCTATTCAAATAGATTTGCAAAATTTGCAAATCGAATCGGTTCGGGCATTTCGTCGAATACCTAGCTATTAGGTTCGATACGTGTCCGATACAGACACGTAACCTAATGCAAATGACACGAAATTCCTCCAGAAATTAGGGGACACCTATTCCTAAACCATCATGCAAAGAAATGACAAAAATAATGCAATTTAAAGGATTTTACCTATAGGTGCAAATTGCATGGAAAAGTTCCAAATGGGGGGTGTTCCTCTTGATGGCCAAATGCTCCAAATGAGCCCAAAACTGAAATAGCTCTCCACCAACAGTCCATAAACTTAAATTAGAACCCAATGCAAAAGACTAGAATGAAAAAGGAGATCAAATGAATAAAATGGGAATTTTTGGAAGGGGGAAAATACCTTTCTTTTCTCCAAGTGTTGGAATAATAAAAAGAGGCAAGCCCTAATGAATAAGTGTTTATATAGGGTGGGGATCCCTATGTGGCTGTTCATAAGCTCAAAAATTAGGGTTAGGGTTCACTAAATGGCCCATGGGCTTAAGTCATGATCAATTAAATAATTAAGCCATAAGTCATTTTATGAAACCACAAGCCATGACTTAAATTCACTAAACCAAATCCCCTCATTCTAAAACTATTCTCTAATGACTAAAATTGGTTAACTCAAGTTAGACTAGGATCACCATGGCTAGGGTTAGCTTCTAGGCTAGTCCACTAGGTCTCAACAAGTCAAGGTCAACTAGAAATCACCAATTCAACAAATCACCAAATAATTTAAATAAGTCAAAATGACCAAATTACCCCTAGGCTAAAAATGATAATTAAATCATTCTAATGACATGGTTAGGCTCTAGGTCATGCAGTCTCAAGGGTTTCACTAGCAGCACATCAAAATCACAAGTCATGACTTAAACCAGTTTTTAAATAGTTTAAAAATTATTAAAAATCACCAAAAATCATAATGTGATTTAAATACAAATAAATAATAATAATAAATACAAAATTTCAAAAATACCCTTATTCCAGAAACTGGGTGTTACAAAGTCAATTCTGGAAGATCCACATGGTCGGTCACTGTAATCTGGGAACAATCCAGGGATGGTCAGGCCAACCGCAGCAAGTACCAGAAAAGAAGGCTCAAGGACGGGCAAAAAAAAGCCAGCAAGATAAAATATAAAGCAGGTGTCACGCTCCAGTACCGAAATACGGGGACGGACGTAGGCCAGCTACACCGTATAAGGTACGAATACGCTATACGGCGATGACGGCTGTCAAGTCTTGCTGGGTATCCTAGCATGCAATCAATATATGGCCTAAATCTGATCTCATGTCCACAGGCAAATCATAATAAAACAACATCAAGAGAGATAATCATATGGAAAACAGGAAATACTCAAATGATAATCATAAAATCCACAGTACAGAATAATAATGTAGACTAGTATACCTTCCCACAGTTCCTAGCATGGTCGGGAACTGAAGCACATCCTCCAAGTCGAGTCTGGAAGATCCACAGGGTCGGTCTCAGGCAATCTGGGAACAATCCAGGGTTGGTCAGGCCAACCGTAGCAAGTACCAGAAAGGAAGGCTCAAGGACAGGAGAAAAAAACTAGCAGGATAAAATGTGACAGGAAAAGCACATAAGAACAATAAATGAGGGTAGGGGTCATGCGGTACCAACGCACGATAACAAACCACAACTAATGTAGCTACATAACCAACAATCATCACAATCTTCCTATCATCCAATAATACCTGCATCGCCAACTGGAACTCGATATCAGTCGACTGGGCAAGCAACAAGCCAAACAATTATACAAATAAGCGGCCACTCAAAATGCCTACGGCTCTCTATGTGGACGTTGGGTTACCCCAACAATGCAATATAGGAATCTTCAGATCGTGCCGTCCCAGCAGGGCTAGCGGGGCCAAGTATATCAAGACTAGATGAGCGCCGGTCCCTCGCAAGACCACCGGGCTCTGCATGTCACCACCGGTCCCTCGTAAGGCCACCGTGTCGAGCATGCCATGTATATAATATATAGTACATAAAGTAGCCGGATATTGCCATCCACTAGTGCGATTGGTAACAATATCCGTGGCGGCCAGCCTGCAGGTCATGACTAGTGTCTGGGATAAGGCTGGTAATGCACGATCTCGGGATTTCGTTCCCTTCCAATGCTTCTATCATTTTAAGTTGCCTAGATTATCCATACATTTATCCGGAATCACATGCCGTGGTCACATGATCATCCTCCTAGATGTCGTACCTTAGTACGAGAACGCTAAGTAAGAATCAACCTCGGCACCTATAGTCCCAGTTGTGATCCATCCTTAGTGTTATGCAACAAGCAAGCAAGCAATCCTGACCACGCTAAGACTAAGGGCCAACTACCAAGGTACCCGTACAGGTAATCATATAATATAGCTAGAATATCAAGATGGCATCACAATGCCATATAATCATGGAAGTAGCACCTCAAAGTGCCAGTAGACAAGGGCACCGCAGTGCAAGGTCAGGGCCAGTACCTCAAAGGGTAAGCTGGACTTATAGCACGGATACAGGTAGTCATGTCAGGAACAAGGACAAATCTGTCAGTCATATGAAATCATCTGCCCACATCGTGGCATGGATATCAGGTCAAGTACAAGATCAGAACTTCTACTATAATAACATCTCAAGCATATATGGGAGCCTAGAGCTCTAATCATCAAGTCGGTCCATCCACCAGATCAATCTAGCAAGAGTCTCCCATCCATGATGGAGTGAATATCACGTCAACAAAGACAACCACCAAATACCAAGCTCATCACTATAACAATACTAGGCCCTCTGGCTCGCAAGAATCCTCCGAATCGATGATCACAAGCTATCAGCAAATAAGTCTCACCACCACCAAGGTATAGCAAACAAACCAGGTTTCCCAACTACCGGGATACACAAAGGTACCAGGTTTTGGGCATTTGGGAAGTCGAGTAAAAATCATATAATAATACCCTCGATATTCTCCTCTTTCCGCGAAGCACTCGAACAATTAATCAAAATCCAGGAACCCACATATCTGATCAAAATCGAACATCATCTAAAGGAATCGACATCACTATCCAAGTATCCACGTGAGTCTACCAACTGAACATCCCGAGATCATACTTCATATATTACTCAATCCTCATACATATCCAAGGTCACAATCCCGATACATAGGACAACTGTCAGTCCTATCTAGCTGGACTAGGATAACTCCTAGGATGGAGGGTCAGGGAACCAGAGTCCGGTAATAAATACCGCCGGAAGTGGCAAGGATTACATGGATCGCTCTGGAGCAAATCCACAACCCTTAAACCAAACAAGAACCAGGGTTGCAGACCGTCTCCCGAGTGGAACCGCTCTCCTTACGCTATCCGACGGACAAGACAAGTCAGGAGCTAGGCGACTAATCTAGTATGGAGTCTACCTAGCAGGCAATGGGATCAGGCCACCATATCCAAAACAAGTAAGCACGAGTCTAGATTAGCAAACCAAAGGAAGGGTTCTGCCTAATTCTTCGAACCAAATTCCCGACCGGAAATTCTGGAAAAATCTGGCAGAATCTCCTTTGTATTCTGGACGGGAGCTCCCAGCGAATTAGGGCTAAATCCACTCGGCGCAACCCGCCGCAGAATCGCAGGCTGAGAACTCTAAGTCTCAGCTTCCAGCAGCGCTACCATGCATACTGGAAACCAAACCATAGCCGAGAACACTAAGTCTCGGCCTCCAGCAGCACTACGATGCGTGCTGGGCGCCAAGCCAATACATGCAACAAGAATCGCCATGCAGGGCACACCAAGACCCACAGTCATGTCCAAGCCACAAACACAGTCACAGAAACAGTTAGCCAAGCCGTTACCCGACCGCGAGTCGGACACGGGGCATATAGGGACAATCCATACAAGTGAGTCGTGCTCGTGTCCTCGGAGGTGTGGATGACCCATCCGAGTTGTCCGATACGGTCTATCCCGGTATCGAAACAAGCTATCCTAAGTTATCCTCATGGCAGTTCTACTACTAGGATACACTACTCATGGTTATACATTTACAATTACAGCAAATAAAAATGCAATAAAATCCAGGAGAGAGGGCAAGAGCCGTCGATGAGCAAGGGATACTTGCCAAGAGGGCTCGGGTAGGTAAGCAAGTCTTCGGCGATCTGGATCCAAGCTAGCACGTCCATCGAGGTCCTCAGAACAAATAATAAACAATCATTAGAATTACATAATAAAATAATGACGAGAAATCACGAAGAATATATGAGGCTATACCGTGTGGGTCCCGCAAGTAGTGCAGGGATCGGACACGGAAACCGAGGCACGCGGACCGATACGGGCACACAAACCGAGACGCGCCCATATATCGAGATGTGCACGAGAATCGAGATGACTCGAACATCGAGACGAACAGGAGACAACGTGCACGTAAATCGAGACGTACACGTAGGCCGAGGGATCGCGAATATCAAAATAGCATGCAAATTAATGCGACACGCAAATCGAGACGTGCATGCGAATCAAAATGGCACAAAGACCAATGCGGTACGCAATTTGGAGCGAGCACGCAAGTCGACATAGGCACGCAAATCGAGGCGGTGCGCAAATCAGCACGCACACACAAATCGAAGCGATACGAAAATTGAGATGGCACAAAGGCCGAGACACGGGAATCGAGACAACGTGCAAACCGAGATAGCATGGTGCCCGAGACAGCGCGGAGCTCGAGGCATCCCGCTGCCCAAGGCAGCACGTGGATCGGGGTGCACGAAAACTGGGACACGGGAATCGAGATAGCATACGGACCGAGCAGCACACTGCTCGAGGCTGTATGTGCACCGAGGAGCATGCAGCCCGAGGCCAGCTCGCTGCTCGAGTAGCGCAGGGCCCAGGGGCGTCCCGCTGCTCGAGACGGCGCTGTCCCCGTGCGCGGCGGCTGCTCACCGGAGGGAAGAAAAGAGGAAGGGGTGGAGGAGCTGAGGGAAGCTCGGCCAGGTGCGGCGAGTCGGCCGCCAGCGGAGGAGACGGGAAGAGAGGGAAGCGGTTACCAGGGAGGTGATGGCAGCGGCGCCCAAGTCACGGCGGTGCTGGAGGCGACCCGCGGGGGCGCGACGCCCTGGGCGGCCGGAGGAGATGGAAACGACGGCGATGGTGGTGGCTGTAGTGAGTGGCAGCAGACGCGGCTCCGGGAAGAGGGAGCCGGAGAGGAGGCGGCCATGGCGAAGGGGGCGGCTGCGGTGGAGATGGGGGTGGCGCTCGTTGGTGAAGGCGGCGGAGGAGGCCGGCCGTGGGGATGACAGCGACGGCGACGATGATGGTGGTGGTGGTCGCCGCGGGAAGTGGTGGAGACGGTGGCGCGGGTGGTGGCAGTGGAAGAAGATGGCCGAGAGGGAGGAGGAGGAGAGCTCAAGAGAGAGGGGCTGGGGGCTGGCTTCTCCAGCAAGGGAGAAAAGAGAGGAGAGAGAGAAAAGAGAGTATGGGTTGGGGTAGATATTTAGGATAATAATAATAATAATAATAACAATAATAATAATAATAATAATAAAAATGATGATGATAATTGATAATAATAAAAACAATTTAATATAAGCTAGCCATGTTAACCCCTAATAATAATAATAAAATAATATTAATAACAATTAAATAGAGACAATAATCAAATGTCAGGCCTAAACAATTAAGGCTAACCAAAGTCCGGAAAAATAAATAAAATTTTAAGAATATCCAAAAATTTAAAATCCTCCAAATACAGAAATACAGTCATTTACGTATTTTGGAAAAATAGGGAGATGACAGCAGGAGAACATATATGAACAATAAATGGGATAAGAATCGTACGGTACCAACGCACGATAACAATCCACAACTAATGTAGCTAAATAACCAACAATCATCAAAGTCTTCCTAACATCCACTAATACCTGCATCGCCAACTAGAACTGGATATCAGCCAGCTTTGCAAGTAACAAGTCAAACAATTTAAGTTATTAAGCGGCCACTGAAATGGCTACAATTTTCTATGTGGAGGTTGGACTACCCCAACAATGCAATGTATAATGTAGAACCAGAAACTGTACATATCTAGTGAGTTAAAATACTACTTCGACATGTAAATGACTAAGAATAAATCTGGCACCCCGCACATGAAATATGCGACTGTTATCAGACACAAATAATTGATCCGGCACCCCACACGTGAAGTGTGCGACTGCTATCAGACACTCATAGTTTTGGGTTTGTTTACATGTCTAGAGTATTCACTACAAGAAAAATATTTTTTTTCCAACGTTTATTAACGTTGGCAAAACTGTGCAAAACGTTGGCATAGGCGTTACCGACGTTTGTTCAATGGTTTTTGCAAACGTCGTCGTTGCTCTAGTTGGCAATTTACGACATTTACGCAAAATGTTGGAATAGGGTTTAGACGACGTTTGCAACGACGTTTATAAACGCTGGCATAGGGTTTAGACGACGTTTGCAACATTTTTTGAAACGATGAGTTTTCCCAACCTTTTCCCAAAAACGTCGAATTTTGATTTCCTAACCATTTTAAACAAACGTTAGGTTTTGTATTGCCAACCTTTTTCAAAAACTGTTGGGTTTTATTTTCCTAACGTTTTCCAAATACGTTGGGAATGGTATTTTTTTGGATGCCACTTTCCCAACGTTTTACCAAGCACATCGTAAATTTAACTACTTTTCTATCGTTTTTCTAACATTTTACCAAAACGTTGGAATTTGTGCTCATATGTGACAATTTAATAAACACGTTTAACTACTTTTCCAACATTTTTCCTAACCATTGGAATTTGTTACAAATTTTGTCAAAAATATCATCCACAATCACATGATATAGATGTGCACAAATATCATTTGATATAAAATTTTACATGTCATCACGAATATGTAAATGCATCCACAACCAAATAATCGTCTAAAATATTAATATAAAATCATTGTAAATCAAAATATTGTTTGTGTCAAAAGTCTACATATCTTTACTCATCCTCCCAAATACTACTTCATCCAAACTAAAACAATTAGTCAATCTTCATCAACGCACATAAGTGAATTAACCATGTAGAGAACCTGTAAAAAAAAGAAAAGAGATCTATTAAAATTAGGACATACAAGTCAAAAATGAATGTTTTTTAAGATTTAAAGTGCGAGTTGACCTTCTCATATACTAATTAGTTCTTGCTCACCCTCTTCACAGCCATAATATCCTGAATTAATGGACACGAGAACAAAAATAAGTAACCAAAAACAAGGAAAATGTGGAGAGAGACTATCGAACAACAACATAAGCAAGAAGAGGACTAGTTGGGCGAAATTGTGAAGTGGAAGTTGCAACATTTTGGTCCACGACTGGTTCACGGAAAGGAAAGGAAATCAATTCTTCGCTGGAAAAATTGTAAGCCCCTGATTTTCAAATTCATTTTTATTTGTGTTAATTAAATTTTAATGTCATTTATAGCCTTAAATAATTATTAGGAATTTTTAGGAATTTTTCTAGAATTTTTTAAATAATTTTAAATGAGTTTTAAATACAAAAATATCATTTTGTAATTTATTTAAATGTTTTAATAGTGTTTTACAATTATTAGAATTGTTAGTATATCAGTTTGTAATTAAAGAAATGTTTTTAATTAGGAAATGCAAATTCTGTTTTGCATTTTCTCACTAATAATTCTATTGTGCAAATTCCTAAAACCTAGGGACCTAAGTGCAAAACTACCAAACCCTCCCGACCGAACTCTCTCTCTTCTCTGCCTCTCACCCACTCACGTTGACTGCCCCGAGCTGCCCCGCCGAGCTGCCCCCGCCTTTCCCGGCCACATCCACCGCCTCAACCCCCCCATAAAGACCCCCTCTCTCCCCTGACCTAAACCCTAACCCTAATTTCTCACCACAGCCACCGACGACCCCCTTCTTCCCCGACGAAACCATAAACCCTAACCCTACTCCGACGAGCTTCGCCCAGCCCCACCGTCGACCATCACCGCCTCCAACTACCCTCATCCGACGCGCCGCACCAAGCCGCGCCCAGCGCCACCGGAGCGTCGTGATGCCGACGTCTCCTCCGCCGTCTATAACCCTCAACACCCCCCCCGAAGTCGGACACACAGGTAACAGTTACGAGACTGTGTCGTGCGTGTCTCGTACACGTGTATGTGGTTCGCCGTGTCCTGGTGAACATTTTGATAGAACTGGACACGCGAGATTTAACTCGTGCGTGTTGTGCAGGCCGAGGACACGAGGATACCTGTGTCCCTAACTGTCAGGACACAGGGTTGTTTTTTTTTATATATATATAACTAAACTGAACCTAAATAAAATAAACAAACCCTAACCCTTAACACGAGCAGCGGGCTGACCCCCTGGCCAGCCCGACCCGACCTAACATCCCCCCCCGCGCTCTGTTGGCTCGGGTTCGAGCCCTGCCACTGCTGTTTTCTTTTTCCTTTTCTTTTTCTTTTCCTTTTTCCTTTTCCTTTTTCTTTTATATATATATCTATTTATATATATATATGTATATACATATATTTGTATATATATATATGTATTAATATATATACTATATTTAGGTATATATATTTGCTGTTTATATATATATATATATATATATATATATATATATATATATATATATATATATATATATATATACTTCATTATTTTATGTATGTATATATATATATATATATATATATATATATATATATATATATATATATATATATATATATATATATATATATATATATATGTATTATGTATACATATATATATTTATGTATATATATATTTCCTTGTGTAAAGACCCTAGAAAGTTAGTTAAAGTAGTGTGTCACCCCACATTGGTCTCCTATGCCAAAGTCATCATTTTGGCTAGGTGTCCAGTCACAAGTCGTATTTCATCAATTAGTGTCCTAGTGTTTTAGCTTAGTATAAAAACTAAGTTATTGTATTTACTTCTACAGTGATGAGCTACCAGACATCCATAGCATTGTTATCGCAGCTTGTTTTGTTTTGCTTTGCTAGAGGCAAGTACTTTCTACGAACTTTACATACTTCTATAAACCATAAAACTGTGAAATCACCAACCATGTTAAATGCTGATCCTTGGGGTAGCAAGTTAGAACTTTACATGTTGTATTACTTTCAGTCTCTACCATGTTTATACCGTATCTCATAATCTCTCTCACATGCTTAAATAACGGGTTAAGAGGAAACTGCTAGTAGTGTACGTGATCATGACCCCCTTCTCCGTATGTATTTACCGAGCACCGTTACATTCTATATGTATCTGTGTCGTATGTCTGGTCCCACGTTTGTGTATGGATATACACCGATGCCGTTATGTGTACGTATGTGCACATCAGAAAATTGATATGTACCGCTGTACATCCTGATTACCTATTGACTGATCACTCACCTACTACAGTTTTAAACTTTAAAATGTATATCTATCGCCATGATAAAATATACCTAAAACTGAACCAACATGATATGTCATTTCCTTTTCATCACATGATCAGTATTATATGTTTGTTAGATTTAGTACTTGCTTCCGTCCTGACAGGATAACGTTGTAGGTATCCTTACTGAGGAGGAGTTACTCTGTGACACATACTATGGAGATACTGCCGAGGACCCAGCTTTGCTTTATGAGGATGTTCCTGCGGGGAACCTCGCCTAGTTGTCTTTTGTTTACTTAGACTTTTGAGAGTAGACATGTATTAGACTATATCTTTTTGTAACTGGACATGTATCCAGTTTTACTTTACAGTTCACTTGTACTTGGATATTTTACTATATACGACGACTTTTGTGTTTGGAGCATTTATGATTCTTCTTTACTTATATAACTGTTTAGCACATTTAGTCTTATCCTGTTGTCTTTAGAACAGCTTACTACGTTTTATCTCATCGTAGGCTGGGCATGCCTCGGCCTGGCCCAACAAATTGGGTAGCGGGTCGTGACATGTTTTTAGTGGTAGCCCATGCAGGTCCTGACTAAACTGTTTGGTTACGTTATTGTACCAAGCATGCCTGCAATTAGGAACTTAAGGTAATTAGACAATATTAGAAAAGACGCTTGGAACACTTAGAGGAATGCTAGGATTGCAACATAGGAAATATATCACATGTTTGCTATTATAATTAGATTTTCTTGCATATGATTACTTACTTTAAATAAGTCCTTATAAGTCTTTTTATGTGTAATTTAGATGGTGCTTACTCGTTCATCCCAGTATGTTACCCCCGAGAATGGGGCCCTCCATATCCAGTCAGCTGACCAGTTGACTGATACACCTCCACCTACCACATTCCCCCACTCCACAGATCCACAGACCCAGATACCACCTTCCACATCCCAGTCCCAGCAGGCCCCGATACTTCCACCACCCCCTATCACTATACCCACCCAGGCTTCCGTCACACTCGACGGGACCCAGCTGCTCACACTAATCCAGGGGTTCCTAACAACCCATCAGGAGCAGACTACCCTACTCCGCCAGAGCATGGAGCATTCTGAGGGACGTCCCGTGGTCCCACCACATGTAGAGCCACGGCAGAGAATGGGGACGATCAAGGACTTCATGGGTCTGAATCCCAAGGAGTTCTCAGGGACTGAGGGCATAGTAGTAGCTGATGACTGGCTAGATTCTGTAGAGAGGAAGCATCTGGGAGTTAGGATGCCGGATGACCTCCAGGTCGAGGCAGCAGGATTTCTGCTGATAGACTTAGCAGGAGTCTGGTTCCGGAATGAGCCGTTGTTCGCGAGAGGTAGAGCCACCTGGGACCAGTTCAAGACCCAGTTCAAGAAGAAATTATTCTCGACCACTGCTAGAGTAGCCATGGGGCTACGATTCCAGAACATCTAGCAGGGGAACCGTTCTGTTGACGAGTATGCGGCAGAGTTTAGTCGCCTGAGATGTTTCGCTCCTAGTCTGGTTGCTGATCCAGAGGAGATGACCCGTAGGTTTTGCCATGGTCTAGTTCCAGACATTGGCATTCTTATAGTGGTGAACGGTACGACTGACTACTACCAGAGCCTAGAGTTAGCTCGGGGCATCGAGGAGCATCTTCTGTCATGCAAGAGGTCGGCTTCTGTATATCATGAGGGACCGTCCAAGCGTCAGGCTTTCTAGCAGAGAGCACCGACGCCACCCCAGCAGACCTACCGTCCCCCTATATCACATCATCAGACCCCGCCAGTTAGAGCCCCGGGACCCCGACAGCAGCCGAAGGGAGGTATTTGTGCATTCTGCAAGAGGGTAGGCCACGACGCTTGCATCTGCAGGAAGAAGTTGGGGCAATGTTTGGCTTGTGGGTCTGCCACCCATCAGCTTCGAGAGTGCCCAGTAGCGAAGACTAGAGGACCGCTCCCGACTCAGCAGCAGAGGTTCGGGCAGCATCTGCAGCAGCAGAAGGGACCTCAGGGGAGGGTTTATAGTCTAGCCATTTAGCCGGAGCCGGAGCAGGTTTCGGAGCCGGATTACTTAGCTGACGTCATTACAGGTCATGTTTATTTGCATACTTTTCTAGCTCTATGTTTGTTTGATTCTGGTGCATCTCATAGCTTCCTATCATTAGAGTTTATGCAAGAACATCATTTAGTATCTACACCTACTACGGAGATTAGTAGAGTAATGACGGGAGGAGGACCAGTGCCTATTAGAGCTAGCTATAGATGCTCTATTATGATAGCCGGGAGAGAGTTCGAGGGGCGATTCTTTATGATGCCACTCCCCGGTTATGATATCATATTGGGGATGGACTGGCTTAGCTATGCCCATGCATCTATAGATTGCCATGAGGGTAGTATTTTGTTCAGTCCCCCAGGCACAACACCATTCAGTGTCAGGAGGACAGGGCCGGAGATCAGCCTAGAGCCGAACTGTTGTACGACAGTCGGGGACGCAGGACCGCCACACCCTATCATTAGGGAGTTTATGGATGTATTCCCAGAGGATCTTCCAGGACTTCCGCCTGACAGAGATGTGGAGTTCACTATAGATTTAGTGCCGGGTTCATCACCAGTATCCCGGGCTTGCTATAGAGTGAATCCCAAGGAGGCCATAGAGATGAAAGAGCAGATTGATGACCTGTTGAAAAAGGGTTTCATTCGATCCAGTGCTTCTCCATGGGGAGCGCCAGTGCTCTTTGTGCCTAAGAAGGATGGTACAGTCCGGTTGTGTATTGACTATCGGGCTTTGAATGCCATCACTATCAAGAACAAATATCCTCTGCCCAGGATAGATGATTTGTTCGACCAGTTGAGCGGGGCGAAGGTGTTTTCCAGGATAGACTTGAGATCCGGGTACCACCAGGTGAAGGTTAGGCCAGCAGACATCCAGAAGACGGCATTCAACACGAAGTACGGGCAGTACGAGTTTCTGGTGATGCCATTTGGTCTCACAAATGTGCCAGCTGTCTTTATGAACTTGATGAATAAGACATTTCACCAGTATCTGGATAAGTTCGTCGTAGTGTTTATCGACGACATCCTGATATACTCGAAGACGCCGGAGGAGCATGCAGAGCACTTGCGGATAGTTTTGGGGATTCTGAGGCAGGAGAGATTGTTTCCCAAATTGCCGAAGTGCGAGTTCTTTTTAGACCGAGTGGAGTTTCTCGGCCATGTAGTCACTGGAGATGGAATCTCGGTGGATCCCAAGAAGATTGCTGCAGTTGAGACGTGGAAGGCTCCGACGTCAGTTTCAGAGATCAGGGGTTTTCTGGGTTTAGCAGGCTATTATAGAAAGTTCGTCCAGGACTTTGCTAGGATAGCGGAACCCATGACGAAGCTGATACGAAGGACGCAGAGTACATTTGGTCAGAGGACTGCCAGATAGCATTTGAGGAGCTGAAGAGGAGGCTGACGACCGCTCCAGTTCTGACTTTACCTTCAGGTTCTGGAGGTTTCACCATTTACAGTGATGCTAGGATGTGTTCTACAGCAGCATGGGAAAGTAATTGCTTATGCATCTAGGCAGTTGCGGACTCATGAGAGGAATTATCCTACCCATGACCTAGAGTTAGCTACGGTGATCTTTGCACTCAAGTTATGGAAACATTACTTATACGGAGAGCGTGTGGAAATCTTTACTGACCACAAAAGCTTGAAGTATGTGTTCACGCAGAAAGAGCTGAACATGAGGCAAAGACGATGGTTGGAGTTGATGAAGGACTTCGACATCGATTTACAGTATCACCCCGGGAAGGCAAATGTGGTGGCGGATGCGCTGAGCAGGCATCCAATGGCATGGTACCTGATGATTGATCGGCATTTGTGGGAGGATCTGGAGAAGCTCGGTATCGAGCTAGTTCGGCTAGGATCAGTGATACAGATGATGGCGCTTGACATTCAGTCAGGTTTGATGGAGCAGATCCGGGATGCACAGTCTACAGATGAGAGCCTTCGCAGACTTCGACCCCAGGCATTAGCGGGATTGCTGGATGACTTCACGATAGCAGAGGATGGATCCCTGAGGCATGGCAGCCGATTGTGCGTGCCGAAGGGAGAGCTGGTAGAGGCAGTTTTGCAGGAGGCGCACCGATCGAGATATTCTATTCACCCTGGTGCTAACAAGATGTACCGTGACTTGCAGGAACATCTTTGGTGGCACGGGATGAAGAGGGATGTATCACATTTTATTTCGAGATGCCTAGTTTGCCAGCAGGTCAAGACAGAGCGCCAGAGGCCAGCTGGTTTGTTGCAGCCGTTACCCATTCCCGAGTGGAAGTGGGAACATATTACGATGGACTTCGTTTCAGGGCTTCCTCGTTCCCAAGGAGGAAAGGATGCCATCTGGGTCATCGTAGACAGGCTGACGAAGTGTGCGCACTTCATACCCTTCAAGGTGGGGCTTTCTACCGAGAAGTTGGCAGAGCTATACATACAGCAGATAGTTCGCCTACACGGAGTGCCGGTGAGCATCGTGTCAGACAGAGACAGCAGATTCACATCCCACTACTGGAGGAGCTTGCAGGAGGAGTTGGGCAGTAGGCTCAAGTTCAGTACGGCGTACCACCCGCAGACAGATGGGCAGTCCGAGAGGACGATACAGACACTGGAGGATATGCTGAGGACTTGCGTGCTGGACTTCGGAGGATCATGGGAGAGCCATCTGCACTTGGTAGAGTTTTCATACAACAACAGCTACCAGGCCAGTATTGGTATGTCTCCTTTCGAGGCGCTATATGGACGACGATGCCGCACACCGCTCTTTTGGGATGATGTCGGAGACAGAGTTATGCTTGGGCCAGAGATGATCACGGATGCAGCAGAGAAAGTCAGAATGATCAGAGACAGGCTCAGAGTAGCTCAGGATAGGCAGAAATACTGGGCTGATGCTAATCGCAGGCCGATGGAGTTCGCAGACGGTGATATGGTGCTAGTGAAGATATCACCTACTCGAGGGACGATCCGGTTTGGACGAGGAGGGAAGCTGAGCCCCAGATACATCGGGCCGTTCGAGATACTTGGCAGGATCGGAGAGGTAGCTTACAGGGTTGCACTTCCACCCAACCTAGCAGGAGTTCACGACGTCTTTCACGTATCTCAGCTGAGGAGATATGTTCCAGACCCCAGTCATGTGCTAGATCATTCAGAGTTGGAGGTCGGACCGAGCCTTACAGTTTCTGAGCAGCCAGTGGAGATATTAGACCGAAGAGAGAAGAGGCTGAGGAACAAGGTTATACCCCTAGTGCGAGTAGCTTGGAGCCGTCACTCCCCAGGTGAATCTACTTGGGAGAGGGAGTCGGACATGAGGGAGAGATACCCTTACTTGTTCGATCCAACCGCTACGAGGGAACCACCCGTTCCCGCTTGATACCTTAGAGGTTAGTTTCGATCGTAGCCTTAGTCATTTGATTGCATTACTTGCTATGTTAGAATATTGTCGGGTCTTCAATCCTTGTGAATTTCGAGGACGAAGTTTTTCAAGGAGGAAAGACTTGTAAGCCCCTGATTTTCAAATTCATTTTTATTTGTGTTAATTAAATTTTAATGTCATTTATAGCCTTAAATAATTATTAGGAATTTTTAGGAATTTTTCTAGAATTTTTTAAATAATTTTAAATGAGTTTTAAAATACAAAAATATTATTTTGTAATTTATTTAAATGTTTTAATAGTGTTTTGCAATTATTAGAATTGTTAGTATATCAGTTTGTAATTAAAGAAATGTTTTTAATTAGGAAATGCAAATTCTGTTTTGTATTTTCTCACTAATAATTCTATTGTGTAAATTCTTAAAACCTAGGGACCTAAGTGCAAAACTACCAAACCCCCCCCGACCGAACTCTCTCTCTCCTCTGCCTCTCACCCACTCGCGTTGACTGCCCCGAGCTGCCCCGCCGAGCTGCCCCCACCTTTTCCGGCTACATCCACTGCCTCAACCTCCCTATAAAGACCCCCTCTCTCCCCTGACCTAAACCCTAACCCTAATTTCTCACCACAGCCACCGACGACCCCCTTCTTCCCCGACGAAACCACAAACCCTAACCCTACTCCTACGAGCTTCGCCCAGCCCCACCGTCGACCATCACCCCCTCCAACCACCCTCATCCGACGTGCCGCACCAAGCCGCGCTCAGCGCCACCGGAGCGCCGTGACGCCGACGTCTCCTCCGCCGTCCACAACCCTCAACACCCCCCCGAAGTCGGACACACAGGTAACAGTTACGAGACTGTGTCGTGCGTGTCTCGTACACGTGTATGTGGTTCGCCGTGTCCTGGCGAACATTTTGATAGAACTGGACACGCGAGATTAAACTCGTGCGTGTCGTGCAGGCCGAGGACACGAGGATACCTGTGTCCCTAACTGTCAGGACACAGGGTTGTTTTATTATTTTTTTTATATATATAACTAAACCGAACCTAAATAAAATAAACAAACCCTAACCCTTAACACGAGCAGCGGGCTGACCCCCTGGCCAGCCCGACCCGACCTAACATCCCCCCCCCCCGCGCTCTGTTGGCTCGGGTTCGAGCCCTGCCACTGCTGTTTTCTTTTCCTTTTCTTTTTCTTTTCCTTTTTTCTTTTTCTTTTCTTTTATATATATATGTATATACATATATTTGTATATATATATATGTATTAATATATATACTATATTTAGGTATATATATTGTTGTTTATATATATATATATATATTATATATATATATATATATATATATAATATATATATATATATTTATATAATATAGATATATATATAATATATATACTTCATTATTTTATGTATGTATATATATATATATTATTTTTATTTATATATATATATATATATATATATAATATCTTATATATATATATATATATATAATATATATATATATATACTCATTATTTTAGTGTATGTATATATTTATGTATGTATATATATATATATTTTTTTTTTTTTTTTTTTATGTATGTATATTATATAAGATATATATATATATATATATATATATAAATATATATATTATATATATATAATATATGTATTATTATCATACAGAATATATATATATATATATATATATATATATATATATATATATATATATATATATATATATATATCTTAAAATATAGATATTATATAATATATATATATATATATTACATATATACTTTATGTATATATATATTTCCTTGTGTATATATATTATATATATACTATATATGTATATGTATACATTATTTTTGTATATATATATATATAATATATATATATATATATATTCTAATATTATATATAATAATATTTTTATATTATATATATATAATCTATTATATATATATATATATATATATAGATATATATATATAGATAGATATATATAGATATATAATATATATATATATATAATATATAAATGTATTTTACATATATATATATCCATTATGTAAATATCCCTTATTTATGTATATATATATTTTTACTTAGCTTAGTGTAAATT
This sequence comes from Iris pallida, assembly GCA_029216955.1. Taxonomy (NCBI): domain Eukaryota; kingdom Viridiplantae; phylum Streptophyta; class Magnoliopsida; order Asparagales; family Iridaceae; genus Iris; species Iris pallida. The sequence continues at coordinate 15,353,033 of JANAVB010043419.1, read as the reverse complement.
ATCTTATAGGATAAGATTCATACTTTATAGTTACTATGTTAAATTTTACCTTATTAAAATATTAATATTTATTTTTGCATTACCACTTAGTATTTTCTGTATATTTAAATTACTGGCAACCATTTGGTGTCCGCCTAGCATGGGTATTTGGGCCCAATATGTTTTCACACATTCAAGACCTGTACAGTCATATTGGACTTGATTCATGGCCTTGGGTCCTGTATTTGAACTTTGGTTCAAATTATATACATGGACAAAATACGCAGATAATTAATTATTGTGTGCAATGCTGTTTTTGACTTTCTAAAAATACTTAAAGTACTGCTAAAATTATGGAAAAATAGGTTTTAGATACTATGTTAAGTTAGCTAATTTAGTATAATTTTTGTAGTATTTAATTTACTGTTTTGCCACTAGTTTGGCATATGAAACCAAAACTCATTTTCTGTATACTTAGGAAAACTGATTTTTATAAAATACTTGTACTGGTTAATAAATTCCAGAAAAATTATAATAAATTTTTATGATTAACAAGGATCACTTTGGTACTTTACTTTAAGAAAAACTAGGCTTTTTGTCTATCTCTAAAATTGTTAGAACACAATGATCTTTTGATTTATTTATTGATTAATTACGACTTGTAGCTTTTTGTGTTATTTTGAGTTTTAGCCGTGTTAAACCCCACCCCTCACTAGTGTAAAGACCCTAGAAAGTTAGTTAAAGTAGTGTGTCACCCCACATTGGTCTCCTATGCCAAAGTCATCATTTTGGCTAGGTGCCCTGTCACAAGTCGTATTTTACCAATTAGTGTCCTAGTGTTTTAGCTTAGTGTAAAAACTAAGTTATTATATTTACTTCTACAGTGACGAGCTACCAGACATCCATAGCATTGTTATCGCAGCTTGTTTTGTTTTGCTTTGCTAGAGGCAAGTACTTTCTACGAACTTTACATACTGCTATAAACCATAAAACTGTGAAATCACCAACCATGTTAAATGCTGATCCTTGGGGTAGCAAGTTAGAACTTTACATGTTGTATTACTTTCAGTCTCTACCATGTTTATACCGTATCTCATAATCTCTCTCACATGCTTAAATAACGGGTTAAGGGGAAACTGCTAGTAGTGTACGTGATCATGACCCCCTTCTCCGTATGTATTTATCGAGCACCGTTACATTCTATATGTATCTGTGTCGTATGTCTGGTCCCGCGTTTGTGTATGGATATACACCGATGCCGTTATGTGTACGTATGTGCACATCAGAAAATTGATATGTACCGCTGTACATCCTGATTACCTATTGACTGATCACTCACCTACTACAGTTTTAAACTTTAAAATGTATATCTATCGCCATGATAAAATATACCTAAAACTGAACCAACATGATATGTCATTTCCTTTTCATCACATGATCAGTATTATATGTTTGTTAGATTTAGTACTTGCTCCCGTCCTGACAGGATAATGTTGTAGGTATCCTTACTGAGGAGGAGTTACTCTGTGACACATTCTATGGAGATACTGCCGAGGACCCAGCTTTGCTTTATGAGGATGTTCCTGCGGGGAACCTCGCCTAGTTGTCTTTTGTTTACTTAGACTTTTGAGAGTAGATATGTATTAGACTATATCTTTTTGTAACTGGACATGTATCCAGTTTTACTTTACAGTTCACTTGTACTTGGACATTTTACTATATACGACGACTTTTGTGTTTGGAGCATTTATGATTCTTCTTCACTTATAGAACTGTTTAGCACGTTTAGTCTTATCCTGTTGTCTTTAGAACAGCTTACTACGTTTTATCTCAACGTAGGCTGGGCATGCCTCGGCCTGGCCCAACAAATTGGATAGCGGGTCGTGACAAAAATGAATCCTCACTCATTAATTTCATGCATCCAAACACAGAAAATGAATGAATTTTCTTTCCAAATTTCTAATTCCGCAAACCAAACATGGACAAATGTACATACACAACAGTAGTACAGGGAAGACACACATCAAAACTGCACATACTACTTAGTAAAATATGGTCAAATTTTAGCATGATTGATATGTTGGTCAATAAAATATGATGTATTTGCACAAATATGTTGGTCAGTAAAATGTAAGGAGGCACCAAAATATAGTCAAATGTGGTCAGTAAAATATGTAAGGAGGCACCAAAATATGATGTAAAATATATTATATTAATATGATGTGGGCAATGTAAAATATTATAGAATGCAAGGAGGCACCACAATATGATGTAAAAATTTATATTAATATGATGTATTTTTGCATTGTTGATATGTTGGTCAGTAAAATATCAAATTTTATATCAAATGATATTTTACTGACCACATGATGTGGATCTTTTTCAAATGCAAATACAACATATCAATATTCTTGGACCTCAATTTTCATCCTTTACATACTCGGATACTCTCCAATCCATCACAATACTAATGTGATATATGTGTGTGTGTGTGTGTGTGTGTGTGTGTGTGTGTGTGTGTGTGTGTGTGATATATATACAATGTTAGTTTATACGTATATGTATGTGTCATGTCTATATATTGTATGTGTATGATACCTAAGGGACTGATATCATAAGAAGAATGGAAACTGCTACATGATAAATAGAGACACCATGAATATTAAAATGTATGGCATCACATATTAGATAACAGATGAACTAGAAGAAATTTACTTACATCAAAGAATACAATATTACGGTTGGCGTGGCGATCGTTCCTATCAATACCGTCAACCCTCTGTGGAAACTGCACATAACAAACTCCCAAGATTTGGGTACATAAGAAAACACATAGCTTCCCTCAATGCCTTGCTACTATCTATGTAATGATCACAGTCAAGATTTAGCATATAGGATCCATTGGTCAGGACAGCTGACACTCGTACCAGTGGTGTTGGCGTGGGTGAGGAATAGATTATCAAATGCAAGATATTTCAAAAATGCAAGAACAATGTCAAAGTTCAGTTGCTTACAAGTGAATTCATTGCTCCAGCTTTCTTAGACCATCCAAGTACTGAAAGCAGTGACGTTCAGCAGCTACAACAACAACCATCACACACACCACATGTATCAATTCTAGAAAAATCAAGATAGAGTGAAAGAAACATCACAAACTCAGTTCCTCTCTTTCAATATACCCATTTTGTCTCAAATCGTATAACCTGAATGCAATTGTAGGAAGTTCAGAAAAAGAAGAAGAGTAATTACTCTGCCATAAGGTATTGCCATATGAAGTAGACGAATATTAAGCCCTTTCAGTCAATCTTGTCCTCAATAAGAGCATATTGATGAAAGGCACTAAGAGCATAAATAAACTCCTCAAATTCAATAACTCCATTTTGCTTTTCATCAAACAGATCAAAAACCTACAAAAGGAGGATAGATTGAATTTTTTTTTTCTGCATTTGATGCACCATTCCAGTTAACTAATATTGTCTTCAAGACATTACAAAAGATGAAATATGAATACCAAATAAAATACTAGAAAAATCAACTTTTTTTCCTATATGGATTTAGAAGCATAGACAAACTCCTATTGTTATTATTCATAATATATAATATACACAATACAATACACAAGCAAATCAATACATGATACATATTGCAAGTTGATGTCCATTACTAAACTGATAAATTATCATAATAGTTACGTTATATATCAGGTCCAACGACATCATTTATATAAGTGATAGTAGTAGGACTATCTTGGTGAACGTGGGTTCCAGATTCGCGGAACTAAGATTCCAGGTGGAATTGGAATCAAATGCCAAGAATTGATTTAATTCTCAATTTTCTAATTCACAGTAACCAACTATGGCACTATTGTTCCAGTCCTAGTTACATAAAATTTGAATTAATTAGGAAGTGAAGCAAAATATATGTTATCGACAAGATGTTTGATAATAATAATAATCATCCACCATTCATCAACACACACATTGACATAACTCAAGAAAAAAAAATATGTTACAATGCCTCTTATTTTGTCAAGAAAAAAGATTACCGTCGCTTGGAGTCTTAAACAAGGCCAATCGAAACTCATCCTGCGATAACAACATCATCAAACCACATTATCAAATTCTACCATTTTAAACAAAAGATACGAATGACATAATTGCAAACAAAAATATAGTACATTACCCACAACGACAGTCGTCTGACACCATCAACTCCATGTGATCTCTCCATCGAGATAAAGTTTGGTGTAATGGAGAAAAGACAATGTCTGGTAGTTGGACCATATCCATCCTATGCTCCATTTGACCACAAGTTTAAATCTACATGTCTGATCCTTGCACCAAATTTAAACTAAATCACACTTGGTATGAAGATGGACTCTGACATATCTTCAATTTCATGATCAGGCAACAGTGTAAGTTGAGAAATTTTAAACCCTAACCCTCGATCTTACATAGACATCGAGAAATCTTACAAGAACAACCGAATTAAATCATAATTCGAACAGAATAACCCTAATTTCCACTCTAACAATGAGAATCGAAGAGGAAAATTAGGAAAAAAAAGTTAATATTACCATGATTCGAAGTCGTTCTCAAGCTTCTGTTGCGACTCCTCATCGGTGGTGGAGCTAGGGTTTAGGGAGAGTTCGATGGAGCCCTATTCAGCTATGTAGAGGTAGGGCTGCAAACGAGCCGAGCCGAGCCAAGCTTTTGTAAGCTTGAGCTTGGCTTGACTAGAATTATTCGAGCTCAAGCTCGAGCTCGAGCTTGATAAGTTTTTTTTTATTTTGAAGCTTGAGCTTGGCTTGAGCTGTTTACATTAAGCTTGAGCTTGGCTTGATAAAGAAGCTTGATTCAAGCTTGATAAACAAGCTTGAAAACAAGCTTGTCACTCAACTTTAATTAAAGCTCATTAAGCTTGATTTCAAGCTTAACGAGCTTGATTTCAAGCTAGCTAAGTTTGAATTCAAGTATCTGAAATATTAAAATTTATTATAAAAAGTTTAAAAAGGTTCCTTAATATCACTTATTAAGGACATAAATATATAATACACGCACCACACACACCACACACACACAACACACACACACACACACATATATATATATATATATATATATATATATATATAATTATAGATATATATATATATATATAATATATCTTATATAGATATATATATATGAACAAATAAATATATTATACACGCACACATAATATATATATTATCTATATATATATATATTATATAATATATAATATTATATTATATATATCTATATATATATATATATATATATTTAGTGTGCGTGTATTATTATTTATTTGTTCATATATATATATATATATATATATATATATAAATATATATCTTATATATTAATATATTATCTTATATTATATATATATATATATATATTATATATATATATATATCTATATATATATATATATATAATATATGAACAAACGCGCTTCTAAACACGCCTAACGAGCTTCTAACGACTCAGCTCACAAGCTCATAAACGAGCCAGCTCGCGAGCTCAATCGAGCCGAGTACTTCTAAGCTTGAGCTTGGCTCGTTTATTAATGAGCTCAAAAATAAAGCTTGAGCTCAGCTTGTTTACTAAATGAACGAGCTCAAACGAGCTTTTATCGAGCCGAGCTTCGAGCAGCTCACGAACGGCTTGGCTCATTTGCAGCCCTATGTAGACATAGGTAGGACGACGTGAGGAGATGACGACGTCGCAGGGGCGGAGGTATTCTTGACGTTCCATCGGTGGTAATGTGGCGGCGGTTGAAGAAAAAATGAGTAAGGGTGGTGGTGCTCCCTGCCCGAGCAGAGAGAGAGAGGGAGGGAGGGAGGGGGTGGAAGAAAAGAGAGTGAGCGGGGTTTAGGGAGGGGTGTTGGTGCTAACGAAAACATGGGAGAAACGAAAACCTGGGGGAAGGAAATTGTAGAATTTCTTTGTGTCACGACCCGCACCCGTTTTCGGACGCGAGTTCGTGAGCAAGCCGCTACGTATCGAGCAGACTCCAGCCCGACTCGAGTACGTATAAGCTGTCAAGGTCAAGGTATCATATCTAATCTAACTATATCTCAATCCACATGAATTTGTAAAACAAGAATGAACAAGTATGGGTCATGGTCCTGCAGCCCATTACATATTGTCCGATTAGACTCTAAATGATATGAGTCTATAAATAAGCAGGAAATATCATGGTATTGATATAAAGCACAAAAAGATATAAAGAAATATCAAAGCAAATACCTGTATCATACGTCGCGATCCTCTACCATCCTGCTCTGCTAACTAACTCCATGCAGTCGCTAAACCTGAAGAGATCATCAGGTCCCTTAGAGGACTAGCAATATACATAAAATATGCCTACTAATATGACTAAATAACCGGTGTGGAGGATAAGATACTGCAAGAGAACATCTAAGGACGACGAGTCGTGAGGAAATGTAATACTAGACTTGGCTACCAATCAATCGATTAACCTCTATAGCTTGTAGTACAATGCAAGAACTCCCACTATAGTAGATTTTGACTGTAATACAATGCAAGATACTTCCAGTCAAGATTAGCCAATTCTAGTATCGATCTCCTCTCCTAAAGGATACAAACTCAAGTAGACTCCTATAAATCGTAGTACAATGCAAGATACTCCCAATTTATAGTATCGCAAGTCAGTCAATCAATCAATCAATCAATATATGCTATAGGTTTAGTATAATGTAAATACTCCCATCTATGGCATGTCTAAGTCAAGTCAATCAAGTGATATCAAGGTAGAAGAATCGGCTATAGGTCGTAGTACAATGTAAGATACTCCCAATCTATAGTATATCTCAACTGTAGTACAATGCAGATACTCCCAGTCAAGATTAGTCAATCAAGAACATATAAAGAAACTAACAACTCAATCGCAAAGCAAGGTAACATGATAGACCAATAATCTAGCAATGTCAAATACCCTATACGTCACGTATCTAGAACAAGTAAGGCAATCAAGGACGAATCAATCACAATATTGGAATCATGTGACAATATAAAAAGGAATACAATAAAGGGAGATAAACCATATATCTGTATATGTTCGGCAAGGTATACTTGCCTGGAGTTGCACGGAGAACCAACAAGTATCGCCACAACAAGTCAGAAAGTCCAAGTCATCACAACTGTCTCCGAAAGCTGAAATAAACGTTACCAACATTCTCAGAATAGTCAAATTAGCTAGGATTGCCTGTCCTTAAGTCCAATTCTGGACACAGAGCAAAACGATAATTCGGGCAAAATGATGTCCGCCGTTGGACCCACTTTACAACCGAAAAACGTGCCAGAGTCAATGGTCTCTAAAGTTATCAAACTACATGTCTACAGATCCGGTTTTTCGATACGAACCCAACCGTATGTCCAAAGTTGGATTCGGCAGGCCGTGCACAAAATCACCCGTAGAGTGGGACCGTGGGACCCGCAAAACGGCAATTTTACCAACTGTCTCAGAATCGGTCCAAACTTGGCGTACAGGACCAGAAAATGATACGGTCCTGTTGGCACAAGTTTCGTCTCGATCTACGAGCGTGCACGAAGTAATTGGAGATTTGCAAAGTGCACGATACGATGATTCGACGGATACTATCAAATTCGTCGTGCACCACGCGACCAATTTGAATTTCGCCAAAGCCCACACGACCACGAAGCCGTTACGCAGCTTTCGATGCTTTCGGTTCGCGACCACGTCGCCCGGAATGGCGGGACGCACGTCGTATCGGATGATTTTTTTCACGTTTTCTACTATTTCGAAATCAGATTTTTGTTGAAATTGGGAAGCGGATTTCTTGCACTTGGTCGATGAATTCGAATTCCGTAAAAAGGGTTTTTGCTCTCGATTATGTTGTCTACAGAGGTGTTAAATTTCTTTCTCGAAAACTCTAATATCTAGTTCAAAAACTGGCTTACAAGTTAGGGTTTGGGACAACCCTATCGCACGTTTTTCGAGCGATAAGTGCCGACTTTGAGTTGATCCCATGGTCTATCTAGGGGGTTACGACGAAATCCTTCTGAAAGGGTCGAAGGGGGTTATATGATCTGCACCTAGGAAGCATTGGATCGAAAACATCGAGTACAGAGGAGAAAAATAACTCGAAACATAGGTACCTGAACTGGTCGTTCAAACAGAGATGGCTCTCTTCTGTCGGTTCGGCCGGCGTGTGGTGCTCTGGTGACTGAGTGCGGCCGCAGGTGGTCAGGCGGGCGCCTGGGGGGGTCGTCCGTAGCACAGGGTCGGGGCGCGGCGGTGAGTTTGTTAGGGTTTTTGTGTTTCTTGCGGTTTCGTGCGCGTGTGCTGTATATATATTCACAAGAAACGAAAGGGAGGCTCGGCCGCTCGGAATACACTGGTTTGGGACTGCTCGGGCTCGAGCTGAGCCTGGGCTGGGGAGGGAATGGCCGAGTGGGCCTGGTGAGTTTGGGGAGTTGGGCTCGGGTTGCACAGTGCGTGGGCCTGGGCTGGTTGGGGGTTTGCTATTCTTTTTCTATTTCTTTTTTATTATCAGTTATATATAGATATATTATTATATATATTAATATATATTATAATATATATATAGATATATATATATATATATATATCTATATATATATTATTATATATATATATATGTATATACTACATTATACTACCATATATATACACATATATACACATTTTCACGGATATCTCTATATACGCATTATACGCATATATATAGTATATATATATATTTATATATAATACCATATACCATATATATA
>JANAVB010043419.1:15314106-15318253 GCA_029216955.1 Iris pallida | reverse complement strand
CTTTCGACTAGACTAGTCCTCACAAGAGTGAAACCAGTATATCGCTGTGTTTGTGTTTGCCTTCTGATATATCTTCTTTACAGTTATTACTTTGTGATTATTGATATTATTTATGTGATCTAACTGCTAACAAGTTTTTAATTAGCAATATTTTGCTGCCTACTCTATTCACCCCCTCTAGAGTATTCTGCTTTACGACTCTTCGTTTCTACAATTGGTATCAGAGCGGGTATACAGGTAAAGCAAAGTAAACTGCAGTTATATTTAATTGTTATATAGATCACAGTATTACACATGGCAACTGTGAAATTTACAAGTGAAGGGCAAGCCACAAACAGACTTCCACTGTTTGACGGCACAAACTACACTTATTGGAAAATACGATGAGTTTCTTTTTAAAATCTCTTGATTTTGACTTATGTCGATAGTTATTGACGGCTAGAAAAAGCCTCCTCATTTTACTGTTGAGGGAGTTTTAGTTGATAACCCCATGATAAATATACTGAGGATGAAAAGAAAAAGGCCAGTCTTGACGCACGTGCTATTAACGTTTTATTTTGTGCTTTAGACAGAACTAAATTTAACAGGGTGTCGACTTGCACAACATCAAATGAAGTATGAAAACTTCTCGAAGTAACCCACGAAGGAACACACAAGTCAAGGGTCAAAGATCAACAGCTTACTCAAGAGTACGAGGCATTCAAGATGAAGTCAAATGAATCTGTCACTCAGATGTTTACGAGATTCTTGAATATTGTAATCCTTTGTCTTTATTAGGCAAGGAATACAGTAACCATGAAAAGATTCGCAACTTCTACGAGCTCTCACAAAGAACTGGATTCCAAGGCTACAGCAATCATTGAAGGAAACGACCTCTCAAAATGTCTCTGGAAACACTCATGGGTAAGCTGCTCACTCACGAGTTGGAACTTCAAGACTTTGAAGATACTATACCAAAGGAGAAGTCAGAAAGTCGATCGCTTTGAAGGCTCAACATAGAAGAACTGTTGAAGATGATTCTGACGACAGCGACTCTGACTCTGAAGATCAAGCTCTTCTGGTAAAAAATTCAAGAAGTTCATGAGATTCAACAGAAGAACAAAAGACAGCAATAGCAACAACAACGAGGAAGATCCTATTTGCTACGGATGTAAGAAGAAAGGACATAAGAAAGTTTATCCAACAACATCATCATCAACAAAAAAAATAGAAAATATGACAAGGGCTACCTGTAGAGATCTACATCAAGGAAGTACGCCAATACAAGCATATGGCATGAGAGCGAAGCCAGCGATTCAGAAGACGAACAATCGGATGACGCTGCAAATATATGCTTGATGGCTTGCGATCAGGTAACCACTAATCCTCTGTTTGGTCCTTATGACGATTTCACCTTTGAGCAATTAGGAGAGGCTTTTAGTGACCTGTTAAATGACTACAGAAACTGCATAGTAAATATATATGAAACCTCTAAGAAGGTACTTAAAAGAAGGTGAGATAGAAAGACTTACCGACCAACTAGCTGATGTTAGAAATAATGATTCTTCTATTGAGTCTGGTGAGCTTTCATCTATTAAGCTGTTGTTACACGAGACTATCAAGTTATCCGAAGAAAAAGACCAAACTATCATCCAGCTAAAGGAAGACCTATCTAAGGAGAGAAAGAATCTCCAGTGTGCACAAGTCAGAATGGAAACACTTACATCTGACTATACTAGATTATATGACCACCTCGAAAAAGTTGGAAATTAGTTTAGGAAAAAGGCCAGAAGTTGCTGCTTCCTATTCTAACACGTGTCAATTACCGAATCACCGGAACACACCCAAATCAAACACTGTCAGACCAAACCATACCAAATCTATGTCCAAGAAGACTAATAGGCATGCATTTTTCTATAATAGAAAACCAAAACCTACCAATCATGCACCTCACACTACTTTCAATACTCAACATACAAAATGTCATTATTGTGGCCTCATTGGTCATATATTCTCTGCATGTAGAATCAGAAAGTTAGTAGATCTAAATGTTTATGCATGGATACCAAAAACTAACATGTCAGGACCCTACAAGAAATGGGTACCAAAAGTTTTATCTACAAACTATTTTGTAGGTGGAACGCCCTTCACATGCTAGAAACAAATGGATCCTCGACAGCAGTTTCTCACGGCACATGACCGGTGATGCATCATTATTCGCAATACTATCGAAGAAGAATAAAGAAGGATATGTCTCCTTCGATAATAATTTAAGAGGGTATATAATCGGTATCGGTGACATTGGTAAGGCTCCCTATCCTGTGATTAAAGATGTCTGTCTAGTTACCGAGTTAAAACATAATCTGCTTAGCATAAGCCATTTACCTGATCACGATTATGGCATTAACTTCGTCAAAGACAAATGTACTATAGTTGATAGCTCAACTGGTAGTACTATCTTTGAAGGTATCAGGGAAGACAACATATATGTTTTCTATCTGTTAGAAGATGCTAACAAAGCATGTAGATGCTTGATGGCCAAGAGCATTGAGAGTCAACTATGGCATATGAGACTCGGTCATGCAAACATGGACATAATTTCAAAACTATCCACAAAGAAGTTGGTACGCAGCTTACCGGACATATCTTTCAAGAAGGATACGGTATGTAGCGAATGTGTAAAGAACAAAGCTACTCGATCCATCTTTAAATCCAAGAACGCTGTAAGTACCACTAGACCTCTACAATTGTTACATATGGACTTATTTGGACCTAGTAGAATTGCTAATCTAGGTGGTAAGTTATATGCATTTGTCATTGTAGATGATTTCTCTAGATACACATGGGTATATTTTTTTGCACGCAAGAACGATGCTTTGTCAGAATTCGTCACCTTTTGTAAGAAAGTACATAATGAAAAAGGTTTCATGATTACTCGCATTCGTAGTGATCATGGCGGCGAATTTGAGAATGCAGAGTTCAAGCAATTCTGTGACACACACGGTTATTTGCTTGAGTTTTCCTGTCCTAGGACTCCACAACAAAATAGAGTTGTGGAACGGAAGAACATGACTCTATCTGAAATGGCTAAAGTAATGTTGAACCACTTTAGTCTACTACCGATACTTTAGGCTGAAACTGTCAATACAGCGTGCTATATTCTCAATAGGGTTCTAATTCGACCTATATCGAAGAAGACTCCCTATGAGTTATGGTTTGATAGAACACCCACTGTTTCATATTTCAAGATATTGGTTGTAAATGCTTTATTTTTAATACTAAAGACAACCTGAGTAAATTTGATAAAAAGGCCGATAAAGGTATCTTTTTAGGTTATGCGGCAAAGAGTAAAGGTACAAAGTCTTCAACAAAAGAACCATGATCGTCAAGAATCAATTAATGTAAAGTTTGATGAACTAAATCAACATTTAGACGATGACGATAATGAATACGTGAGTACACCAAGTACAGCTACTACAAAAATCTTTCCACAAAGATGCAGAACCTTCACACCAAGCACCAGCTGAGTCTTCAAGCAAAGAAGCCGGAACCAGCAATCCTGAGACTGCACATACAACCGCACTCTGCGCTGCCTGACCCTCTGAGCTCGCGATGGCAGAGGATACTGTGTCAATGGCTGAACATCTAGTATTAGCCCTAACTGCTCATCCACTGCTGGAGGTGATGTCTGAGGCGAGTGAAAGGACTGAGGTGGTACATCTGGTGTAGCTGGTTGTCCTTGATATGTCGGATAGGGGCAAGTGCTAACTGAATAGTCCTTTATACCATAACGGAAGCATCGGCTACTGGCCACCCAAGAAACTGATCTGAGATGCCCTATCTTGCCACAATAGATACATGCTTTTTGTTCTGCCTGATAATGTTGCTGGTCTCTCTGTCTATGAGCTTGGGCCTACATATACTGATGAGGCCTCTCCTGCTGGAATGCATGGGACTGCGTCGGTAAAGGCCTCTAAGCTGATTTCTGCTAAACTGGTGCTAGTGCCCCAAACGGTGGAACTACAGACTGGAAGGATGAAGATCCAGCTGAACTCCTCCTGGGACAAACCCCTATCATGTGGTCTGGTGATCCGTATGACAAACATAGAAAGTTGACCCTCCGACAAGTAATATGAGTGTGTCCTCCTCTTCCACAGAAGGAACATAC
>JANAVB010043419.1:15034106-15311606 GCA_029216955.1 Iris pallida | reverse complement strand
CACGGTCCGACTCAACGGACAATTTTGTGCACGATCCGCCGGAATCCAACTTTGGACATACGGTTGGGTTCGTATCGAAAAACCGGACCTGTTGACATATAGTTTGACAACTTTAGAGACCGTTGACTCTGGTACGCTTTTCGGTGCAAAGCGGGTCCAACGGCGGACACCGTTTTGACCCGAAATTACCGTTTTGCCCCTGTGTCCAGAATTGGACTTAAGGACAGGCAATCCTAGCTAATTTGACTATTCTGAGAACATTGGTAATGTTTATTTCAGAATCTGGAGACTTTTTGCATGTGTTGACTTTAGTGACTCATCTGATGTGATTGTACTATCGGTTTCTCCAGCTAAGGACCTCAGCAAAGTGCACTTTCTGATTGCTTTCGATTCATAGTAGTCTTTTCATTTCATGTCTATACATATATCTTGCTGCTTGTTGACAAGCTCGTCACACGGAGTAGTTAGGAGGGGAAATATCTTAGTAGACATGTGGACTACCCAGAACTATTCCCCGTGTCTTTCGTGAATGATAGTAGCTGCACACGACACGTGCAAGGTGCCATATTTACCCCCTAACCGTTCACATGTTGAAAATGATATTTCACACCACATAGGTAGATGTCTTTTATTTTTTCTTTACTTCTCTATCGTGCTATGTCATCAGTTATCTTCCAGTTTTTATCTCTCATATGTTCTTTTCATGTCTTATTAATTATATTATGTTTTCGCATTACTGTCGGTTTGTGTACTTGTTCCATTCCTGACTGGAAACCAACATTTTTCAGGTTTAGCCGCGATCACTCTTAACATTGTGAAGGCTTGGGTATGCTGAGGTCAACGTAGAAATAGATAGCAGATGTATCAATTTCATTTATTGTAAAATCTTGTATTTTCTTTAATTATAAATGTTGTAAATGTTGTAACAAATTTAGAAATGTGAATGAGCAGCAAATGTTATATTTTGAGCATTTATTTCTTGCGGGCTTGACAGCGCTCTACCGCCGACTCTGCGGCGTAGGTTGGCTTGGACACGTCTCGTATCCGAAAAAGCGGGTGCGGGTCGTGACAAGTTTTTGTGGTGGCCCATGCAGGTCAGTTTTTGCAAAAGATTGCAAACTCGTGATGGTACTTAAGTTAGTCGTACCATTGCAAGCCTGCGTCCAGGAAATTCTCATTCACAATTAGGATTAAAATAATTTAGGAGAATAACTAGGACTAGGAGTCCCTTGTTTAAATTGACCGTTGGGTCGTTAAGGTTATTTGATAGGCCATGCAATTTAGTTAGCTTGCTAGATCCCTATAGGTACACTATTACTTTTGATATGACAATGTGATCCAATGTAGATATACTATTCGTTTGGTTAGTTAGGCCTTCATCTTGATAATCTGTTCAATTGTCTTTTGCTCTATTAGATATAAACATCATATCATAAACAAGAATTGCCTATTATAAATTCTATTTTGCTGTAAGGAACTGATTTATAATTTCTGATTCTGTTATTCCTGTATGAATCCCGAGTTAGATTTGATTCAAAGTTTTCCCTCAACTATTTGGAATATATTTGAGATAAATGTTAGGATGTCCTTATTTTTCTTGTCGTCAGTTAATTCCCCGGTCAACCTTTTATTTTAAGGATTGAGACTTACAGGCAGGTGTTTACGCTTCCTACCATAGTCAACTAAGTCGAAACCCTAGCAGCTCTTTTACCTTCTTAGGAATATAGTTAGAGTAATTAAACGACTGTGATGACTAGACAGCAGCGCACTGTCGCCAATTACCTAAGAGCGGAGAGTGTGGGTTCACTGCAGCCAGCAGCGCACTGGCGAGGCACAACCTATAGAATTGAAATCATTTCGAGGATCATAGGTTATAGAACATTGCTAAGACTATACCTTCGTTGACCTCTTTAGATCTTAGATACTCTTGTGTCAATATAAGGTAGAGTACCCGATAGCCTATCACATTTGAATCACGGAACCAAGGGTTTACCCCAGCCAGAGTATACGGGCGAGGTCTAATTCTCGGTGAAATGACTCCAGATGTGATTACAAGTTTAGGATACTATAGAGAATAAGAAGATGCCATGTACGTCTCCTAAGATCCAAACCAATATTAGTGGGAGCTCTATAAGTTGGTAGCATGTCTCTCAATTTAGCATTACGTGATCCTTGTGATCTATTAACAAGGTAAGTGACTAACACTTATAGGTTTACCTAGAATATGGAATTTAGTGATCCATAACCCGTTAGTCGACCTAGGCCTTAAGGATAAGAAGATAGTAGGATGCCTATATAAGCAATAACACCATGTAAGGTTTTAATTCTCTCAAGACTCGAACTACTTGTATCTCTTTCCAAAATCTTGTATACTTGTATTTTGACTATCTTGACCAACGCTGCAATTACAGCCTAGTTTTGCAAGCTTGCCTTTTTATCGAGCTTGATTCGAGACATATGTTTATTGGGGATGCCCGCTAACATATTGTCTAATCAGAATCAGTGTATTACGGTCTGATCAACCATGATGCAATTGGTTCACTCTTCATCTAATTACTCTACGTGGATTGAGATATAAATGTCTCTAGGATCTCATCCGTGACTGCTTTGACAATTGCTCTGAATTATACAATCGCCTTTGAATCACGTAATTGTATTCAGTGACATCTCTCTGGAACTCTTTATCATTTTTGTCTTTCACTAATTGGAAAGACGGAAGCTAGCAAACGATAGATAAATACCGAGTATCCCCATGGCTATAATAGTTGTATACGCAAGTGCAGCTACCATCGGCCAACCCTATGACTATAATCTTGCCTTGAGTTACTCATTCTCCTCTCGACCCTTAAACTACTGTTGGGACCTTCTAGCCAACTGAATTTGAGGAACGATCCTTGACTTGACTTATATCTACCGTATCCCGTTACGCCGTGCCTCATTCTTATTAACAAGAGTCGAGGTATAGTATCCGGACTTCGGGAACCCTCTAACCTTATTACCCCTAAAACAATGTCCTAGCTTCTAAGGTGGATAGACTGTAAGCCTTCTTGGAATAACGAGGATTACCGATTAATTAGAATAATTTTTCCATTAGAATGATAGTTAGTGCCCCATGGAGTCCCACTTTCCATTTAGATTATTTTGTGTACCCGGCCGTGCCATTAATATTCGGAGCACGAAACCAGCTGTTATCTTCCCACAAATTTTATATGCAAGATCTAGACGATTCCACCTTCATCTAGGTATATCATGTCCCACTCAAATCCGTCCCCTTGTACTCTATTTTTTGTGGTACGACTTTCAGGTTAAAAGGACTAGCTACAACCCTTACCATAGTACCGGTATACTTTCCGACTTCCATTAGAGCCTCAACCTTGACCCCTTTCCTTCGACCCAATATATGGTTGTAATCTACTCGAAGCCTACTATGCACATGCCACTAGTGTGCCACCCAATTGAGGCCTCATGTGCTACTTAAACACAAAAGTCACTGAAGGCTCATTTCAGGCTTATGGACCTAGCTAACCGACCAGACTAGCAACTAGCTCAACCACTTGGAAGGAACCCTATTCTAGGTTACCCTAACCTAGTAGACATAACTTTATCTTGGGATCTTGTTCAGTCAATACAGATTGAAATCCAAGGTTCACCCAACCAACGAGTGATGTCCAATTAGGAAACCCATTAAGACCCAGTAAAAACTCATTCATGCATACCACTATTTTTTTGACTATAAAAACCGAACCATTTGAAACCGGCCCCTGTATCTATTATGTAATCTCCATCCCTTAGAATGTGAAGTCATCCGTAACCCTTATTCCATTTACCTGGAAGTCGATATACGATCTTGTATTGCATTTATACCCCTTGCTCGTGTGTTTAAATAACCACGGAAAAGATCACAATCTTGATTTCTTGAAATTCCGTTCTATTATAGAACCTGTTTAGATTAATTTTGAGAACATAATTTATGTATTGCATGGATTGCAAGCCCCTCTAAGAACGAAGGGTCTTCGACGTAGTAAGTGACTGGACTAGAGTAGCCCAATCTAGCGAATAAGACAATAGGTTCATAAGTACTATTTATATCTGTATTATTGGATATTCTCTACCGCTCTTGAAACTTCATATTTGCTCTTGATTGTTCTTTCTTATTTTTTTGTCCTTCCTATTTCGGAGCGACGAATGGCCAAGCTTATTAGAATCTATCAATATTCTTAGCTACTTGTGTAAAATTATTGCTTGCTAAATTTTGGGTTGCTTGATAGATACGAAAGCTTATAGATGCCATATGCCTAGATATTTGTTGGTAGGATTGTTAGCAATTAGTTGAAAGATTATAAATTTTAGCGACATGAGATTTGATGGAGTAGTGTGACCAAAGGTGGGTAGAAGTCCTCAAGTATTCGGAGTTATAAAATGGCTAGGAGGAGTTTATAAAATATTTGATAAATTAAATTGAGGAGATTAAGATAATAGTAGACTTTGAATTTTAAGGAATAGTTATGAATTAGAATTTCGAGGACGAAATTATTTTTAAGGTGGGTAGATTTGTAGCTCCCCTTCCCGAAAATTTGAAAATAGTTTATTTTTAATTATTTCATTCGAATGATGATTTTTAGATTTTTGGTAAATAAATATTATTTCGTGTACACAATTTTATGTGAAAGCCCTACATTAGAAATTATGATTTTATTAGGTTCATTGAGAAGTTACAGATAGATGTATATATATATATATTGATATATATATATATATATTATATATATATATATATATATATATATATATATATATATATATATAAGGAAAAAATATATATATATATATATATATATAAGGAAATATTATATTCCTCTTTATATTATATATATATTTACACAAAATATATATCTATATATATAATATAGATATATATATATATATATATATATATATATATATATATATATATATATATATATATATATATATATATATATATAAAAGGAAATATATATTCCTCTTTATATTATATATATTTACACAAAATATATAGGTCCCCATATCTTCCTATATATATATATATATATATATATATAATATATATATATATATATATATATATTATAATATATATATATATATATATATATATAGGAAGATATGGGGACATATATATTTTGTGTAAATATATATATAATATAAAGAGGAATATAATATTTCCTTATATATATATATATATATATATATATATATATATATATATATATATATATAGATCAAAAAGAGATGAGTGGGCTGCTGGGTGCGCCCCCGCCCCTCCAGTGGAGCGGGCTCCGGCTTGGAGCGCCGACACTCGCCGGAGCCCTCCTGGTGTTCGGCTGGTCTGCGTGGCCGGCCGGTCTCGTCTCCGGCAACCAGAGCTTCCCCTGGCCCCTCCCCCTTTGGATCGCCCCTTTGGAGCCCCCCTCCGGGCCTCTCCGGCTGTCCGGGTCGCTCCCACCTCCTTCCATCTCCCCCCCGGCGCCCCCGGCGTGCCCGCTCCAGGCGCCCCCGGCGTACCCGCTCCAGGCGCCCCCGGCGTGCCCGCTCCAGGCGCCGGCTTCCCGTCATTCCCCCTCCGGACCCCCCCGCCGCTCCTCCCCCCGAGCAGCCCCCTCCCTCGGCAGCTGCCTCCCCCCTCGCCGCCCCCATCGTCGCGCCATCTCCCCCCTGGCTGCGACCGTCCTCCCGGCGCCCCCAGCCGCCCTCGCCTGCGGCCTTCCTATCGCCCCTCCTACTGTGAGGTGGCCTTGGCCCCTCCTCCCAACCTCCTCAGCTGCGGCCTTCTGGCCCCCTCCGGACCACGACGGCGCTGGCCATCCCGGCCTCATCCTTCTTTCCGTCGTGGCGCTTCCCCTCGGCCGCGGCCTCCTGGCCCCCGCCAGTCTCCGTCGGTTTCGATCATCCGTACGCCGCCTGCTCCCCCCTTGGGGTCGAGCCCTTCCTTCCCGACCTCGCCGCCGCTTCGGATCCCCCGGCGGACGTCTTCGCAGTGCTCCCCCACTTGGGACCGGCCCCCTCGCCGGGCCTCCCTCCTCGGCCGTGGCCCCCTGGCCTAACTCCCCCCCTCCTCCTCAGCGTCTCCCCCTGCGCCGGCACCCTCCTCCTCCTCCTGCGTCTTCCCAGCCGGAGCCCCCACTCCCTTCGTCTCCTTTCTTCTCCCGGCGGCTCCTCCCTTCTTGGCGGTCCAGCCTCCCTCTCCTCCTCGTCGGTTCGTTCTGCTCAGCGGGCTGCGCTCCCCCCGGAGCTGACCCCCCAGTCGCCGCGGCCGGGGTTCGCCCACCCACCGTCGTTGACCTCCCCCAAGTCGCCGTGGCCCACCCTCCGGCCGCCGCAGCTTCACCGGCTCAGGTCCCCGCGGCCTCCCCCTGGCTGAGATCGCCGTTCCGCCCAGCCTCGTAGGCAGCGCCAGCGCCCCGCTCGAGTCGGCCCCCTCCTAGGGCCTCGCGCCGTCTCGGGCCCCGCAGCCGCCTCGGGCAGACCCCCTTTTCGGGCCACGTGCCCCTCTGGACGGTGTCTTGTCCGCTTCTGTTTGGTTTTGTTTTTAGTGTTTTGAATTTTGAATCCGGGTCCCGCCTGTAGGACCCGGTCGCTGTTTGCTGTTCGTGGTTTAATGATTTTTCCTTTACCAATATATATATATAGAATATATAATATATATATGATATATATATATATATATATATATTATATATATATATATATATATATAGGAAAATATAGTACACATATTTTGTGTAGATATGATATATGTGTGTATATATATATATATATATATATAGATATATATTATATATATATAGATATATATATTTATATAATATGACACATATTTGTGTAGATATTGATATATGGTGTATAAATAAATAATATGTAAATGTTGTGTATTTGTATGTACATGTAAATATTACATAGATACAGGTGTATATAAATATAGATAAATATATATATATATATATATATATATATATATATATATATATATATATATATATATATTATATATATATATATATATATATATATATATTTATATAAAATATATATATATATATATATATATATATTTTTTTTATATATATATATATATATATATATATATATATATATATATATATATATATATATATATATATATATATTGGGTATGTGTATGTGTATATAAAAATATATATTGTATATGAGTATATGTGTATTCAGATAAACATTATGGTATATGTATACATAAGTATTTATGTAAATACATATAAACATATATGTATTGTTGTATAAGAAATAAAAAAGAAAAACAAAAACAAAAGAAAAATAAACTAATAAAGCCCAGCAGCAGCTCTCAGGCCCAAGCCCATCGAATCCCAGCCTGGCCCGAGGACTCAGCTGAGCCTGAGACTCCCAAACCGAGCTTACAACTCCACACAGTCGGGTCCCATGTAATTATATATATAACTGCGAGAGAGGTCGATAGGAAACGCCGTCGCATCAAACACCAAAACCCTAACGGAAACCAGTCGCCCCGACACCCTACCGCCGCGCGCGCACCCCCGACCTCCAGGCGGCGTACGCCACCGCCGGGGCGGCGATCGGTCGGCCACCGGCGGCCGACAGCGCGCTCGCGCGCGTGAACCTGGAAGCAGAGCACACAGCAACCGACTTCTCCCCAACTTCACAGGTATAAAACTTCCCCCTTGCTCGACGATTTTTTGAGCCGTAAATTCCTACGCTTAGACCATCTAACCCTCTCGGATATCCGTCAATTAGTTTAGGTAGAAGTGAAATAGATTCGACAGAAAATCGACTCGAAGTCGACGGAAAATCCTGTACCAAACAGGACATAAGCAATCCAAATACTAGACTTGGAAGGCGATTTCTCGCCAATCCAGAAACCAATTCGAAAAACTATTTAAACAGCCTTGTAGACAACATAACCTAGATTTATACCCTACTTTTAGTTTATTTTCTAGTTAATTATATTCTGTTTAAAACTGATTTGAAAATCTGGAAAAAAAACTGATAAAACTGCTTTGAAAACTAGAAAACTCATCCACACGACGTGTATCCCGCCAATCCGGGCGACTTGGTCGCGAATCGAAAGCATCGAAAGGTGCGTAACAGTTTCGTGGTCGTGTGGGCTTTGACGGAATTCAAATTGGTCGTGTGTGCACGACGAATTTGATGCGTATCCGTCGAAATTCACCGTATCAGCCTCTATACAAATTCCCCAATTACTTTGTGCACGCTAGTCAGATCGAGACGAAACTTGTGCTAACAGGACCGTATCATTTTTCTGGTCCTGTATGCCAAGTTTGGTCTGATTCTGAGACAGTTGAATTGGAACGTCGTTTTGCGGGACCTACGGTCCGACTCAACGGACGATTTTGTGCACGGCCCGCCGGAATCCAACTTTGGACATACGGTTGGGTTCGTATCGGAAAACTGGACCTGTTGACATATAGTTTGATGACTTTAGAGACCATTGACTCTGGCACGCTTTTCGGTGCAAAGTGGGTCCAACGACGGACACCGTTTTGATCCAAAATTATCGTTTTGCCCCTGTGTCCAGAATTGGACTTAAGGACAGGTAATCCGAGCTAATTTGACTATTCTGAGAACGTTGGTAATATTTATTTTATCATCTGGAGACTTTTTGCTTGTGTTGACTTTAGTGACTCATCTGATGTGATTGTACTATCGGTTTCTCCAGCTAAGGACCTCAGGCAAGTATATTTCTGATTGCTTTCGATTCATAGTAGTCTTTCCATTTCATGTCTATACATATATCTTGCTGCTTGTTGACACGCTCGTCACACGGAGTAGTCGGAAGGGAAAATATCTTAGTATACATGTGGACTACCCAGAACTATCCCCCGTGTCTTTCGTGAATGATAGCAACTGCACACGACACGTGCAGGGTGCCGTATTTACCCCCTAGCCGTTCACATGTTAAAAATGATATTTCACACCACATAGGTAGATGTCTTTTATTTTTTCTTTACTTCTCTATCGTGCTATGCCATCAGTTATCTTCCAGTTTTATCTGTCATATGTTATTTTCATGTCTTGTTAATTCTATTGTGTTTTCGCATTGCCGTAAGTTTGTGTACTTGTTCCATTCCTGACTGAAAACCAACATTTTTCAGGTTTAGCCGCGATCACTCTTAGCATTGGGAAGGCTTGGGTATGCTGAGGTCAACCTAGAAATAGATAGCAGATGTATCAATTTCATTTATTATAAAATCTTGTATTTTCTTTAATTATAAATGTTGTAAATGTTGTAACAAATTTAGAAATGTGAATGAGCAGCAAATGTTATAGTTTGAGCATTTATTTCTTGCGGGCTTGACAGCGTTCTATCGCCGACTCTGCGGCGTAGGCTGGCTTGGACACGTCTCGTATCCGAAAAAGCGGATGCGGATCGTGACAGACTGCATAGGAACAACTGGCTGATCGAGAAGGACGGACATCACTGCCCTCAGGTCGACTCTCAACTCTGCTCCTGAATGCTGAGTCCTGATCCTCCAGAACTGGCCTAACAGAAGATTGTTGACCTGCCATCGGCAGAACCTAAACAAGATGATCAAAAGGATTACGAACAGTGCCCCTGAAAGTTAAAGGACACAAGGATCAAATAGAGAGAACAGGAAAGATCAACGATCAAGGCAGATATCAGGTCAAAGGATCAGAGATATAGAATAATACGAAGGATATCAATAAAGGAAAATTATGACTGAGATATCTAAACATCAGTAACCCCTACATATCTGATAAATCAAACCTTGCTTGGGCGACCACTAAAACCTATGTCACGCCCCAGAACCAGAATACTGGCAAGTAGGGGCGGACCAGGCCAGCTACATATACCAAAGTACTCCAGTACTCTGAAATAACTTATAAGCTGTATAAACATGGGAGTTACTACTACAATCCAACAGGCAATCCTAGGTCAAGAATCCTTGGTATCTCAATCACAGGCAATTATGTAAGTACAAGAAGTATGATCATCAGACATAACATAGTAAAGCGTCCCAAACTATATATACATGGATAATCATGAAGCTAGTAATACAAAGTGAAGACTACCAAGAGTAATAGTCATACATGATAATGTAGTGCCCCCGAAATTCGTGATACGTATTTTATACGTGATCGTATTTCTGACCAGTATTTTTCATTTTTTTTGACCAGTTAAGTTGTGGTATATTTCATACTTAGCATTGTAGTTTAATTGTCATTTATCATTCCTGGATTAATTCTGATTAATGGAGCTTGGTTTTATTTGGATAGGAATTGGTTTGGTTTGGTTTATTATGCATTGGACCATCTTAGCTAACCTCCACCCTCAACACAACTTATCCTCCCCCATTAAAATTCCCACCTAACACTCTCTCTCCTCATTATTTTTCCTCCATTAATTCTTCTTCTTCTTCCTCCACACAACTCTCCAACCCATTAGGCAAGTGCATCTTGCCATTAAATAAGCACCTCTTTTATTTGTTCATTAGCTAGATTAGGACATGGAGAACAACATTAGAACTTGGAATTTTGTGATTTGGAGTCTCCATTGTTCTAGATCTAGGTTTTAATTATTTTCGGATTTACATGGTTTTGATCTATTTTAGTTGGATTTTATGGGTTTTTGATGCTTCCATATGGAAGAGAATTCAATTTTACTCAAATTAGAACTTTGAAAATCTAAATTTGGTTTTGATTTGGCAAAGTTATGAAGAATTGAAGTTTTTGGGTTGGGTGTTCTTCCTCTCGGACAGAGGTAGGAGAAGAACATAGCCTTTCCCTCTTGTTGGCCACGCGGCTCCCGCGTACGGCCTCCGCGTAGAGCTCCTGCGTAGTGTTGCTTGCGTAGAACCCTTGCTTAGGGTCTTCTACGTATTGCACCCTGCGTATTGCACCCTGCGTATTGCACCCTGCGTATTGCACCCTGCGTATTGCACCCTGTGTATTGCACCCTGCGTATTGCACCCTGCGTATGCTGGCCTGCGTACTGTGCATTGCGTAGTGGCTTGCGTACTGTGCATTGCGTAGTGGCTTGCGTACTGTGCATTGCGTAGTGGCTTGCGTAGCCCCTGTGTATGCTGGCCTGCGTATTGCTTGCGTAGTGTGCATTGCGTATTGCTTGCGTAGTGACTTGCGTAGCCCCTGCGTATGCTGGCCTGCGTACTGTGCATTGCGTAGTGGCTTGCGTACTGTGCATTGCGTATTGCTTGCGTACTGCTCACCTTGCGCAATGTAACCCTTGCGCAATGTAACCCTTGCGCAATATAACCCTTGCGCAAGACAACTCTTGCGCAGCCTTGTATGCGCAGTCTATACCCTGCGTAGCCCAACCTTTGACCCCCTTGTGCTACCAACTTGTCTATGATGAATTTGATATTTCATGATCTTGGCTCTTCTTTAGTCCTATTTTATATTAGTATTTTATTAGGTATTTTACGCCCATTTTATATCCTTACGCCTTTTGCATGAACTTGATTTTTGCTTAATATATTGGAATGACTATTGTACATGGCACGGTATGACAAGGAACTAGCATGACTTGATAAGTGACCCATGGTGGTACACTTCTGACCTGACTAACCTGACTTGATAGTGGCCCGTGGTGGCGCACTCTTGACTTGACTTGTAACTGGTAACCTGATAACTTGATAGTGGCCGTGGCGGCGCACTCTTAACTTGACATGACTTGATAACTTAGCTTGACTTGTCTTGACACCGTGGGTGTTCCTGCTTGCTTGTGCAATCCACTCGTATTGTCTTGCATCATGTCTAGGACGTGACTCCCTGGTTCCCACGGTCAGGGATTCATACTGAATCTGGCTAGGTTAATGACTAGATTGATCAATTAGTTCATGGAGAATTTCCCAGTTACCTGTTGCCCCTTTGGTCCCGGCCTTATATATATATACATGGGATTTGTTGCTATCCGTCGAGATGAGCGCACTTCCAGCCCGCCGTCGAGCGTGGTACCTTAGGACACATGTATCTTACTACAGTGTGTCTGCTATATCATGCTATCTTTTCCTTTTTTTTGCTGGGAGCATTCAGGTAGTAACAAACAGGTAACCGGACTTGGAATTCTTATTGCATCTTGTTAGTAATCAGGTCTGTGATAACCCTAGTTAGTTAAAGTAGTAAGCCGTAGTACTTGCTTGGCCGTGATTGATTGAATGGAGTCTAGTCCCTCTTGTCCTGTCCTGATCCTGTGCAAGGTCATGACATGACATGATTACTCGTGCCTTACCTTAATCATGTTTAATTGCAAGTCTTGAATTCGCGTATTTTATCTTGCCGATAAATGGTGGGAGAAACCAAGTTCCGTTCAGACGAAGGGTTACAACCCCGGTCCTTATTTGGTTTACGGGTTGTAACCTGGCTATTTGAATAGTCCCATGGTCATCTCATCGTATATCATCCTGTCATGCCTTTCCATATGTTCTGTCTTTTATCGATTCTGTACAAGATTTGTCTTTTATATCTAACTATCATGCCTTTTTCTTAAATTACTGTCTCTTATTATGTAATTATATTATTGTGCTGATTGCTGGCTTTTGTTCTTATTTCGTGGCCTCCTTTGTGGCACTTGCTCTTTCTGGGGTCTGACCCAGCTGGTTTTGTATGGCCAGATACCGGAGCAGCAGCAAAGGATCTACCTGCTTTCCAGCCCGATGGTGAACACTAGACGGAACCCGGGCAACGAGTGGGTTTTCTCTTTTTGTTTCTCCCACTGTATTGTTAACTGATATTCTTTTGAGGCGTTTAGCCGACGAGCACTTGTTAGCTCGATGCACTTTACTTCTGTCTGCCTACGGGCTTGTAATCATGATTGGCAACTCGAGGTTGATCATGTATGACTTAACTCTTGCTAGTCCTTACATTTTGTACGACTAGCTTCATGATCATCTGGATATGTAATGTTTGGGACGCCTTACAATTGTATATTTGGTGGTCTGATATCTTGTTATTATCATTACTTGTTAAGATTGAGACAATAGCTTGATTTGATCCTAAGAGACTGATGGTTTGTAGCGTACCCTCACATAGCTAGACAGCCGTGACCGTATAGCGGGATGGTTGCCGTTCCGTTATACGTAGCTGGCTGTGCACGTCCCCGTTCTTCAGTATTCTGGTTCTGGGGCGTGACACGGTTTAAGTGGTGGCCCATGCAGGTCTTGTCAATCAAGAAATGTGAGGGTTTACCGGATAGATGTCTCAATCTGTACTCGCCTTTGATCTCCACTCGTAATTCTTATCTCCTTGGATTCCTGACTTGATAACATGCTTGCATCATTGTTCCATCCTGGTCCTTCCTTAATATCCCTGATGTCATTTGCTTCAGTGGCATCATTCCTGTTGATCAGCCAGAAGGAGCTCAGCCAGCAGCCCAGCAACAGCAAGAAGATCAAGATCAGTCCTCAGCAGCCGCCTCCCGAGCCATACCTCCTGGAGAACCAGTATCCCCAGTCCAGCCAGTTCAGCCAGCAGGATCAGAGGATGGGGCCTTGATAGGGCTCATCCGTGAGTTGATTGCGTCTCAGGATCGTCGAGGTGATGCCTTGCAGCAAGCAGTACAAGAAGCTCTGAACAGAAGTGGTCCTCGAGGGAACAGTGCGGTCAACAATTTCAAGCGCCTGAACCCTCCCTTCTTCGACGGCAGCGAGGATGCTATTGCTGCAGATGCCTGGCTGCAGGACATTGAAGTGATCTTAGAGGCAGCCAGGACCCCTGAAGCAGAGAAGGTGGCGGTGGTGCGCCTGCAGTTACTGGATCTAGCCCGCAGCTGGTGGGCTATGCAAGCAGCGAGTTTGGGTACGCCTGTCATGTGGGCGGTATTCAGTGATATGTTCCAGACCAAGTACTTTGACGCAGTGGCTAGATATGACCTGCAGACCAGGTTTAGTAATCTCAGGCAGATGAACAGGACGGTCGACGGATATGCGGCCGAGTTTTCAAGGTTGAGTCGGTTTGCTCCCACCTTGGTGGCAACCGAGCTAGACAGAGCACAGCGATTCCAGCAGGGGCTCCATTTGGAAATCATATTGGCAGTCGAGCAGTTCGAGCACACAACTTTTGATGCCGTCTTGCGAGCAGCGAGGAGGCATGAGTACACTTCCCGAAGGATAACGGACCGGACCGGAGATCGGAAGCGGTCTCACGACCAGATGAACCAATCGTCAGCACCGGCCCCAGCAGCTAGGGCCTTGACCATTGGAGCTACGAGGACAGATTCGGTTACCTCCTTACGGCATTCTGCCCTGACCTATCCCCAGCAGCAGAAGCAGAAGCAGTCTTCCGCAATGGGCTGCACTCATTGCGGGAAGCCAGGGCACGTTGTTTCTGAATGTCGTAGAGCACAGGGGTTGTGCTTGGCTTGTGGAGCACCGGACCACATGATAGGATCTTGCCCGTTCAGAAACAGATCATCGTCGACAGTAACTAGTCCCTCGGTTATGGGACCAGCACCAGCACCAGCACCAGAACCAGCTCCAGTTCACCAACCACAGCAGCTCCCGTTCCCGGGTCCATTGCCGACTCAGGCCCAGGCCTTCCAGCAGCAGAGGCCTCAGCAGTTCGCCCTGGCCCAGGCCCAGATCCAGAATCGGCCGAGAGGTATATGTGTCCTCTCATCTTGCTTTTCTACCGTCGTTATGAGGGCACATGTCATGTTCCATGTGTCCTAACTACAACGGTATATCCCGGACCCGAGCCATGTCCTAGATCATTCGAAAACGGTTATTGGTACCAACCTTTTTCGTATGAGGAGAGGCCCGTGTCCCTGTTTGACCAAAGAGAGAGACCTCAAGCGCAAGACTATCAGTTAAGTCCATGTTGCTTGAGTTCGTCGCTCCTTGGAGAGTCAAACGTGGGAGTGTGAGGATGATATCCGATCACGTTATCCCAATCGGTTTGGCTCGTGAGGTGTAATATCTTCCTTATGCCTTGCACTTCGATTCCTTGCTTGCATGTATGATTGTATGATTGATTGGTAGCATAGATTGCTTGCGATAGTATAGCCGTCCCGACATCTCTAGCCTCTTGATTAAATTCCGAGGACGGAATTATTTTAAGGTGGGTAGGATGTAGTGCCCCGAAATTCGTGATACGTATTTATATGTGATCGTATTTCTGACCAGTATTTTTCATTTTTTTGACCAGTTAAGTTGTGGTATATTTCATACTTAGCATTGTAGTTTAATTGTCATTTATCATTCCTGGATTAATTCTGATTAATGGAGCTTGGTTTTATTTGGATAGGAATTGGTTTGGTTTGGTTTATTATGCATTGGACCATCTTAGCTAACCTCCACCCTCAACACAACTTATCCTCCTCCATTAAAATCCCCACCTAACACTCTCTCTCCTCATTATTTTTCCTCCATTAATTCTTCTTCTTCTTCCTCCACACAACTCTCCAACCCATTAGGCAAGTGCATCTTGCCATTAAATAAGCACCTCTTTTTATTTGTTCATTAGCTAGATTAGGACATGGAGAACAACATTAGAACTTGGAATTTTGTGATTTGGAGTCTCCATTGTTCTAGATCTAGGTTTTAATTATTTTCGGATTTACATGGTTTTGATCTATTTTAGTTGGATTTTATGGGTTTTTGATGCTTCCATATGGAAGAGAATTCAATTTTACTCAAATTAGAACTTTGAAAATCTAAATTTGGTTTTGATTTGGCAAAGTTATGAAGAATTGAAGTTTTTGGGTTGGGTGTTCTTCCTCTCGGACAGAGGTAGGAGAAGAACATAGCCTTTCCCTCTTGTTGGCCACGCGGCTCCCGCGTACGGCCTCCGCGTAGAGCTCCTGCGTAGTGTTGCTTGCGTAGAACCCTTGCTTAGGGTCTTCTACGTATTGCACCCTGCGTATTGCACCCTGCGTATTGCACCCTGCGTATTGCACCCTGCGTATTGCACCCTGCGTATGCTGGCCTGCGTACTGTGCATTGCGTAGTGGCTTGCGTACTGTGCATTGCGTAGTGGCTTGCGTACTGTGCATTGCGTAGTGGCTTGCGTAGCCCCTGTGTATGCTGGCCTGCGTATTGCTTGCGTAGTGTGTATTGCGTATTGCTTGCGTAGTGACTTGCGTAGCCCCTGCGTATGCTGGCCTGCGTACTGTGCATTGCGTAGTGGCTTGCGTACTGTGCATTGCTTATTGCTTGCGTACTGCTCACCTTGTGCAATGTAACCCTTGCGCAATATAACCCTTGCGCAAGACAACTCTTGCGCAGCCTTGTATGCGCAGTCTATACCCTGCGTAGCCCAACCTTTGACCCCCTTGTGCTACCAACTTGTCTATGATGAATTTGATATTTCATGATCTTGGCTCTTCTTTAGTCCTATTTTATATTAGTATTTTATTAGGTATTTTACGCCCATTTTATATCCTTACGCCTTTTGGCATGAACTTGATTTTTGCTTAATATATTGGAATGACTATTGTACATGGCACGGTATGACAAGGAACTAGCATGACTTGATAAGTGACCCATGGTGGTACACTTCTGACCTGACTAACCTGACTTGATAGTGGCCCGTGGTGGCACACTCTTGACTTGACTTGTAACTGGTAACCTGATAACTTGATAGTGGCCGTGGCGGCGCACTCTTAACTTGACATGACTTGATAACTTAGCTTGACTTGTCTTGACACCGTGGGTGTTCCTGCTTGCTTGTGCAATCCACTCGTATTGTCTTGCATCATGTCTAGGACGTGACTCCCTGGTTCCCACGGTCAGGGATTCATACTGAATCTGGCTAGGTTAATGACTAGATTGATCAATTAGTTCATGGAGAATTTTCCAGTTACCTGTTGCCCCTTTGGTCCCGGCCTTATATATATATACATGGGATTTGTTGCTATCCGTCGAGATGAGCGCACTTCCAGCCCGCCGTCGAGCGTGGTACCTTAGGACACATGTATCTTACTACAGTGTGTCTGCTATATCATGCTATCTTTTCCTTTTTTTTGCTGGGAGCATTCAGGTAGTAACAAACAGGTAACCGGACTTGGAATTCTTATTGCATCTTGTTAGTAATCAGGTCTGTGATAACCCTAGTTAGTTAAAGTAGTAAGCCGTAGTACTTGCTTGGCCGTGATTGATTGAATGGAGTCTAGTCCCTCTTGTCCTGTCCTGATCCTGTGCAAGGTCATGACATGACATGATTACTCGTGCCTTACCTTAATCATGTTTAATTGCAAGTCTTGAATTCGCGTATTTTATCTTGCCGATAAATGGTGGGAGAAACCAAGTTCCGTTCAGACGAAGGGTTACAACCCCGGTCCTTATTTGGTTTACGGGTTGTAACCTGGCTATTTGAATAGTCCCATGGTCATCTCATCGTATATCATCCTGTCATGCCTTTCCATATGTTCTGTCTTTTATCGATTCTGTACAAGATTTGTCTTTTATATCTAACTATCATGCCTTTTTCTTAAATTACTGTCTCTTATTATGTAATTATATTATTGTGCTGATTGCTGGCTTTTGTTCTTATTTCGTGGCCTCCTTTGTGGCACTTGCTCTTTCTGGGGTCTGACCCAGCTGGTTTTGTATGGCCAGATACCGGAGCAGCAGCAAAGGATCTACCTGCTTTCCAGCCCGATGGTGAACACTAGACGGAACCCGGGCAACGAGTGGGTTTTCTCTTTTTGTTTCTCCCACTGTATTGTTAACTGATATTCTTTTGAGGCGTTTAGCCGACGAGCACTTGTTAGCTCGATGCACTTTACTTCTGTCTGCCTACGGGCTGTAATCATGATTGGCAACTCGAGGTTGATCATGTATGACTTAACTCTTGCTAGTCCTTACATTTTGTACGACTAGCTTCATGATCATCTGGATATGTAATGTTTGGGACGCCTTACAATTGTATATTTGGTGGTCTGATATCTTGTTATTATCATTACTTGTTAAGATTGAGACAATAGCTTGATTTGATCCTAAGAGACTGATGGTTTGTAGCGTACCCTCACATAGCTAGACAGCCGTGACCGTATAGCGGGATGGTTGCCGTTCCGTTATACGTAGCTGGCTGTGCACGTCCCCGTTCTTCAGTATTCTGGTTCTGGGGCGTGACAGATAAACTCTAGATATAGTCTAGAATACGCAAATCATGTTTAGGCCCGTAGGCTAAATATCAAGTCCAAACACGAGCTAAACAAGTGCTCGGTGGCAAAAAGCCTCAAATGAATAATGTACATAACTAGTGGGTGAAAAGAAGGAACCACTCAGGTACTCTGGTGCTCTGGGTAATCACCAACGAGTGGAAGGTACGAAAGTTCCTCGGACATCTCTACCATATATGGCCAAACAAAATCAGTGGGGTCAGACCCCCAATAGCAAGTACCACAAAGGAAGCCAAAGTATGAACTAAAACCAACAATAACTAACATAGCAATGGATAGAGACATAAATAAGTAAAAGTAAATCGAGACTTGTGCGCTAGCAATGCACTTATCTCGAGAATAGGAAAGATAATAAGTAAGGCAACATGTAGCATATTGTAAACGACATGTGATATAATATAAACTGTGGACATGTAAATTAAATTGAACATGTGAGCATATAAGATAACTGAAACGTGTGAGCATGTAGGGTAACTGGAACATGTGAGCATGTTAAGTAACTGGAGCATGTGAGCATGTTAGGTCTATATAGAACGACAAATGATAAGATGACTTAGGAACTATTCCGGAACCCAAGTTGCAACCCGTAAACCAAATAAGGACCGGGGTTGTAATCCTTCTCCTGAACAGAACTTTAGTATCTAATCATTTACCGGCAAAAGTAAAGCATAAACAAAGATGTACTGAAAATAAACAAATTCGGACACTGCCTAGACAAAACTAGACTAGACTAGATTCCATACAACAATCACGACCAAGCAATGAGTACGACTTTATACATTAGCTAATTAGGGTTATCATAATCCTAATTACTAACATATGCAAGTTTGAGAAATCCAAGTCCAGTTACCTGCCTGCTGCTACATGAATGATCCAAGCCTAGGATGCAATGTTATATAGTGGATACATCGCACGGGAGACAAATATATCCTATAATAGTGGGTACATCGCCCGAGAGACAAATGTACCCTAAGACATATAATAATGGATACATCGCCCAGGAGACAAATGTACCCGGTGCAACAATCGACGGTGCGCTGGAAGTGTGCTCATCATGACATATAGCTCCAAATCCCATGAATATATATATATATATATATATATATATATATATATATATATATATATATATATATATATATATATATATATATCAAAGGGGCAACAGGTAACTGGAAAATCCTCAATGATCTAAGTAATCAAGCTAGTTGTTTAGTCCTTAACATTTTCTTGTTTGATTCTGGGTGCGGCATTCCGCATAATCCATCCTAGACATGAGACATGCGAGACTGGACAAAAAGTAAGAATGTGCACTATAACAAGCCACAACAAAAAATTATAATAAACTGGAAGCTAGGAGTGCGCTACAACGAACCACTATAGAGAAATAAGGGAGTGCGCCATGACAGACCACTATCATGTAAGCAAAGAAGGACATGTATCATGAGTGCGTCACGACGGGCCACTATCTAGTAAGTAAAGAAGAAATGTAAGAAAAGTGCACCACGACAGGCCACTATCTAGTGAGCAAAGAAGACATAGCAATAACTATTGTAGCATATAAGAAAGAATCGAAAGGAAAGACATATCATGGCATGTGAGAATGAATAAATAAAAAGTAAGTTCTTGTCATAGAATAATAATTGAACATGTGAGTGTCAAGTGTATATAGGGTGTACAATCATTCTCTAACTATACAAGGTTATCTAATCATGTTAAGAATTTATTACAATCGAAGAAAATGTCAAAAACGGACAAAAAACGGCCAGAAATGGGCTAAAACAGACAAAAAACAGCCTAACCGAATTATCCGGCGGATTACTGCAGATTACCGACGGATTTTTCGAAGTGTCACAGCAAGTTTAGTGGTGCAAGTTCGGATTTTTCGACGGATTTTCGTAAATTTTCGACGGATTATCCGAACCGTCACAGAAAGTTGATTTTTGAAAACTCCAAAACTTGTTTCGGCCATAAAAACTTCGTTTTAAATCGAAATCCGAATTTTCAAAAGTCAAAATCGCATGAAATTTAATTTCGTACAACATGGGACTATTAGTTTTCACAAATTAAAATATTTGATAGATCAATACCTCAAAATACTCCTAAAAATAGGTTCTCGGGATACCGAAACGGGTTCCAATATCCACCAAACTCAAAATCCATGGTATACAAACTATGTGACGTCCTCATATATGCATATGTGACCAAGATCCATGATGGTAACCCCAGTATCACTCTTGATACCGAGTTTTCTACTAAGTCAATATTGGATTTTAACAGAAAATCAAAACATTGCTTAAACAAATTTTGGAAACATGCATATACGAGGATCATAAGGAAAACATATTTAACAAAATAAGTTTAGAAAAATTCTAAGCATTTGATACCAAGAAAACAAAAATGACAACAAAATACTATTGTTCAAGAATTTGGCAAGATGTACTTGCCTAGGTTAAGCTCCAAGCCTAATCTTCTACTCCACCACCAAGAGGGGTACGAAACCACACTCTAGGCCTCAAGGCCAAGCTCTTGGGAAGCTCCAAGGGGGAGAGAAGAGAAGAAGAAATGAAGAGAGAGTGAAGAGAATGAAAAAAGAGAGGAGATAGAAAGTGAAAGGGTATATATAGAAGGGAGAATTAATTTTGACCATTGGATGGTGATCCATGTCAAAATCTAAGTCAATCATGGTCATTCAAACAAAACCAAATATCCATTGGGTAAAAGGATGCATCTATACTATTCCCGAAAATTTCTAAATACTATTCATCAAAATATCTAAAACACTATTCACGAAAATATCGAAAACACTATTCATGAAAATATCTAAAATCCAAATATATAAAATATGGAATATCTGCCCGGACGGTATGTCGTCGGTATACACCGGTATACTGGCGGTATGTCGTTCAAGAAGAAAATCTATAATTTTGAGAAATTTTAAAGCGTTCCAAAATCAAGAAAATACGAAATACAGTACAAAAATACATATTCGTATATAAATACCTATACTGTGAGACGAGTCTCACATCTTCTGTCGGCTTATGGTATCCTAAAATCACGTCATTTGATCGAACCGGTTATTCTGATGCTGATTTTGCCGGATGCAAAGTAGATAGAAAAAGTACCAGCGGCACATGTCATTTCCTAGGAAAAGCCCTAGTCTCTTGGTTTAGCAAGAAGCAAAATTCTGTCGCATTATCAACAACCGAGACTGAGTATATCGCTGCAGGACGTTGTTGTGCACAAATTTTGTGGATGAAGCAAACTTTAGAAGACTTTGGATTGCATTTCACACACATACCCATTTTCTGTGATAACACTAGTTCTATTAATTTGACTAAGAATTCAGTATGTCACTCTCGTACTAAGCATATCGAGATTCGACATTATTTTCTTAGAGATCGTCAACAAAATGGAGATATAGACCTTATATACATAGACACACAGAATCAATTGGTTGACATTTTCACAAAACCTCTAGCGGAAGATCGTTTCAATTATTTACATCGAGAATTAGGAATTTTAGATGTCAATAATATTAATTAATTTTATTTTATTAATTAATTTATTCAATACTCAATAACTATTTTCGAGACAAGCCTACAAAGAGTCTGTCTGTCACCACGACTACGGTCGAAGCGAAGCAGTACTTAATTGTTCCCCGGTGAACTCCCGTTAGCTGGGACAGTACTCCTGCAGCTAATCTGAAACAGATGCCGAGTAAAAAAATTAATTTATAAATAATATTAATTATATTATTTGAAGTTTAAAATTACTAAACTTTGAATTAAATATTTGAAATGAGTTAATGAAAAGGATATGGCCCACAATTTTTTTTAAAAAACCTAGGGGAACCCTAGGCGAATTCGGCCCGAATTCGGCCAGAGTTCTGTTGGTGCTGTAATTTTTTAAGTCAGAATCCGAGGCCTTCTCCTCTTCATCTCTTATAAACTATTTCATCACAGCAGCAGCAGCAGCCGAAGAACCCCCAAACCCTAGCTTTTTTCTACTCATTTTCTTCCAATCTATGTGGAAAGATCCATCCAAAATTTGGATTCGTGCGGAGAATCACATCCTCTATAACATACTTGATTCTCGGAAGGTATAACTCCTTCTCTCCTCCGCTTTTAAATTCTTAGGGTTACCTAGTTTTGGGAAAGAATGCCTAAGGTATTCAATCCTTTCAAGAGGAAGAAGACCAATGCTAGTGAAGAGGCATCGTCTTCCGATCCGAACATGGATTCACTCTTTTCCCCCGTCCAATCGGGTGACGGCGTGTCGGATGAGTTTTACTTCAAAACTCATGACCAAGCTTTGCTTTGGTATGTCGACTTTCCTATGCGTACAATATGCACAGGCGCTCCGATTAAATGGACTGTATTTCCAGATCACCGTCTTTTCTTTGAGGTATTAGGGTTACACCGTCTCGTTACCCAATAATTCCTTATAGCTACTAATGCCCTTAGACTATTCTATTGTAACTTCGTGTTAGACACTTTTACCGCAAGAACTCTTATTGGCGGGATCGATATCAAGTTCGATGATGTGTTGCTAGCGAAAATCCTTGGTATTCCAAACGAAGGTGCCCCGCTCGATGACATCACCGACTTCGACTTTTTCGAGGGCACGACTCTTGTTAGTTTCAAGAATGAGCTTTGTGCGCCAGCACGTGCTCGTCCTGGAAAATTCAAGGCCAATAACTTGAACTTGTTTAACTACGAGTTACATCGCATCATCTATTCCACTATTCTTCCAAAATTTACTTCAAAAGATGATGTCATTACACTAGAACTCTCTGCCCTCTATCACATTATTAAGGGATTCCTTTTTCTGCCCCTAAGACAATCATCCAGATGATGGGAAGATCTCGCGGAGGAGAACGCAATCTCTCTTATGCGATGCTTATCCCTCGCATCTTTCAGCATTTTGATATCGACTTATCCACTTGCGCTCTGGAACTTGAGCCCAAGTTTCTCAAGCTTTCTCGTCGTAGCATTGCCACTGCTCCTCCACCTCCTGCACCTGCTCCTACTGCATCAGTTCCTTCTCAGACCTACCCTATAACTTTTGAGGGTATTCATCAGCACCTTTCGGATATGTAGACTTTCTGTGTTGACACTTCCAGGGAACATGAGTTCCGTGACGTGACTCGGTTCCAGGCTATTACCAACTCGTTTACCGATCTCCGATTTGCTCAGACGGGTCATTCTGCTAGCTCTCTTCCTAGAGACCCTACTGTATCTGGTTATCGCATTGAGGATGAGGCGGTCCACTCTCTGTTCCAGCCAGGGAACGCTTATGATTGGTACCGTAGTTCTGGTGCTACTCCACACACCTCTGGAGCTGGTCCATCCGGACATGGTGGCCGTGCTGGCACTGCAGATGATGATGATGACGATGATGATGATATGTGATTTGTCATACTATTGAGACTGATTTTATTGTTTTTGTTTACTTGAAAATGCTCCGACATTCCAAGCTAGTATCAGTACTCTTATTTGGTTGTGATTTCTTGTGTTACTTTTTTCTGATAAACATGATATATGTTTTTTTCAGCATATTTTATTCAGTTTAGCATTTTCTCAGAGCATTATCTTTTATTATGCTTTTAGTTACACTGTTTGTGATATTTATACCATGCCTGTGATAATTTTTTTATATATCTATATTTTGTGTTTCTTCACTGATTGTTACTTATGCATATATATTACGGGGGAGCTTTCTTTTTTGCAATTATTTTGCTAAGTGACAACGGGGGAAAAATCAGATCTAACATCTTTGATCTGTAAGAATACAGGATATGAACAATCTACAGGAACAATTTTTTGGTACATTATATTGTGCAATTTGTTTTGATAAAGACCAAAGACGTTATATCGGTCAAGGTTTGTCAATTATCAAAATGAGAAAGATTGTTGGCCTATTGGTCATGGTCAAACCTGATTTTAATAATTGATCAAACTCTGTCTCGTTATACGGAACAACTCAGATGTTTACTCAAGACGTTTTGGATACTTGGACACTGATCAAGATTGGATATCTACTCGTTCAAGATCGAAGCTATGTTTGCCACTCGAGACTGTATTTCTTTATGTAATGTAATTTTTTATTTTTATTGAGTCTAGGAATACATTGTACACCAAGTCGTACTGGTAAATAGGCTATCCAAAATTGTTTTAAAAAATGACCTTTGTTTTGAAAAATATCTCTTATTTACAAAACCTTCTGAAGGATTTCAAAAAGCCCAAAAATATTTTCTTAAAATATTCCTGACCAAACCCTGACAGAACTCGGCCAGAGTTCGGCCATGGTGAACGTTATGTGAATGTTGGATTTTTTGAACTTGATCTCCCTTCAGTTGTGGATTGTTATATAGAGTTCTGTCCGAATTCTGCCCGAATTCTGCTAGAGTTCTGTCTTTAAAAAAATATAAATAGAGAGGAATTATGATCTTTTAAAATCACTCATTCACTTTCATCTCTTCTCTTCTAAATCTTACGTTTCTTCCAAAGAGTTTTCTAAAAAGCTTTTATTTTCAAATTCCAAGCCAGTTACAATTCTCTAGTCAATATGTCGGTACGATGCGGTCTAGAAGATTTTAGAGAAATTGTAATCAGAGGCTTGATTGAAGAAAGACTCTTCAAAACTGAAGTTGGTCGAGTTCTTCATATCAAAGCTCGCGTCTGTAGAAGTTGCAAGAACTTCGTATAAAAACTTGCGGGATTTTTCAATAGTGGATTCAACTGGAAGCTAGAGTTCTTCCGACTGGACTAGTCCTCACAAGAGAGAAACCAGTATAAATCGCTGTGTTTGCGTTTGCCTTCTGATCTCTCCTCTTTACAGTTATTACTTTGTGATTATTGATATTATTTCTGTGATCTAACTGCTAACAAGTTTTTAATTAGCAATATTCCGCTGCCTAATCTATTCACCCTTCTCTAGAGTATTCTGCTTTACGACTTCGTTCCTACAATTGATATCAGAGCGGGTTATACAGGTAAAGTAAGGTAAAACTGCAGTTATATTTAAATGTTATATAGATCACAATATTACACATGGCAACTGTAAAATTCACAAGTGAAGGCCAAGCCACAAACAGACCTCCACTATTTGACGGCACAAACTACACTTATTGGAAAACACGGATAAGTTTCTCCTTAAATAGAACGTTCACGTAAATCGAAACGTGTACGTAGATCGAGAAATTATCAAGATGGCACACGAATCAACATGGCACGCAAATCGAGACGGTACGAGAATCAAAGAAGCACGCAAATTGATGCGGTACGGATCACGAGATAGGTACAAAGGTCGAGGCACGAAAATTGAGGTAACGCACAAATCGAGATAGCATGTTGCCCGAGGCAGCACGGGGCTCTAGGCGTCCCGTTGTCCAAGGCAGCACGCAAATCTAAGTGCACAAAAATCAAAACAGCACACACTGCACCAAGGTACACGCAAATCGAGATGGCATACAACCCAAATAGCGCGGGGCCCAAAGTGTCTCACTGCTCGAGCCGTGCACGGAGCTCGAGGCATACGCTTCTCGAGGCAGCACAAGCGAGGGGGCTCGCTCGAGGCAGCGCACTGCTGCATGAGACAACGCACTACTGGAGACAGCACACTGCCCGAGGCGTACAGAACGAGGGGGCTCGCTCTCCGAGGAGCACACAGTCCGAGGCAGGGCTGCGCTCGTGGCGGAGGCGCTGGTCGCTGGAGAAGACAGAAAGGAAGAAAAAAAGCTGGAGGAGCTGTCGGCTCCACGACGAAGGGGGACGGCAAGTGGTGGCGCTGCGGATGATGGCGAATGACCGCGCGACAGCGGGATGGAGGAGAGGAGAAGGGGCAGCGATAAAAAGGGAGGTGATGGTGGTGCTGGCAGTGGAGGTGGCTAAAGGGGTAGGAGACCAGGGTAGTAGCGGCTAGAGTGGTGGTGGCAAGTAGCGGAGGCCATGGAGGCGGTGGTGGGTGTGGTAGTGAGAGAGGAGAGCTCGGAAGAGAGTAAACAGGGGGGGAGAGAGAGTACTCGAGCGGGGGAGGGTTGACTGAGTGAAGAGGGAAGGAGAGGGGAAAGAGAGAGTTAGAGAGTGAGCCGAGAGGAGAGAGAGAGAGAGAGAGAGAGAGAGAGAGAGAGAGAGATGAGAATGGAGGGAAGAGG
The DNA here is from genome assembly GCA_029216955.1 of Iris pallida. Lineage (NCBI taxonomy): Eukaryota > Viridiplantae > Streptophyta > Magnoliopsida > Asparagales > Iridaceae > Iris > Iris pallida. Next base: position 15,285,282 of record JANAVB010043419.1, on the reverse strand, counting down.
GTTGTTGTCGGCTGAGTGAAGAGGGTTGTAAGGGGGGTTTAGGTAAGGATATTAATAATAATGATAATAAATAACGATAGTATAATAATAATGATAACAACAACAGTAATAATATTAGCGTTAACCATAAATGAATAATACCAATTTACACCAATCATATTAATAAAAATGCTAAAAATAATTTCATACCAACAACAATAACTAAGAGCCGGACCTCAACAATCAAGGCCAAGTCAAGATCTAGAATTTAAATAAAATTTAAATATTTACGAAATTTTAAAAATCACTCTAAATACGAAAATAGTCATACACCTATTTTTTAAAATAGGGAGGTAACATGATGCTCTTAGGTGCGCATAGGGATTTGTGCGTGCATGGGACTCTATGGCTTATGGTGGTTATTTCTTTCTCCTCTCAGTTTTTCCAACCACACACAAATGAGAAAGATATGAGCTCTATTTATATAGCAAACCAGTGCATATACATGCATATGCGTGCATACGTGTTGTCAGACAATTCCACATAATCTGGATTCCATAGTCCTAGGCGTCGACACCGCAGCGCGCTATATGCTGATAACGCCGCCTATTATTGAATATTTAGATAGTCCAACACAATTAATTTTACATATGTGGTCCATATTATTGAATAACTCCAACATGATCCTCTTATTCGTCATAAATTACATTCCCGTCCATAATAATAATAATAATAATAATAATAATAATAATAATAATAATAATAATACCTATGTTTCTAATTATATATAATAATAATAGTAACAATAATAGTAATTAATAGTCGTACTTTATAATAATTTATATTGTAATATTTAGGTTTAAATGAGAAATATTTAGGTTTAAATGAGAAATATTTAGATAGTCCAACACAATTAATTTTACATATGTGGCCCCTATTATTGAATAACTCCAACATGATCCTCTTATTCGTCATAAATTACATTCCCGTCAATAATAATAATAATAATAATAATAATAATAATAATAATAATAATAATAACAACAACAACTATCCCTATGTTTCTAATAATAATAATAATAGTAACAATAATAGTAATTAATAGTAACAATAATAGTAATTAATAGTAGTACATTATAATAATTTATATTGTAATATTTAGGTTTAAATGAGAAATATTTATGTTTAAATGAATTGGGGGTAACCAGACCTAGGTTTACCATCCAACCCCATTATCCATTTTCAACAACTATCCAAACAATCGAACTCATTTTTTTCTCCCCTTTTAACAACCATCCAAACAACAAATTTATTTTTCTTCCACTTGCAGGAGATAAAAAGTACTATATCAAAAAAAAAAAATGGAAAGTGCCACTTGCTGCAACTGCACTGCAACTCAACATGATGTAAGTACCACTTTTAAACTTTCAAAGAATTACTTCTATCCAAACAGACCCTTAGTGAGAACACACTCGTATTGTTGATAAGAGTACGGTGGATTGGTTCGTCACTTTAAAATAACAATTTAGTCTATGTTATTTATTTAAAAGTAATTCAATAATTATGCTACCTATGGAAAAGAAAATCTTATATTGAAGAAAATTTAAAACCTATTACTTCATTCAATATACCGTGTCAAGTTTGACTTGAAATGTATTATTTTAAAATAAAATAGTACAATGGTGTAAAATGGTCCCGAACTTCTATTCTGGACAATATGGAAACCTAAACACAAATTTACAAATATTATACGATACCCTAAAACTAAATAACCATTTCTTTTAAAGTATATATGTTCTTGTTGCAATGCTTTGGATAAACCTGACATGATGGTAAATGATCCTCAAGGATCATAGCCATCCTGAAACTGCTTCCGTTGATATGGAAAGAACTAGCTCTATGCTTGTTTTATTCTGTTATGTTTCTCATTTTGTTTTGCAGTTGACCAGCCTCGGATCGCTCCGAAGGACACCAGTATGCCTGAAAGGAACCAGAGGTGGTCTAAGTCGTGCACATCGAAGTAGTCCTGTTTGGAACGAGAGAACCACGAGGATTTATCCTCCAATTTATCGAGTGGAGCCTCTTTCTATGCTATTTCAATATGCTGATCGTAACCTATATTGTTTGAAGAATTAGGGTAAAGTGCATTTAAACCCTCCATAGAGTTGCCTCGTTTGCAAAATAAGATCTATTAGAAAACTTAAGCAGTTTGCACCTCCAAAAAAATCTGTTTTGTTTAGAATGGCCCTTATCCGTTAAATGGCCGTTAAAATGGCCGTTAAGTCTTAAAAAAATAAAAATAAATATAAACTACCTAAACTACCCCTCCCACCCTTCCCTACCAGCCCCTACCCCCCCCCTTCTCCCCCTCCACCGGCGACCTCCGCCGGCAACCCGCCCTCCTCCCTCCACCGGTCATCCCCGACCACCCCCCCCCCCCCCCCCCCCCCCTCCTCCCTCCGCCGGTCATCCCCGACCACCCCCCCTCCTCCCTCCGCCGGCGACCCGTCCACCGACCTCCTCCCTCCGCCGGCGACCCGCCCCCCGAACCCCTTCCCCTCCTCCCTCCGCCGGCGACCCGCCCCCCACCACCGGAGAGAGAGGGGGGGGGGGGGGGGGGGGAGGGGGGGTGGCAAAATCGTCTTTTAAGACGTTTTTAACGGATTTTAACAGCCGGGGGGGGGGGGGGGGGTGATTTGAGCATTTTCGTATCTAGCTGTCTTTTTCGGATCAGCGAGTCTTTATTTACATTTCGTGGCATCTAAGGAGGGTTTAAATGCACTTTACCTGAAGAATTATGACTCTAAGAGTATCTAGCAATTTCATGCAAAGCTGGAGCATAACTATTATGTTTTGTTTAATTTCTACCAGGTTTTTGTGATCAGAGTCATTGTAGCAACTCGATCATGTATGTTGCTTTAGAAATCGGTGTTGTTTGGAATTAAATGTACCGTTTGAGTTTTTATGTGATATACCTACAAGATTTTGTGATTCTTTTTTATATGGGTCAGCCCATACCTAGTCCACTCAAGCCATCCGAGCTCGAATTTCTGGTTGTTACAGTACTTAAAGATGTGATGGTCAAGTATGTTTATACCTAGTAATGATCTCATGGATGGTGATTATTGCCAAATGTGATGAGGTGCTGGTTGAACTGTTAGTTTAGAAGGCAACGAAATAGTTGGATACTAACTACATGACTTTGTACATCTCTAATAGCATCTCCAATCCGAGAAAAAAAATTTGTTGCCACCTAGAAATGATATTTAATTAAAAATTCTTCTCCAATTCAATTGTCTAGTAAATTGTGAAGTTTACGTGACAAAAGTTATAAAAGACATTGTGAAGTTAGTTGTCGAGTTCCAGACAATGCACTTGATAATGTAAAAAAAGCATCTTCTATTTTATTGTCTTTTGTAAATATAATTTTGTCACCTACAAAAAGATATTGTCTTGTGCCTCATGTCACATATCACATATGAATCATATTATAAATTATAAAACAGTAGGGTTGGAGATGCTCCAACTTTCCCATTTCTTTTTGCATGCATTTTTCACCCCTTTGCACCTTTTATGGGACATTTTGTTGTGCTGATGCAAAATTTGGAAGAATGGTCATGGTATTGGAAACTTCTCTTCATGGAAATTGTCCGACGTAACGTACGAAATTATGTAAACGTTGTATTGTATGCTTTTTGGGCACACGGCTCTTAATTTTCTCACACACCTTTTCGGATTTGATTCCGAGACCACCCGCTAGATCGGAAGGTTATGCTGTATACATCGTTTCTTGGATAAAGGGATTAAATGCTGTTTGGTAATATGAAGCACCAGTGGTCTAGTGGTAGAATAGTACTCTGCCACGGTACAGACCCGGGTTCGGCTGGTGCAGAAGTAGTTTGCATATTTTTTACAACATTCTTCATTCTTCCTCTGCATACTCGTTTGGGCCCTTAAAATAGTGAGCTTCCAGAACGTACATGTAATGGTGGTTTCTAATTAAATCAAATATTCATTTTGACATTGTTCTTTCAATTAAGCAGGATCTCGGCCCAGTTGGGAGAGAGGCCGTCATTATTCTCCTCATATGCTAGATGCGTGGGAGAAAGAATCCTTGTGGCAATAATATTGATGGATCCCCTTCCCAAAAAGAAACAAATTTGGGGGTGATCGAATAAAATTGGCCTCTGCTTTGTCCTCGAGCTCTATCAAGCTATGATACTAGCTCCGGTACACTGATACTAGTGTGCAGTAGCTTGACATTGGCCTCCGCAATGTATAAGTGTGTAGTAGCCTATGGTAAGTGCAGTAAAGTAGTAGTAGTGTAGTATTTGGTAGTGTAGTATAATACAATGTACCGATAGCAATGTACTAAGGTCCTGTTTGGTTGCAAGATCTGGAGACGAAATGAGACAAATTCTGAAACTACACCCAAACTCACACTTTTCGGCATTCAATTTAATTTGAACCGCGGATTTGTGCTATGCACTTCCTGTCGGCTACCAAAATTATGTTCTTTTTCCAGCTCCGACATCCGAGTTAAAAACTTGGATGTGGACACAAAAGTAGGAGAAAAGCCAATGGTGGTGGTGGCCATGGCGGCGACGGAGGCGAGACGACTAGGACTGACATCTTTGGTAGATCAACGATGCCACGAGATCAGTCGTAATGGCAAAACGTAGAACATACGAGGGATCACCGACTGGGACCAACTTATTCGGGAGATCAGTGGCGCCACGAGGAAGATCACCACCTCATCGCTCACGTAGGCAGCGCCACGAGGGAGTTCACTGACTGGGACCGACTTCTCCGACTTCTCGAACATCGCGAGATCACCGACTGCTCCGGCTCAAGATAAAGAGGGAGAGAATGAGAGAATATGAAAGTGTGATGTGTTGTGCTACTTTGGTTTATGAAAATAACGAAATAGGAAATAGAAAAATTATGGTTGTTTTGTTAATTATAAGGAAATAAAAAAAAATGTTTATAATTAATAATTATAAGAAAATATAAAAAATTATGAGAGAGAAAAAGATACAAAATATTAATAATAATAATAATAATAATAATAATAATAATAATGTATTTGTTATTTCTAAATTTGACTTCTTCAAAACATCCAAACAACGGAACTCCAAATCCTCTACTTCCAACTTTCACAATTCAACATTTCAACCATTCAAACAACGAAATTCCATACAACGCGTACGCAAATCACACTTTAACACTTTCACACTTCTTTGTACTTTCAAACAACCAAACAGTTCCTAATAGATGAAAAAATTAGGATCATATCAAATATTTCTCTCTTGGTAAGTGACAACACGCTCGTATTCTTGATAAGAGTACGGTGGATTAGTTCGTCACTTTAAAATAACAATTAAGTCGATGTTATGTGCGTGGGATTTCAAAAAAAAATTTAGTCGATGTTATTTATTTAAAATTAATTCAATAATTATGCTACCAATGCAAAAGAAAATCTTATACCAAAGAAAATTTAAAACCTATTACTTCATTCAATATACAGTGTCAAGTTTGACTTGAAATGTATTATTTTAAAATAAAATAGTACAATGGTGTTAAATGATTCCAAAATTCTATTATGGACAATATGTAAATCTAAACACAAATTTTTAATATTATACGAGACCCTAAAACTAAATAATCCTTCCTTTTAAAGTATATATGTTCTTGTTGCAATGCTTTGGATAAACCTGACATGGTGGTGAAGGATCCTCAAGGATCATAGCCATCCTCGAGTGGAGCCTCTTTCTATGCTATTTCAGTGCGCTTTAGAAATCGGGTGTTGTTTGGAATTATATGTAACGTTAAGTGGTATGCTTACGAGAATTTGTAATTTTGTTTTTTTATATGAGTCAGTTTATATCTAGTCCACTCCAGTCCAACCGAGTTCGAATATTTGGTTCATACGGTACTTAAAAGATGTGATGGTCAAGAAGTGATTTGGTCTATTGCTTCAGGAGAAGAGTAGTATGTTTAGACTTAGTAGTGATGACCTCGTGGATGGTGATTATTGCCAAATGTGATGTAGTGTTGGTTGAACTGTTAGTTTAGAAGGCAACCAAATAGTTGGATACTAACTACATGACTTTGTTCTCTAATAGCATCTCCAAGTCAAGAAAAAAAAAATTGTTGCCACATGGAAATAATATTTTTTAATTAAAATCTCTTTCCCAATGAAATTGTCAAGTAAATTATAAAACTTATATGATACAAATTATAGAAGACATTGTGAAGTTAGTTGTCTAGTTCTAGTCTATGCACTTGACATTGAGAATCGAACCCGGGTCACCCACCTCATCGTTGGTTGTAGCATGTACTCCAATGTCCCCTTGCTCGCCGCCATGGTGGCCGCCCACTTTGGTTGCCGTCCGCCTCGGGTGGTTGTATCGGACACAGAGACCAGACAAGAAATGTGTCAGAGTGGACACAAAGATGACAGACAAAATTTGGGACTGGACACTAGTTTTTATCTTTGGACACATAATTTATGACACGGGATATAATGTGACACAAGATATATTAAAAAAATAATTTCTAAAAGTATTTTACCAAACAGATTTTTATTTTTTGTTTTAAAAAATTATTTTCTAAATGAAACTAACCGAACACAAACTCAGAATTTCTTTACTCAGAAAATAGTTTTATAACTTACTCTCAGAAAACTGTTTTCAGGAAAGAAAAAAAAAAAAATCAGAAAACATATCCAAACGAAAAAATTTACTCCTCATTTCTTTGTGCATGCAGCATATTTCATCTCCTTGCACCTTTTATGGGACATTTTGTCGTGCTGATTCAAAATTTGGAAGAATGGTCACGGTATTGGAAACTTCTCTCCATGGAAATTTTGTTACTGTTGAAATACTATTTTTCAAAGATTTTAGTGTGTTGAACATCTTTTTTGGAAGAAGGGATAAATTAATAATGTTCAAAGAATTTAACATGAAGCACCAGTGGTCTAGTGGTAGAGTAGTACCCTGCCACGGTACAGACCCGGGTTCGATTCCCGGCTGGTGCAAAAGATAGATTTTATTGTTTTTTGGTTAGTTGTAAATTCTTGCTTTGCATACTCTTTTGGCCCTTAAAAGAATGAGCTTCCAGACCCTACATATAATGGTGGTTTCTATTTAAGGAGGAACTCACCCCCACTTGGGACCATGTTTGGTATGATGTATGTGGGCTTAAAGTGATATGAAAGTTCTTTTTATTGCATATGCATTCAATAAAAAGTATTCTCAACAACATTATAACAATGTTGAAAGTGAAAAGTTTCTGAAACTCAGTTTCTTGTCCCCTCCCTCCTGCAATTTTCACTTACAATTTATTTGAAAAAATTCGTTGAAAATCGGTGGATCTGTAATTTTTTGTTGTTGTAAGTTTCCACTTCCTTGCAACTTTCTAGATGTGGAGGATTTTATCCAAACAAGAAAAATGTAAAATTTGTTAGTTCCGAAGTATGATCAAAAGATGGAGATCATGGGTGGGAGTAGATATTCATGCAAGACTACCACGTCTGCTCTCTACTTGATTCCTACACCAGCGAAGCGCTATACTGGACAAGTTATAAACTGATTTCAAAGAAAATAAAAATACAACAAGAAAAAAATGTTCTTTTTTTTTTTTTAACGTTTGCAGACGCTACAATAAGACAGAACAAATTACAAGAAGAAAAGACTAAGAAATTTTTTCTTGCTGGGGTGATAAAATTATCGTTACTCAAAGCAAGATTCGTCCTATATGACGATATGCCTCCAGGAATCAACAAGTTCAAAAGAGAACTTCTGGAACACTGTAGGTCACCTTTTGGAAGACTTGGAAACTCGAATTGTGCAAGTGATGCTCTCAGGTGTGCATAGGGGTCTATGCGTGCATGGGACTCTGTGGTTGTTGGTGGTTATTTCTTTCTCCTCTCAATTTTTCCAACCACACACAAATGAGAAAGATGAGCTCTATTTTATAGATAAAACCAGTACCTATACGTGCATGTGACCATACGTGTTGTTATACCAAATTCCACAAAATCTGGATTCCAGAGTCCTATGCACCGACATCGCAGCGTGCTGCATGCTGACAGCGCCGCCTACATCGTACGCCGAAAGCAACGGCGACTGAAAGAACTGACAACGCCTCGTCTCAGGTGCGCATAGGGGTTTATCCGCATCATCCATAATGCCCCACTGCATAGCGCCTCGTCGCATGCAAGTGCCACTTTGCGCCATTCGTCCGGGCCCGAGTCGCTAAGTCTCTATGGGGCTTAGCTCATAAGAATTTTCAAAGTGAGTGATCAAAACAAAGATTATTTTTTTGAAGTTTAAACTTAATCCCTCTAGAAAAATCATCCCACATGGGACACCATACCCCGTGTATATATGCCAATACAAAGTATAGTTATATATTGGAATATACGTATTTGTGGTTTTTCAATATGGGACTAAAGTTTTCAAAGCCAAGTTAGAAAACTTCAACAAAATTGAACCGTTACGAAAGACAAAATGGGACATAACCAAATACTATCGATAATTCAAAATAAGATGCATATGTAGTAATAGATACATGGGTGTAATTGAAGGTCATGAGAGAGACATAGAGTGTGTCATTATTCTTATCATATGCTAGATGTGAGAGAGGGAGAATCCATATGGCAATAATATTGATGGATCCCCTTCCCAATAGATATGAATTTGGGGGTGATCGAATAAAATTGTCCATGAATTTGTAGAGAAGAAGAACAACAACAAAAATTGTAATTGAGATTTTTGTATCTAGGATTTTATTGAATTTAGAGGAAACTTACAAATGTATTGAGAAAACTGGAAAGTAAAACATTTCTTCACACATAGCGTGCTCTCTTACTTCTCTTACTTATTTATAGCAAGATGTCACGAACTTAGTATTTTTGTTAGCACTTCGTCCCGTGCGGCGTACTATCTTCCTTCTCGAAGACTCGTACAAGCCTTTCCAACCCGCTTAGCTAGAATGTTAAGGAAATAAAGAAGAGTGGAGCAAAGATGAGACTCGTAAGAACTTATTCTATTACTTGGAGAATGCTTACAAATTTTGGTGGTGAGAAAAAAAATAAGGCCTCCCCCTTATTTCTAGTGCCCGTAGGGCTTACATATCAAGAAACTTCTGGAATCAACATATTCCAGGGATTATTCTCTAAGAGATAAGAACAAAGGAAGCTTCTAGTACATCCAGGAAGATCATGATACATCTGGAAGGGTCTGGAGTCTTTTGAAAGATTCTTGGGTCCTTTGGAAGATTATGGGGCCTTCAGGAAAGTTCTACCATCTTCTAAAACGTTTTGGAAGCTTTCCGCATAGCCTTTGTCCGTGGAAAGGTTATGCAACTTTGCCTCAGACGGGGCACAATATTTTGGGCGTTACATTCTCCCCCACCTAAGGCATTAACGTCCTCATCAACCATGCTCACTGAGAAACGCCTGGACCTCGACCTCGAACTGATGTAGCGTATCAGCACGTTCCCAACTAGACTCGTCGTACAACATGTCCTTCCATTAGATGAGGTACTCCACATATGGGGACACGTCTCGCCGACGAATAGTCCTCTTGTCCTGTCACACCCCAGAACCAGAATACTGGAGAGCGGGGGACAGACACAGCCAGCTACGTACATTGAAGTGAATCCCACCTCGCAATACGGTCACGACTGTCTAGATGTATGAGGATTTATCTACAAGCCAACAGTCTCTTATGGTCAAGTACAAGTCTAGTGTCTCAATCTCCAGCAAGCAAGTAAATGTAACAAGATGGTAGATCATCAGACAAACAAAGTAAGGCATCCCAAACATTACATATTCAGATGATCATGAAGCTAGTTATACAAAATACGAAGACTAGCAAGAGTTTAAGTCATACATGATCAACCCTAGGATTTGTCAATCATGTTACAGCCCTTAGGCAGACATGAATGTAAATTCAACACGAGCTAACACTTGCTCGACGGCTAAACGCCTCAAAAGAATAATTACAATAGAGTGGAAGAGCAAAATAAAACCCACTCGTTGCCAGGGTTGCGTCTAATGTTCACCATCTGGCTGGTAGGCTGGGAGACCTCGGGAGCTACTCCAAAATCTGGCCATACAAAACTAGCTGGGTCAGACCCCAGAAAGAGCAAGTGCCACAAGGGAGACTTCACTTAAGAACTAAAACCAGCATATTAGCACATAAAGACATAATGATAACAAAAAACATGAGTTAGAAAAACAGGGTAATAAACGATAAGATAACTAAAGGACTATTCCGGTAACCAAGTTACAACCCGTAAACCAAACAAGGATCAGAGTTGTAACCTTTCACCTGAACAGAGCTTAGTCTCTAACCAATTATCGATAATGAATAAGCATAAATTGTAATGCACTGAAGTAACCATGTATTGGCACTGTCTAGACAAGAGTAGACCAGACTCCATTCGTCAATCACGACCAAGCAAAGAGTACGGCTTGACACTTTAACTAACTAGGGTTATCACAAGCCTAATTACTACAAGATACAATTGAGATGTTCCAGCAGTCACAAGCCCTGCAGCTATCCAGTTATCCTTCCACAGGTTAAGAGAGTTGATTAGGTGACTTGGGGGTGCAACACATGACAGCGTGCTGGAAATGCGCCCTACTTGATGGCAGGCTATAAGTCTAATTAGAGCGTCTAGATAACGGGATTGCCTGTGACTGGGAAATCTCACTATGAACTACTTAATAAATCTAGTCATTATCCTAGTCAGATTCAGTATGAATCCCTGACCGTGATAACCAGGAATCCATGTCCTAGACATGATGCAAGACGAGACATGTAGCTTGTACGGGCACAACCATCCACGATGTCAAGATGAGAGTTACTTAGCAAGTCGAGATAGCCGTCGCAATTGGCATATCAAGATTATCATGTTAGGTTACTTATCAAGATTACTTGTCAAGAGTGCGCCTCAGTGGGCCACTATCAAGTCTATTTATGTCATGTTGCTTGTCAAGAGTACACCACGACGGGTCACTATTTGTCATATGAAGCCATGTTGTCATGTCGTGTTCATGTTAAGTGCACTTGTATGCCAAGAACGTACTGGTCAAGAGTGCACCACGACGGGCCACTGAAGGAGTTATTAGAGAGTGTACGTGCCATACCAAGATCGTGTTTAAAACTCAGAGCATATGTACAACATGAAAAATAACATTATAGGAGCAATCAAGTAAAGAGTACAAGCAAAGTCACAACTCACACTAAGGACCATGTGTCACGACCCGCACCCGCTTTTTCGGATACGAGACGTGTCCAAGCCAGCCTACGCCGCAGAGTCGGCGGTAGAACGCTGTCACGGCCATGATGCTCAAAATCACAAAATAACAACTTTATTGCTCATTCACATTTCTAAACTTATTACAACATTTATAACATTTATATTTGAACGAAAATATAATGTCTCACAAAATAGAAAAGACAGCTAGTTCCACTATCTAAGTCGACCTCAGCATACCCATGCCTTTTCAATGCTAAGAGTGATCGCGTCTAAACCTGAAAAATATTGGTTTCCAGTCAGGAATGGAACGAATACAATCTCACACTAAGGACCATGGGGACAAACATGGATAAGTGCAAGAGATGGCACAAAGGGTCAATGGGGGCGATATGGAGAGCATGCGTCCAAGGCTAAATACATCATGTAGAGCATATGCTATGAAAGGTATGCACCAAAGAGTGCATGCGCCCATGGTCTATGTGCCCACATGCATGTGCCCATTGTTTCACTTAACAAAATGCCCTTAAAAGGCTTTTGAAAGAAAACGAGAAAAAGTACAAAAGTACAAATAAATTCTGGGAAGTATTGCTATAGAAGTCTGATCTGAGAGCGATCACTTTGTTCCTTGGACCACACGATGATGATGAAGAGAACTGCTTGAAGAAGAACAACCGGAAGAACTAGGTCACCAGAAAGGTATCGACACAATTGGCACTGATGGCACAGTCGAATGCTTTCCTGCTTTGCTTCACTCTGTTCTTGAGAAAAAGTTGAAGAGAAACACTCTGGAAAATCACTTTGCTCTGAAAGTCTCTGGGCTCCCAATTGGTATCTTCTATTTAAAAAATAAGTCTATTTATAGACTAGACCCTCTGTGCGTAAAAAGCAACATAATTGGGTCTCTACGCAAGTAACTGTCACCCACGATTGAAAATCGACCTCTACGCGTGATGACACGTGTCCCATGTAGAGTTGTAGTCTCTACGCATAGTGACACGTGTCCCATAACTTCAACAATATGGGGAGAGCACGTACACACGTTCCTCGATAAGTGTGGCATGAAAGCCACGTATGCAGACCACGTTCTCACATAGCCAGAAAAGATTGAGCATAAAATAACCCAAAACAAACTTTCTGCGTAGAGCGGCTAAAAAGTAGCCTTGAGCGTATAGCTAGCTCAAATAAACTCTACGCACACATAAGTAGCTGAGATAGCCTTGAGCGTAAGAAACTCAAATAACTTTCATGCGTAAAGGAAGCGGTCTCTTGAGTGTAAAGTAACCCATCTGCACACTAAACTACAAGCGTTGAGTTTGGTACGAAATCTTCTTGGCTTCTGTGCAATGTTCTGTCAGAAAATCATTCTGTCAGAGCAGTATCACGCGCATTAAATGCGGTCTGGACAGCCTGTCTCTCGCATAAAGTCTGAGAATGCTCTCACGTAGAGTTTGAGGATGGCTCTTGCGTAAAGGAGCTTGCGTAGAGTTAGACTCTGTTTGATCTCTGCGTAGAGCTTAAATCTGACTCAGTTTGACTTACGTAGAGTTTTTAAATGGGCTTCACGTAGAGTCTGAAATTGATTTTGCGTAAAGCTCTCAACTTCTTTGACTTGGTCTATGAAGTTTATTTATGCTTCTATAAGAGCCCCTTCAAAGTTTTCAAAGTTTGTTTCAAAATTTGAAATACTTTGAACAGAAGCGTAAAATCCGTGATACCCAACAATCATCTCAAAAGCGTAAAACTCGGAATACCCAACAGTCAACTCAGAAGCATAAAATTCGGGATACCCAACAGTCATCTCAGATGCGTAAAATTCGATATACCCAACAGTTACTTCGGGAATTTGAACCGATTTCAAAATTTTCTATAAATAGAGCTTCGCTAGTAGAGAGAGAACTTTACTCATCTCTTGCAATCTCAATCTTCTTTACTCTTGTCTTCGAAATCCCAGTTCAAACAAATGGCACCAAAGAGCAAGGCGATCAGCACAGTCAAGGAAAAGACACCCACCACCACCTCATCAACGAGATCGTCGGAGGGACACGACACCGCTGTTGCATCCCCACGCCGCGAAGAGACTCGACCAAGACACCCAAACGTGGCTCCGGCCATGATAGGTAGAAATCCTCGCTATTCAACCATGGATTTCATCGAGGAAGATGACCAAAGAGAAACCCTAATTCGTACGCCCACGTTTACACGTGTCAGCGTAAAAAATATAAAAAATACGCCCACATTCATATGTGTCAGCATAAAAATATGAAAAATACGCCCATATTCATATGTGCCAGCGTAAAAATATGAAAAATATGCCCACATTCATATGTGCCAGCGTAAAAACATGAAAAATATGCCCACATTCATATGTGTCAGCGTAAATACACTCGTGATAAGACTTTGCGTAAAAGTTGATTTTGAAAACAGAGAACTTTTGCACTTAATTTTTTTAATCAACTTAACTTCTACACATAAGCGTAAAATTTGCATAGTCAAGCCCTCTAGTACAGAGTCTTGATTTTTATGCGTAAAATTCACTTGCGTAAAAGATCTGTGTGAATAAGTCATCTGCGTAAAATTCAAATTAGATTTTTACTAACTTGATTCTTCTTCTTCTTTTTCTTCTTTTTTGGCACTGGACTTGCAAATTCATCCTCTCTCTGAAGTCTTTGGTTCCCCAACTGGTATCTTGGGTTCCAACTATTTGGAGAATCTGTCACATGTTGAGTTTCCACAAACTGACAAACAGTACCCTGAAGAGAGACAACAACTGATAGCTACTCAGGGAGACAGAATGCTGCTGTCGTTGATAAATAGAGAATTGCTGGTGTCGCTAGATGGCCAACAATTGTTGAAGCCTGCTTTCATATTTGGGGTTGCTATTAATTTTCAATCACAGACGAACCCCAAGAAGGAGGCTTGGATATTTAAGTTTGGAGAGAGGGCGATGTATCTTCCAACCATGCCAAGGGATTATCCCCTTTCTTCGTTTATTCATGCCACTCACCCAAGCCAGATGATCTGGAACCTGACTCCTAACAGTCATGGTAGACCAGGCAAAATTATTTTCAAGAGGGACGGGTCCAACCAAATGGGCTACCATACCAGTACTCCCAGCGGTGGTGTCATTCCTTTCTCCGGTTTACTGCCTGGATTCACATCGAGCGAGGGCTCAGCTCTGATCCAACCAGTGAAGATACCAATATTCATAAACAAGTTTATGAAAGCCTCAGTACTATATCTCTAGGTCAACCCTAGGCTGCCAGGGTGGATGACCCTGTTTACCATGAAATATAAAAGAACAGAACAATTATCGGAGGACTGGACTTTTACTTCACAATACAAACTCGCTTGTACAAAGAAAGCCTAGGGACGAAAACCTAGGTACAGCAATCTAAGTAAAATTGTTTATTTTAGATTCTGGGGGATGACGGTAGAGGCTCGAGAAAGCGACGGCAGCTCTGCCTTACTCCTTGGACGATCGGATGCAGCCTTGGCTCGGGAAAGAAATGCTCTCAGGATGCTCTCTGTGCGTGCCTTTGTCTCTCTGCTCTCTCTCTTCAAGTCTCTCCAAGTGCTCTGGTACTCTTTGAAAAAAGTTCTCCTCGCAAGGGAATGGCACCTTACTATTTATAGGAATGGGATGCAATTATTAGGGTTTGTAATGATTGCCTCCTTGATAAGTCGGCGGTTAAGGCTCAATTAATCTAGGCCCTTCATTCTGATTGTAGCAAATCTAGGTAATTAATGTAGATTACATCAAATCTCTGTGGGCAATAAATATTGATTACCATGAATATTTGCGACTTGTGATAGCTTGCCACGTGTCTAATTTGCTCGATTTGACTTGATCTGGGCAATTATGGTGATTGCAACAAATCTAATTTTGTTAGGATTTGTTAGCATCCATAATTCCAGGAAGATACGACTGCCACGTGTCTCAATCGTCATGAAAAGTGCCACGTGTCTTCACTGGGTCATCTAGGCAGAACCGCATATGAGTGGGCCGCATGAGGATGAACGGCCGCATGAAGATGGGCAGCCGTATGGAAATGAACGACCGCATGAAGATGGACAGCCGCATGAGAATAGGCAGCCGTATGCTGACGGGCGACCGCATAGAGGATGCAGCCGCATGAAGATGGGTGGCCGCATGAAGTGGGCGGCCGCATGAGGAAGGCAGCCGCATGCTAACGGGTGGCCGCATAAAGGATACAGCCGCATGAAGATGGGTGGCCACATGAAGTGGGCGACCGCATAAAGTGGGCGGCCGCATAAATATAGCAACCGCATGCCTCGGGACTCGGTGGATTTTGTCAGCTGTGAAAAGATTTTCTCCTCTTCCCTAGGAATATGCCTTTATGTCAGTCATTATTGCGCCTTTATGTCAGAGCTGTCATTTGTCAGAGCTGTCAGCCGTCAGGTCATAAAATGCAGCCAAAGATGAAGGAAGACACTGTTGAAGGCCACGTGGCTCTGGGCCTATCCGAGCCGCATAGACGCTTGAGTCGCATGGACCCCTGAGCCGCATGGGCTCTCTGAGCCGCATGGAGATCCTTGGCCGCATAGACTTTTCTTTATTCCTTTTCATGCTTCTACAAGACCCCCTTCAAAGTTTTCAATTTGCAAAATTGAAATACTTTGAATAAGAAGCATGGCTATGTATAAACTCCTCTGGCCGCATAGGGTGTTCTGGCCGCATGGACGTCCCAGCCGTATGGCCTCCTCAGCCGCCTGTCCATCTGAGCCGCATTGACCAACCAGCCGCATCGACTGTCTGGCTGCATAGGCTGTCTGGCCGCATGGGCTCCTTGCCACGTCATCCTGCCATGTATGCAAATCTTTTGCATTAATTGTCTTTGATTTGCCGTCAGATTTTGAAGCCGCTTTTCGGGACAGGATCCCAAGAGTTTGGCCTTTATTTAGTCGGTTTGTCTCGATAACCGAAGAGTCGGTTTTTATGCTGCACGCGGATCGAAGCGCCCTCCTTTTGCCTATAAATAGGAACGTGTTCAGTCAGAGAGACTTCTTTACTCTTTATCGTCTTCAACTCTTGCTGCCCTAATTTTCTGTCTCTGTCTTTCTTCTTCGACCGTCGGACGACCATGGCCCCCAAGTCTTCCAAAGCTGCCTCTGCGAAGGGCAAGAAAGCGGCTTCTTCGTCGGCCACAACGCCTAACGTGCACCCTGACGTCCACCCTACTTTTAAGGGTAAGGATTGGATGGAACATTGAACGCTTTGAACCCTAAAAACCATGGCTCTGTTGCATATTTTATGCACAAGCCTTCGTTCTTCATCTTTATTGAACTGCCCAAGTTCAACATGATGAAGTCGCATATGTTGCATGGGCCGCATGACCCTCTCATATCTGAGCCGTATGGGGCATGCCCTGTGTCTGAGCCGCATGAGAAGGACTTGAGCCGCATGAGCACTCCTAGATTTGAACCGCATGAAGTTCTTTTGAACATGACTGCATGAGCTCCTGATGAATCTGGGCCGCATAAAGCTTCGCTAAGCTGTGCCGCATAAGCTCATCTGCTAAATGGAACCGCATAAGCTCAACCAAACCGCATAAGCTCTATCGAGGCAGTACCGTATGAAACCCAACTGAATTGGGCCGCATAAGGCTACATTGAATCGAGCCGCATAGGCCCATGGGAGCCTTTTAAGAAACTCTAAGTGTTTTCGTTTTGACCATCTTTTAATCTCACTTCTTTTGTATTTCTTCAGTGGATCTGCCAATCAATCCAGCAGGACAGCTTTTGGTGGGTACAGCCCAATATGTCATGGGTGTGTAGCTCGACGACTTAGTTCGACGTGTGTCAGATCAGCTTCCCACCGATGAGCCTTTGGAGAGGGTGAGCGCCATCAAGAACCAGCCTTTCCACTTTCTTTGTACCATGATGAACTCGGGAAAGCTGGAAGGAGAGTATCTGAAACCAGTCTTTCTCTTCGGGGATGCTCTATCCATAAAGAACCCCCGAGTGCTGGATATTTCTGAGAGCTGGGACTTTACTCTGGATGGGGTGAAGATCTATATTCCCAAAATGGAACGTCATTTTTCTTTCTCGTGGTTCAATATGGTATCGTTGAGCCGGAAGATGGTGGGCTCCCTAACTCCAACCCAATCGGGGATGTTCGTGGGCAACATCCATTATAATAAGAATATTGGGTCAGCATATGTGAGCAGGGACTCGGTCAGTCGAAGCATGATGGGACTGACTCCGGGTACCTTTATAAACGTATCTGGTCCCAATTTCACGTTTACTCTAGCCGATACCTTCCTGAATCAGCTCGCTCGCAAGGGGTCTTATCCTGTTGGCAGGTTATCGTTGCTGAACTGGATAAACCCCATCCCTACGTGGGCCAACCTGACCACATGGATCCTAAGGAAGTACGAGGCGTTCCTGCGGGAGATTGACCTCTATTATGCCATCCGGGGCATCTGTTACGGGTTACCCATCAACAAGCCGTTGTTCATGGCTCTTTTGGAAATGTATAACCGGCGGACGGGAACTTTCTTCACGCCTGGAGGGGAGTTGGGACTTGCTCTCCATGAAATGCATGTCGTTTTTAAGCTGCCATGGGGGGACGAAGCCTTTGAAGTGTATACCCCGACAAACGAAGAATTCGAGGATCTGGATCGACGATTCCTGGGTTTCGTTGCCTTGTACCGGGAACTGCTATGCCACCACAGTATCTGTCACCAAACGGCTATCAAGAAGAACGATAGCTCAGAAGGAAACGCTCCCCATACCACGTCCTGGGTCTCATATCTTTTCAAATTAAGTCCCTCTGGCTGGGTCTCTTCTCGAGGTCCTCAAACCCAGGAGGAGATAAAAAACCTGATGTCGAATGCCAAGAGGTCGAGGTCCATCAGTGACAAATTTGGGAGTCGAACTGACTCCTTCGGCTATTTCTACCACGGTACCCGGCAGATGTCTGAGAAAGCGCACTTGGCCGGATTCTTGATGGTGTGGCTCTGGAACTGCGTAGTTTCGGGAGGGGCAAGTTCCATTGAAAGGATCAGCCGCCACTTCATCCTCCCTGCCGTGAAGCTGGTCTTCAGAGTCAAGCTGGCCCTTCTTTCGGCCATGGTGTGTAGCATACACCACGGCCTCCGTGCCTTTTCGTCCAAGGTTATTGCCCGCGAGACGACACTGGACTTTGAGCGAATAGAGCTACCCTACCATTATCTAATGGGGTGGCTATTGATGTATTATCGGTCGTTAATGAGGCCCGGCGCAGAAGACGGTGTTACCACTGATGACGCTTTCCTCTTTCGATACCATCGTCAGCCCTGGGACTATGACACCATGCCAGCCTGTCGGAAGGCGCTGGCGAGAGTAGACGGACACGACTTCTTTGTGTCTGTTCCTTAATTTACCGTTAGAGAAGTGAGGGGTATACATGTTGATGGCACTGAACCTCCCCTCCTCTTATCTGAAAAAATGCTCCTTTGGTTGTGCAATATTCGTCCAACGCACCTGGTATATCGTTACCGCAATAACGTGTACCTGGAGCCCTACTTGCCCAGCAGATTCTCCCGCCAATTCGGGTATAGCCAGCTATTCCTTGATTGTCCCAGTGCTTGCCTGGGCTTTGAGGGTAGCGACCTTGATGGTATCAGGGCCTGGCATTATTACAGTACGGTTCGTACCCGAGCTAGCTTCTCGGTCCCCGATGCTAATACGTCAGGGGAGATCTTGTACATGGCGGCCCTCTATCATGTTACAGCGAGCAAGCCTCCCATTAATTTTGACATGAGTACCCACTTTATTGTCGGTACTGGCTTGACAGAGAAACCTGAGGGGTCCAAAAAGAGAAAGAAAAAGGCGAATATGGTTCCTGTGCCAGACTCGGAGTCCACTACGGCAGGCGAAAAGGATGATGAGCAGGATGCCGATGATTCGTTCCATCCCTCGGATGAGGAGGTAGGGGATCAGCCACCTATTGTGTCGGATGAAGTGGTGGCGGGGCATCCGTCTGCTGTGCCTGACGAGGTGGTGGAGGATCAACCACCTACTGTGCCTGGTCCTTCGTGCAAGCGAAGCAGGCGTATGTTCACTGATGATGGCAGAACCTTCTCCACGAAGCAAGCTGCGGTAAGACGCCGCAGGCTGTTTATTAAGGATGTTGACGCTGTTTCTGAGGTGATTTGAATTTCAACTACCTTCTCCTTCTTTTTCTGAACTATGGCCTAATCATCTTCTTTTGCTCTTTGTAGGCGTCAGAAGAAGATGAGTCTTCAGAGCCGGCGGCTGCCTCTGCGATCGATCCGGCTTTACATAATTTGATCGACGACGTGCGCGCCGATACCGTTTCTGCTGAGGTCCTCCCGGTGGCAGCGGAGGCCGCTCATGTTGCTGGGGGTTCGACCCAAGGCGATGTGAGTCCTTCTGATCCTGTTCCTGAGATTGCCGACTCTCGGCCAGGTGATATCGACCCAGTTGCATCTCCTTCTGGGGTGGCTGGGTCGGAGGGACCGACTGCCTTCTATTCGGAGGTTGCTGGTGAGGAGACCACGGTGGTTGTGAGCGAATCTCAGCCTCCACAACCCTCCGCTGGTAAGATAAGCCAAGTCTTGACTAGTTCGGAGGCTTATTTACTCTATCAGCACATCCTTCGGGTTAAGCTGATTGATGGTTGCTTTGGACGTACAGGTCCCGTCCCTTTATTGTCGGTGACGGACATTGTCGGGGCGAACTCTACCGGAGGGGATCTGATGGAAGCACATGTGCCTCATTCTCTTCCGACCTATATTGAAGGGCCTTCAGCTGGATCGAGTTCGGGGGCTCAAGTGGCGGCACAGTAGGGGCAGGGGACAATGCTTCCTGCGTCCTCCTCTACTAATATGATTTCGGGGGTTGACCTTTCCGCCTTGCCGAGTATCCAAGCTCTTCGGGCGGCGGAAGAGGAGCTAGCCGCAATCCATGCATTTTTTCGCTCAGAATTTATTTCCCTGGTTGCAGGGATGGCAAGTTCCGATGCTACTCCTTCGACACTGCCAGCCACACTTCCTTTGACACCGTCCTCTACAGAAGTTTTGGATGAAGTGTCACAGGATATGGTTGACAGCTTTTACCGCCACCTGAAGAGAGGGGTCGAAGCAGTTGTGGAGAGAGGGACTCCTTTTGCTATGGCCCGTCAGTGCGCCGGTGGCCAAATCGACATCCTTAGAACACTTCCCGGTGGGGCGGGGCTAGCTGCGCTTCTGGAGCCCAAACTGCTAGAGACTGATCGACTTGTGACCCAGTTTCACGTGCTGCGGCAAGCTGATCTGTCTGCGACAATAGATCAAGAGCGCTCTTTCCTCATAACTGCGGTGGAGAGGGTGAGGCTTGCTCGGGATTCGCTTAAGCCGACCATGCTGAAGGACCGCCGTGATCTGTCTCAGTTATACGATCAATTGAGCCGTAGAAATGAAGATTGCATGGCTCGAGAAGCGACCGCCTCCCGTGGGGTAATCGACACCAGGGAGTAGATCCTCGAGCTCCAGAGAAAGCTGGCCTTTCTGGAGTCTGAGCTCGAAGCCGCCCATACCGAAAAGGGACTTGTTATCCAGGAGGCTGACAGACTTAGTCGAGCTTCTGCCAATCTGGAGCTTGCCCTGAAGAAGATGGAGGATGGCTGGCGGGCACACATGTATTTTGATGATGCAGACCGGTTGTCCCAGGAAGCGGAGCGCCGAGCTAAGCAGCGGCTTGAACGGGGGATCGCCTTGGTAAAGAACCGCCTCCTGGAATTATGTAATGCCGAACCATACTCGACCTTTTTCTTCTTTTTATTTTCGTTTTTTTCCTTTCTTTAAATGGGCCATTGTCCCTAGAATATGTAGTACTTTCGCCTTCCAAATAAAAGAGTATGCTTTATTCTACCCTTTATTTGTACTGCTTGTTGTGCATGTGGTGTTATGGCGGTGTTTGTCCTGCTTGGGGGACTGTTTGTGGACCTGTTACCCTTGGCATACCTAAATTTTAGGTACGGATAACAAGTTTGATGGGGATACCTAGAATAATTCCACGGCAAGGTGGTCATGGACGTTCCGGGTATCGGGAGAAAGAAAACCATGGAGCAGCTGGGCTCCCGGGGCATGATAAGGAATGATGTGCATGTACTAGGAAACTTAGTACAACATTTTGTAGTGAGCGGAGGACATTTGTGGGCCTATTATCCTTGGCGTACCCTGGTTCAGGATACGGATAATAAGACGAGAGAGAACCAACATACTTACTCAGAGGTAATGAGGACATGGCAAGTATGAGGGTTTTACCGCGGAGTCTTCCTACTCAGAGGTAATGAGGACATGGTAGGAGTGGACTCAACGAAGGATATTTGTGGTCAACAGAGGACATTTGTAGGCCTATTATCCTTGGCGTATCCTGGTTCAGGATACGGATAATAAGACGAAAGAGAACCAACATACTTACTCAGAGGTAATGAGGACATGGCAAGTATGGGGGTTTTACCGCGGAGCCTTCCTACTCAGAGGTAATGAGGACATGGAAGGAGTGGACTCAACGGAGAATATTTGTGGTCAACAGAGGACATTTGTGGGCCTATTATCCTTAGCGTACCCTGGAGTTTTTTTTTGGTACAGATAATAAGTTGATGGAGAACCAACATATTTACTCAGAGGTAATGAGGACATGGCAAATATGAGGGTTTCTTCGTTGGAGCCTTCCCGCTCAGAGGTAATGAGGACATGGCAGGTGTGGGCTCCATGAAGGGTTACATATGACGACTCAGAGATAATGAGGACATGGAAGTTCTATATAGAGGGGTGATTTGTTTTTGGCGGAAGTGAAATGACTCAGAGGTAACATCGACGTGGTCGTTTTGGAAATTTTGTGGATCCGTTACCCTTTTTGTGTACTGAGAGTGCGGGTAATGGATCATGAGGGAGGAGCTCTTTTAGAGAAATAAGTTCAGAGGTATGGTCATACATGACTTACTATCTGAAAGAGTGACCGGAATGTAAGTTCAGAGGCACCTGCGGGTACATAACTCGATGATCTGGGAGGGTTGGAGTATGTGAGTTCAGCGGTACCGGGGGGTACATAACTCGGCAATCTAGAATTTTGTGAATGTGAGTCCAGCGGTACCGGCGGGTACATAACTCAATAATCTGGGATCTGTAAGTGTGTGAGTTCAGCGGTACCGGCAGGTACATAACTCAATAATCTGGGATCTGTGAGTTCAGCGGCACCGGCGGGTACATAACTCAATCATATGGGATTTTGTGAATGTGAGTTCAGCGGTACCGGCGGGTACATAACTCAATAATCTAGAATTTCTGGAGGATGTAAGTTCAGTGGTACGGGCGGGTACATAACTCAACAATCTGGAATTTGGAATATGAGTCCAGCGGTACCGGCGGGTACATAACTCAATAATCTGGAATTTAGAATATATCGTTTAGACATAATATTTCTTCAGGAACTTGTCGTTGACGGGCAACATGAGCAAGTCTCCGTTTTGTTTTGCGAGGCGGTAAGCACCGTTGGAGAATACGACCTCAATGATAAATGGACCTTCCCATTTTGGCTGGAATTTGCCGGCAATTTTGTGAGACATGACCATCGGCCTCCGAACTGCCAGAACGAGATCGTCCACTTGGAATGTTCTGATTTTAACCTTCTTGTTGAAGGCTCTGGATATGCGTGCTTGGTAAAGCTCGATTCGTTGCTGAGCCAAGAGGCACTTTTTATCTAAGGCCTCCAACTCTTGTAGCCGGCGACGATAGTTGTCATCTGTCGTCAATTGGTAAGTAAGAGCAACGCGGAGCGAAGGTATTTGAGTCTCCAATGGGAGAACTGCCTCACTCCCGTACACCAGAAAGAATAGTGTGTTTTCTGTGGCTGTTCGGACTATGGTAAGGTACGCCCATAGGCATTCACCAAGCTTCTTGTTCCAGTCGCGTTTGTTGGACGATAAGAACTTCTTGAGAAGTTTGATGATTGTTTTGTTGAATGCTTCTGCCAATCCATTCGCTACTGGGTTGTATGGCATTGAAGCAATATTCTGGATGCGATGTTTGTCGCAAAACCGATAGAAGGCGTGGCTTGCAAACTGCGGACCATTATCATGGATGATCCTTTGGGGCAGTCCAAAGCGATAGATGACGTGATGCTTGAGGAAGCTGATCACGTTTGAAGTCTTCACTTCTGCAAGCAGAATGGCTTTTGCCTATTTGGAGAAATAATCTGTAATGGCGAGTATGAAAGGATGTCCTCGAAAAGAAGGTGGAGTAATCGGACCGATGATATCCATCCCCCATACTTCGAATTGCCAGGACGCCACTGTCGGATGTAGAAATTTGGATGGCTGGTGGATGAAGTCCGCGTGGACTTGGCAGGCTTTGCACTTTCTTGTATAGTCTATCGTATCTGCTACCATCATGGGCCAGTAGTAGCCCATTCGGCGAAGACGGTCTTACAATTTAGGGCCAGGCTGATGGGCCCCGCAGACACCGTCATGAGCTTCGCGTACGGCTTCTTTGGCTTTCGTGTTTGACAGACACCGAAGCAATAATCTATCGTAGGATCGGCGATACAGTATTTTTGTCTCTGTATCGTAGAAGAATCTGAGAGAACGCCTTCTGATAGAGGTGGCTTCCTTTGGGTTTTCGGGCAGGATGTCGTAGACTACGAAGTCAATGAATGGTTGTCTCCAGTCTTGTGCTTCGTCGATCGTCTGAGCGGAACAACTCGCCACGAATTGAATATTGTTCTTGGGACAGACCAGTTCATGGCCTATCACATCCACCGATTGATGAGCATAGCTCGGAACCGCTAGGGAAGCGGCCAGGCCAGCTAAGGCATCGGCTTCGATATTTTGGAGTCTGGAACGTGCTCGATGAAGAACCCTTCAAATGATGAGATGATGTTGATCGCTATTTGGTGATAGGGGATCATGTCTTCATGGCGAACCTCGTATGAACCCCGGATCTGATTGATGATTAACTGTGAATCGCCGTATGCTTCAAGATATTCTATCCCCAGCTCTCTTGCAAGTTGGAGACCAATGACTAAAGCGTTATACTCGGCCACATTGTTAGAGCAGGGTTCCGTGAGGGAGTAAGCGTGATTGATCACCAATCCGGAAGGAGAAACCAGCACCACCCCGACTCCGACGACGATGTTGCCCTTAGGTCCGGTCCTTGAGGTGCCGTCGAAGAACATTCGCCATATATCATCGTGAGAGGTTGCATGTGAGTCGGCGACCTTATCTGGTATGTCTTCGTATATTTTGGCCGACTCCGGACCTGGGTGGGCTGCTAAGAAGTCTGCCAGAGCTTGACCTTTAACAGCTTTTTGCGGGACGAAGATCATATGGTAGGGGGACAGTAATATTGCCCATGTAGCGAGGCGAGAGCTGAGTGCCCCTGGTTTAGTCATGAGGACCCTGAGAGGATTGATCCGTGAGATCACATGTATGGTTTGTCCTGTGACATAGTGTTGCATCTTTTGAATGGCAAACACCAGGGCAAGGCATTCCTTCTCCACGACGGTGCATCGGTGCTCTGGCCCAATCATCATTCGGCTGAGGTAATATACAGCTTGTTCATGGCCTGCATCGTTATTTTGTGCTAGCAGAGCGCCGAGGGAATGCTCCATTGCTCGTACATAGAGCAGGAATGGTTTTCCAGCAACCGAGGCTACCAGGACTGGAGGGTTCGACAAATATTCTTTGATGCTGTCGAAGGTACGTTGGCATTCTTCATCCCATACGAACTAGACGCCTTTCTTCATGAGATGGGTGAATGGCTGACAACGTCGGGAGAGGTTGGAAATGAACCTCCTGATGTAAGCTAACCTCCCTTGGAGGCCTCGAAGTTCTCGGAGATTTCTCGGGGGACCTATCTCCATGATTGCCTTTGTCTTCTCACGGTCTACGTGGATACCCTGGGAGGTGATGATAAAACCCAAGAACTTTCCGCTGGATACGCCCAAGAAGGATTTTATAGGATTCATCTTCAGGTTGTGTGCTCGTATCAGGTCGAATACCGTCCTCAGATCTTGCAGATGGTCTCCCTTATAGCGACTCTTGACGGCGATGTCATCAACATAGCACTCCACAGTCTTGCGTAAGTGGTCTCTGAAGATAATACTCATGGCTCTTTGATATGTGGCACCAGTATTCTTTAAACCGAAAGGCATGACTGTGTAGCAGTATGTGCCAATCGGTGTTCGGAATGATGTATGCTTTTCGTCGTCAGGAGACATCTTGATTTGGTTGTACCCCGAGAAGCCATCCATGAATGACATGCGTTCAAAGCCGTATGTGTTGTCGATCATGATATCTGTGATAGGGAGGGGGAATTCATCTTTGGAACATGCCTCGTTCAGATTGCGGAAGTCGATGCAGATTCGAATCTTTCCATTCTTCTTGAGGACCAGTACTATGTTGGCGACCCAGTCGGGATGTTGTTCTTCACGAATGAAGTCGCTGGCTATCAGTTTGTTGACTTCGGCTTCGATCGCATCCATGATGCCCGGGCGGAAGCGTCGCTGTTGTTGTTTGACCGGCTTTGCATCTGGCCGAATGTTGAGCTTGTGAAGGGCAACCTCGGGGTTTAGTCCTGGCATGTCTTCATAGCTCCAGGCGAACACATCAATATATTCTTTGACAAGTTCCAATAGCGATTCTCGTTCTTCGTTTGTCAGGCCTTTACTTGACGAAGATTGGTTTTGGAGAAGATTCGCTGTCGAGGTCGACCTGTATAACTTTATCTTCAGTAGGAGGTTCTCTCTGTTCGAACCGCTTTTCCTATTGTGCATCCAGCTGTTGGGCCTACGGCTCCAACTCGAGGATTTCAGGAATGTCTTCATCTTCTTCATAAGCGTCGGCGAATGCCATATTGACTGACAGGACTTGTCTGAATACGTCTCCGATGCTGGCATCCGAATCAGAAGTTGGTGACCCGGTTGAATGTGAATGCCAGTCGCATTCCTCATCTGAACTTTCAGGGGTCGTTGCAGGCGTAACATACCCTAATCCATATCGGGTCTTGCTGTAGTAGTCCCGTGGTTTGCCAGCCGGGATTGGCGGCTTTAAAGGTAGTCGTCGACCAGTGCCGTAGTTCAAGCCTGGCGTAGTCTCCAGATCATACCCTTATTTTTGTATGAGATATTTGGATTGGGGGCTATACAGATAAAGAGGCAGTCTCCCGGCATCTGATTCGAGATCGACCTTCTCTATGGTGGAGGGCTGCGGGTCATCCTTCTGGCCGAAGATGGTTGGATGGTCCCCTCCCTCGATTATGCGGTAAGCGTCTTCCACTGGAGTAAGCTGGTTTTGCGGTGTAAACATTTGTCACCTATGTGTGTAGGTGAGTGCCTATACCGTGTTCCATAGCATACATCGTACAAAGCTTATTAAGCTCGAGGTAATTCAAAGATAGCCCTTTATTGATGAAGTAAGGTATCTTTTCTAGTGGGATTACATCATCTGCGGAGGGAACATCAGTGTGGGCAGCCACATACTTGGCCAGTTCCGGTTCTTCTTCGGCCACCCCCTGTATAAATGAAGACTGAGAGGATAACTTGGGCAGCTTGATCATCAGAGGTTATGTTGGTGGAGCCGAACGTGGAGTTGTTGGCAAACTAGCGACCCCCAGCTTGGTACTCGATGCTGGGCAGGGAGTTGTTGGCTCGCTAGAAGCCCCAGACTTTGCATCGGGCTGACGATTCTTTTTGGGAAGACGTATCGTCATTGGTTTGTCGGAGGGATTGAGCTTCTCCATTTGTGGCCGGCCGACTCTAGGCAGTCTGACTGTCAGTGGCTCCATTGTGGGTCTTGGCGCTTGGTCGGACCTTGGCAGTCGGATTATCATTTGCCCTTCTTGTGCCGAGAGGCTGATTGCGTCCTTACGTAGAGCGGCCGTAAGGGGTACGGACTTGCCAGGTTTGCGAGCTTGGAGATGGATCGTCAGAGGTTCTTCTGATCCTGTGGTCGTCTTATTACGAGCTTGCACATCTCCTTCACTAAGGTGCCTCTTCGACTTTTGGTATAGGCAGGAGTCTGAGTAGTAGGATTCGACCCCTTTGAAGGGATCAATGTCGGCAAATTCTGTCCTCACGAAGCCGTATTTGTCGACATATTTGAAGCACTGGTGCAGCGTGGAAGGCACAATCATGTAATCGTGTATCCAGGGACGCCCCAAGAGGATATTGTAGGAAGTGTCTGCATCTATGACGTAACAGGTCACTTCTGACTGAAGATCGCCAATTTGGCACTTCAAGCGAATATTCCCAATCGGGTAGCTCCTGCCCGAATTAAAACCGCTGATGGCGGTACTTGTTGGCTTCAGGCGATGCATAGGAATACGGAGATGATGTAACAAACCCTTCGGGATGATGCTTATGGAAGAACCAGGATCAATGTGCATCCGATCCACCTTTACGTCGCCGATGTATCCAGTGTAATATAACGGACGATGGTGCAGGTTGATTTTGATGAGCATGTCCTGTGAAGTGAAGACAATATTGGGCATCGCTCCCGTGTAAGCGCTGTCTTGGAGGTCTGCAGGTGGGCTCTCTCCCGTAAGGTTGACCTGAGCTAGATATGCGTCGGCGTTCTGGAGTGCATCGCTCAAAGTCGCACGAACATCCTTGGAGAGTCTCAGGAGCTCGTATAATGACAGTTTGGCCGGTGTGTTGGCCAATTGTGCCAAGATGTCGAAGTTGTAGGGCCTTTCCAGCCCATGAGGTACTTCTTTTCAGAGGGATTTGTCAAAGCGAGTCTCCTTCGGCCTAGGCTTATCGGTCGTCGGAGGTTGGGAAGGTCCCGGAGTGTCGGCAGTGGCCGGCTGATGCTCTTCAGTCGAGTTGCCTGGTGTAGGTTGGGATTAAGCACCAGACCGAGTGACGACAGCTATGGCTTCTTCGACATCTGCCGAGATTGTGCGGCAGGATCTGACCTTTCTACTCTTCTTCCTGCCAATGGGGAGTGGTGTGGACCGAGTCACTTCAGGTACCAAGTCCGGATGGACCCACATGACCTCCCCTCGCAATGTTGTGAGGGGCACAAGACCAGTAGCCTGATCTCGAGGAGGTGGAAGATTAGCAATCTCTATTGTCGCCCGATGGATGGGTATCACGCCGTCTTGAGTCTCTGTCGGAGGGAAGCTGCCAAACTGTACGGACACCATATTAGCTGCCACGGTCACCTCCTCGAAATCGATGGCCAGAGCCTTCGAATCGATGAGATGTTGGATGCATCGCTTCAGTTGGTAGCAGTCGTGTGTAGCATGGTGGACGTAGCGGTAGTAATGGCAGTACTTTAGGCTCTCCATTTCTGCCGGCCGAGGTTCCCGTCTTGGTGGAGGGAGCTGAATTCTATCTCCTTGTATGAGCATATCCAAGATGGGCTTGACATGGCCGTCTTCAAAGGAGTAGGTCATTTGCGACCATTGCTTGTCTGCAGGTTTTGACTCAAGTTTTTAGGCTGTGTCGGCCACCATAGCCTGCTTGTCCTTGTTGTCCCGATTGTTGGAGGAGTTACCACCTTTGTTGTTGTTGGTATTAAGGCGCCTGCCCTTGTTCTCTCCCTCTGAGATGTGCAATCCTAGTTGGCGAGCCTTCTTCAACCTGTCCTCGGTGCTAGTGGCACTGATGATGAACGTCTTCCAGTCCTTGAATTGACTTTCACCCATCCAGAGGCTGATTGTTGGAAGCAGTATCTTTTGGCAAATTTTAATTAAGGAGGAATCCGGATTACCGGACGGCAACTTCATGGCGGTTTGGCGGAACCGCTCAATATAGTTCCTTGTCAGCTCTTTCTCCCCTTGAATGACGTCCATGAGGGTGGACATTGTGATGTCCTGTCCTACTTCGTAGAATCTCTCCAAAAATATGTGCTTGAAGCTGGCGAAGGAGTGGATGTAGTTGTCTGGCAGATTACGGCACCAGTCGAAGGCGACCCCTTCCAATGCCTTGATGAATAATCGTGTAAGGATGGCATCGTCATGGGGCAGATGGTCGGTTGTGACTTCAAAGTAAGTGATGTACCGGCTTGCAGATGTCTTCCCATCATATGGATTGATGTGGAATGGTTTATACTTTGGTGGAAAGGGAACATCTCTCCACGCAGCGGGATACGGTTGTCGTATCCTGAGGTCTTGGCAGTTTTCCCGGGCATGAAACATGGCCTGGAGCTCCTGGACTTCTCTTCTTGCCTCTCGGGCTTCGTCTGCAGCGGTAGGAGCCGACATTTCAGGAGGAATATTGCCCACGTTTGGTGTCACTGAGTTTGAGTCTGCATTGACCGCGGGACCCAAGTTTGTTTGGCCAGGCATCCCTCCTTGCAGAGTAGGGAGGGTTGCTTTGATTTCGTCCACCGATTTGACCAAGGCATGAAATATGGCCTCCAGAGTATCGATGCGTTGGTGATCACTGGGACCCTCTTGGTTGCTGTCCGTCATTAATACCGTCCTTATGTGATGAGAGGTGGAAGGGACGGTAGAGGACGTGCCCTCTGAGTCGTACCCTCGTACAGAAAAGTCGTCAGGGTATGTAGGGATGTGAAAGGGTGGTACCCCCAGCTTCAGAGCTTGCCTCGTCTTGAGAGTTTTGGACTTCCTCGGGGATGTCGAGATTTGCTGTATCTGGACTATCCTCTTGGAATACTGGATTGTCGTGGATATTTGGAGGAGTGCTACCCCCAGCTCCAGTATCTCCAAGTGTGGACGACGAATCCCCAAGTGTAGAAGATTTCGTCTTTGAGCGGGTCCCTTGGTAAACTCCTCCTGCAGCGGTGGTAGACAACCGTTTAGAAGAAAGTCTCTTGGTCACGCCGGTTGAAATTTTTGGGCTGGAGGCACTTATTTTCTTTCCTCTTCCGCTGCCAGGAATCTTCAGGACAGAATTACAGGAGGCGACGAGGAGCGCCTCATCTTCTGAGTTCGGGCGTCGTAACCGTCGGAAGACGGACCGTTGGTCTGCTTGTGCTACCGTCTTGTTGCAGCAGCAGTTGACAATGACTTGGGCGCAGTGATGTCCGTGGGAGGATTGCATGCTCACCGAGGCCTCTTCTCTTTCCTTGCGTTTGTGGAGGATAACCTCATGCAAGTCAGATGGGTCGGGGACGACCATGTTTGCTCCCTGGGTTTCGGGAGACTTTTGGGAACCACCCTGTCCGTTTGTCGCCGGGGGCTGGACTCGAGTGGTTCTGTACAACTTCCCATCAGAGGCCCGCATAACAATATGTGGAACGCTCGGATGGTCAGAGGTCGGGACAGCGGACTGAGCTCGCCAAGCTCGCGCTGCCCTAGGCTTCTTCAGTCCAGTGCGTGAGGGCACATAATAGGAAGAGTCTAAGTGGTGCTGGAGAGAGTCAGACATGTCTTCTTGGGAGCACGAGAGATCAGGACCATAGGAGAGGCGGTCGAAGACTGAGCCACGTGGGGCAGGCGGCATGCGGCTGGAATCAACAGTCCTTATGCGGCTGGCAGTCGTAGCCGCATGGGCTTTCTTCATGCGGCTGGAAGTCTCAGCCGCATAGGTCTTCTCTGTGCGGCTGGAAATCCTGGCCGCATGAGGGTTATGCATCTGGCTGGCAGTTTCGGCCACATAGTTATCATGCATGCGGCTGGCAAGTTTGGACGCATGGACATTACTCATGCGGCTGACAAGTTTGGCCGCATGAATGTTCTGCTTGCGGCTAGTGCCTTTGTTCGGTTTCTTCCTGGAGCACCTAGAATCACTCTTTGCCCCTGCAAGTCCAGCATCGTAGTACTTTCCTCTGCCGGACTTGGGGACAGCAGAGTCTTCTATGGCTTGAAGTGGAGCCGCATGAGACTTGCCTTCGCCGTCTTGGGCAGCAGAGAGTACTCCATCCGGAGCTTGGGGAGGAGCAAATGACTTTGGCCTCCACTCCCTGCGAGCCTTCTTTGTGCGGGTTCGCTTCTGGACCGGGCCAGCGCTTCCTTCGGAGAGCATTTCTTCGAACGCCTGTTGGTCGAAGCGGACGACCATCTTCTGTTGTGTGGAGCCAAGTTTGGCTGCATCCGATTGCGTCACCAACTCCTCAGCCGTGTTGAAGTTTTTCTCCAGCAGAGTCGCCATCGTGTTTGCCATGAAATATAAAAGAACAGAACAATTATCGGAGGACTGGACTTTTACTTCACAATACAAACTCGCTTGTACAAAGAAAACCGAGGGACGAAAACCTAGGTACAGCAATCTAAGTATAATTATTTATTTTAGATTCTGGGGGTTGACGGTAGAGGCTCGGGAAAGCGATAGCAGCTCTGCCTTACTCCTTGGACGATCGGATGCAGCCTTGGCTCGGAGAAGAAATGCTCTCAGGATGCTCTCTGTGCGTGTCTTTGTCTCTCTGCTCTCTCTCTCTTCAAGTCTCTCCAAGTGCTCTGGTACTCTTCGAAAAAAGTCCTCCTCGCAAGGGAATGGCACCTTGCTATTTATAGGAATGGAATACAATCATTAGGGTTTGCAATGATTGCCTCCTTGATAAGTCAGCGGTTAAGGCTTAATTAATCTAGGCCCTTCATTCTGATTGTAGCAAATCTAGGTAATTAATGTAGATTACATCAAATCTCTGTGGGCAATAAATGTTGATTACCATGAATATTCGCGACTTGTGATGGCTTGCCACGTGTCTAATTTGCTCGATTTGACTTGATCTGGACAATTATGGTGATTGCAACAAATCTGATTTTATTAGAATTTGTTAGCATCCATAATTCCAGGAAGATACGACTGCCACGTGTCTCAATCATCGTGAAAAGTGCCACGTGTCTTCACTGGGTCATCTTGGCAGAACCGCATATGAGTGGGCCACATGAGGATGAACGGCCGCATGAAGATGGACAGCCGCATGAGGATAGGCAGCCGCATGCTGACGGGCGGCCGCATAGAGGATGCAGCCGCATGAAGATGGGTGGCCGTATGAAGTGGGCGGCCGTATGAGGAAGGCAGCCGCATGTTGACAGATGGCCGCATAAAGGATGCAGCCGCATGAAGATGGGTGGCCGTATGAAGTGGGCGGCCGCATAAAGTGGGCGGCCGCATAAATATAGCAGCCGCATGCCTCGGGACTCGGTGGATTCTGCCAGCTGTGAAAAGATTTTCTCCTCTTCCCTAGGAACACGCCTTTATGTCAGTCATTATTGTGCATTTATGTCAGAGCTGTCATTTGTCAGAGCTGTCAGCCGTCAGGTCATTAAATACAGCCAAAGATGAAGGGAGACGCTGTTGAAGGCCACGTGGCTCTGGGCCTATCCGAGCCGCATAGACGCTTGAGCCACATGGACCCCTGAGCCGCATAGAGATCCTTGGTCGCATAGACCTTTCTTTATTCTTTTCCATGCTTCTACAGACCCCTCATAATAATAATTAGATTCAACTTAATGCTTGGATCATGAAAAACTTTGAAGCGGACCTGCGAGCCATTGGGCTGTTTGAAGCAGTAGCCTCCACAAGTCAAGGCATACCAATGAACAATAACTTGTTCTTAGCCTTGATGGAATTGTATATCAGCTCGACGGGAACTTTTGCAACCCCAATAGGTGAAATGGGTCTTGCAGTGCATGAGATGCAATTCATCTCCAAGCTGCCAATGGGGGAAGCTCCATATGAAGAATACGTTCCCTCCAACCGGGAACTAGTAGAAATCAGGGAGAAAATCCTCACTTAGTTGAGGTATACCAAGAGTTGATGTGTCATTATCTGATTTGCACCACTATGTACGAAAGTAGCTCGCATTTGGCATACATCAATAAATGGACAACATATCTATTCTACCATAAGAATAGAATATTCAAGGATGACAAAAAGAGATTCTAAGACAACAAGGCTCAACCCATCAACCCTTGTTCAATAATTTCTGCTGATACAATAAACACTTGAATGATTACCTACAAGCCTTCGGACAAATATTTGACCACCAAGACTGGAGAATTTCCTGCAGGAACTAAAGCATTGAGCTTTCTGAGACATGGCAGTCGGAAGCTCTCAAAGGAAGCCTTGCTGGCGGGCTTTCTTTCCCTATGGCTGCGAAGATGGGTTGTACCAGGGACTGGTACAGTCGACAGGATTCACCGAAACGTACTATAGCCAGCAGTTCGTTTGGTATTCAAGGCCAGAATCAACCTGTTATCGGCAATGGTATGTCGGATAAATGCAGGTTTGCGAGCATTTGGTGATGAACTGATCAATAATGCTCCTTACCGAAAAGATTTCCCTAGGGTGGAGATGCCCTACACTTATTTAATGGGCTGGTTATTGCATCACAACTGCAATTTATTGCCACCAGGCCCTGGAAATGATACGGAGGTATTCCTCCAGAAGTTTAATAAAGCCACGTGGACTGCGACTTCAGTGGCGGATACCCGGGCAACACTAAACTTTTCCCATGGGTAGAACTTCTTCTGTACAAAACCACCAGTCCCAGCTGACTGTTTCGGTGCACAATTTGAAGATGTAGGTCAAGAGAGGAGTGAGATACCTGCACCAGTCTTTAAATGGCTAATATGCATCAGACCCTTGTATCTGATGTATAGAACTGAAGACAACTGTATGTTCGAACCGTATCTACCCAGTCGGTTTGCTCGTCAGTTCGGGTATGATCAACTTCACGTTGGTAATCCCTCCACTTGCTTCAACTATTATGAAAAATTAGTTGATGGTGCAAGGGCATGGAGGTATTTCAGTACCAGATGTACCGGTGCCAGATTCCGTGTGTCCACTGCCCCAAAATATTATATCTTCTTCAGCTCAACCTGGAGAAGGGTCTTCAGCATCCCAGCTAGCAGCAGCAACAGAAGTTATAGGAGTCCTATCTCATGGACGCCTCAGCACTTCACTACATCTCACTTCGCCACAACAGGCGAAAGCTGTTGAAGACAACGCCACAACTCATGCCGTTGATCCGGAACCCATCCCTTCGGATGAACCGGCCCTTGAATTAGAGGATGATAACTGGGATATGGATTATGACGCACTCTTGGCGCGTCCTGCACCTACTCCAGGTAAAGTTTAATTACATAAAATTTATACAAAAATATGTATTATGATTTTGTACATTAACTATTTTGCTTAAGCTTTGTAGGTATCATCGCTGCAGCAAAGCCTGTGGCTCCTCCTCCTCCTCAAGAAACTATTCATGAAGAAGACATAGAGTCTGAAGAAGAGAGTTCTTCTTCAAAAGAAGATTCTGCTTCTAAAGAAGACTCTCCACCTATGGAGATACCACAAGAGCCTACAGAAGAGGCATATTAGAAATTGCCTTCTCATGCCGAAGAAAGAGAAGAAGAAGCTGCAGCAGAAGAAGAGCCAGTTGCAGACGAGGAGCAAGCTGTAGATAAAGAGCCAACTGTATTCCAAGAATCAATTGCTGCTCAAGAACAGATTGCTGAGACCGTGGATGTAGCGACAACATCAATTATTACTGCCAGTCCAGCTCAAGTTCCTGAGATAACTGTGTTCGAGTCTGAATCGAACATAGGAAGCAGCACCTCCATGATACCATCTTCTACCACCGAGACTCATCCTCCGGAGGTAGCAAAAAAAGTTGTTGAAGATGTAGCCCTAGAACTCCCCGGGACTCAATTAACCATGGTAGCAACAACAACTATGGCTTTATCTCATCTTGCTACCAAGGGAACGACAACATCCGTTCCCAGTCTTCAGAAGAAGGATTTAGTAGACCTTGCTGCCACACCGAGTTTCCATGCAGAAATGAATCTTTTAGTTGAGATTCATACTGAAGCTTTCTATAAAACCTTGGCGGCCTTGATCAAGATGGTCCTGAAGAAGGGCCTAAATTATGAAAACTTGAAGGTTGCGATTGCTTCCACCATTGGGAACGTTGCTATGTTTAATGATGCTGAGAGAGCAGCTGCTCTAGAGAAAGTAGTGCAAGGACTTGAATAGCCTATTAAGGAATATCTAAGGCTGTCAAGTGAAACCCTCGAAAGTCTCATCTAGACCGAGTATGATGCTTTATTAGCAGAATACATCACTCGGGAGACTATTTTTAAAGAAGCTCTTCAGGACTACAACAGCAAAGTTGCATGAGAGAGAGCTTTTTTAAACGAAACTAAACCCTTACTGGAGACACATAGAGAAGCCCATGAAAATTCAAACATGAGAATTCATCAACAAGATGATAGAATTCGTGAAGTTGAAGCAGAATTGGCTCGATTGAAGGCAGAGAGAGCAGATGATTGCAGCTCGAGATAAACATCTGGCGCAGAGCTCAATATTGGAAGAGAAGGTCTTTGGTGCTGAAGCAAAAGTAAAAACCCTTGAAGATGCCAAAGACAAAATGATATCTGCCTTTGCCGAACTCTCTCACCTCTGCACTGCGGAAGCCCGAAGATCTATAGCATACACAACTGTAGTGGGCTCTCGTGAAAAACGTCTGGTAGAGTTGCAGAAGATGATTGAAGATCTGTCTGCTCCACCTTAGAAATTTTGTATCAATAAAAAATTTTGTATTCTTCCTGTCATGTTATCAATAAAATTTTTTGTATTCTGTCTTTCTTTTGCTGTAAAATTTCAAATCATGCAATGAATAAAACATTTTTTTAAAATGGTTATGAGATAGAAAACAATTATCAGAGGTAATATGGACATGATAAGTTTTCCAAACTCAACAAAGTAGATTATATCTATCCAGAGGTAATATGGACATGATAGATGATAAATCTTGTTTTCTTTAGAGTATACAATACTATCAGAGGTAATATGGACATAATAGATCGTAATAACTCAAAGAAAATAGATTAATATCTATTCAGAGGTAATATGGACGTGATAGATAATAAAGGAAAAGAAGTAGATTTAATATTTATTCAGAGGTAATGAGAACATGATAAATAATAAATCCTTTTCTTTCTAAAATCAGCTGGTAAGACAGAAGATCAAAATTCTCTTTTAGGAGAATAAATAATCAGCTTAACCAAACCTTGGTAGCTGGGGAATAAAGAAGAAATTCAAACGTAGTATTTCTTCAATAATTTACCATTAATTGGCATCATGAGCAAATCTTCATTAGGTTTAGATAACCTATAAGCACCATTGGAGAATACGGTTTCGACTACATAAAGGCCCTCCCATTTAGCTTGGAACTTGCCTTTACTCTTATGAGTCATAACCATAGGTCTTCGGACAGCTAAAACTAGCTCTCCTACTTTAAATACCCTTTCTTTAACTTTGCGATTGAAAGCTCGAGATATGCGGGCTTGATACACCTCAATGTGCTGTTGTGCTTGAAGACGCTTCTCATCCAAACCTTCAAGTTCTTGGAGTCTTAAGCGATCATTATTCTCTGTAGTTAGCTCATTAGCAATGGCTATTCTAAGAGATGGTATCTGGATCTCCAGTGGAAGAACAGCTTCACATCCGTAAACTAATAAAAATGGTGTAAAAATAGTTAGATTTCAGACTGTTGTTCGATAAGCCCATAAACATTCTCTAAGTTTCTCGTTCCAATCACGTTTACTAGAGGAGACAAACTTTTTAAAAAGTTTAATAATCGTTTTGTTGAAAGCTTCTGCTAAACCATTAGCAGCTGGATTATAAGCTGTAGAAGCTATGTTCTGGATCCGATTCTTGTCACAAAATCGATAAAATGCCTGACTGGCAAATTAAGGCCCGTTATCATGGATTATCCTTCAGGGAATCCCAAAACGATAAATGACATGATGTTTGATGAAGCTAACGACGTTAGACGTTTTTACTTCAACAAGAGGAATTGCTTCTGCCCATTTACAAAAGTAATCAGTTATAGCCAGGATAAACCGATGTCCTTTGACAGAAGGAGGATTAATTGGACCAATAATATCCATATCCCAAGCTTCGAAAGGCCAAGAAGCTGCTGTAGGATGTAGAAATTCAGAGGGTTGGTGAATAAAGCCAGCATGAATCTGACATGCTTTACACCGTCTGGCATAATTCATAGCGTTTGCTATCATAGAAGGCCAATAATAACTCATTCTTCGAATACGGTCCTGTAATTTTGGACCTGGTTGATGCGCGCCACAAACTCCATCATGAGCCTCACCAAGTGTTTACTTGGCTTCGCTTTCCAAAAGACAACGCAGTAAAAGTCCGTCATAAGAACGACGATACAACATGTGCATAGAAGTATCATAATAGAATCGAAATGATCGTCTTTTGATTGATGCAGCTTCTTTTGGATCTTTAGGTAAAATCCCATAAAATGCATAATCAATAAATGGACTTCTCCAATCCCTTTGCTGAGAATTTGATTCGGTAGCATAACTCTGTTCGATATGTAAATTATTCTTGAACAAAATAAATCTCTATCCAACAAAGTAATGGTGTTTTGTCTTCTAATTGGAATTGCTAAGTCTGCAGCTAAACTAGCGAGAGCGTCAGCTTCCAAATTTTGAGAACGTGGTACGAATTCAATGAAGAACCCTTTGAATGAAAGAGCCAATTCGATTACCACTTGATGATAGGGAATGAGGTCAGGATTTCTGACTTCATATATCCCATTGACTTGATTAACAATCAGTTGAGAATCTTTATATGCTTCTAAGAACTCAATATCCAATTGTTTTGCTACTTGAAGACCAATTAGCAGGGCATTATATTCTGCCACATTATTGGAACATGGTTCATTAAGGAAATAAGCACGGTGTATAACCATTTTATCAGGCGAGACCAAAACGATGCCTACTCCGGAGACAATATTGCCTTTAGGTCCAACTCTTGATGCTCCATCAAAGTATAGTTTCCAAATGTCATTTCTTAAAGTCATGTTGCAATCTACAACTTCATCTGGAATGTCTTCATATAACTTGGAAGTCTCAGGTATAGGGTGAGCTGCTAAGAAGTCAGCAAATGCTTGACCCTTCACTGATTTTTGAGGTATGTAGACCATATCATAGGGAGTAAGCAACATTTCCCAGGTAGCTAACCGGGAGTTAAGAATACTCGACTTTTTCATCAATACCAGAATAGGATTTATTCTGGATATGACATGAATAGTCTGTCCCGATACATAATGTTGCGTCTTTTGAATGGCAAAAACCAAGGCTAGACATTCTTTTTCCACAGGAGTATACATGTGTTTAGCCCCAACCATCATCCGACTGAGATAATAAATTGCCTGTTCATGACCTTATCACTTTTCTGTGCAAGAAGAGCACCAAGAGAATGATCTAATGCTCGAACATACAGCAAAAATGGTCTTCCCACTACAGGGGGTACTAAAACATGTGGATTTATAAGGTATTGCTTGATGTCATTGAATGCTTTTTGACATGCTTCATCCCAAATAAATGATACACCTTTCTTTAATAGACGAGAGAAAGGTTGACATCTCCCAAAGAGATTTGATATAAATCTCCTGATATAAGCAATGCGACCCTGAAAGCCACGGTGTTCTTTCAGATTACGGGGAGGACGCATTTCAAGAATTTTTTTGACCTTATCAGGATCAACATGAATACCTTGAAAAGTAATAACAAATCCAAAAAATTTGCCACTAGAAATCCCTAAGAAAGACTTAGTGGGGTTCATCTTTAATTGATGTCGACGCATCAAATCGAATACTGTCTTCAAGTCTTGAATGTGATCATCTTTTAATCGACTTTTGACGGCAATTCATCCATGTAACATTCAACTATTTTTCGTAGATGTTCTTGAAAGATATTGCTCATGGCTCTTTGATATGTAGCGCCAGCATTTTTCAGACCAAAAGGCATAACTGTGTAGCAATAAACTCCAAGGGGTGTACGGAAAGCAGTGTGCTTTCCATCTCCTGGATGCATTTTAATTTGGTTATGTCCTGAAAATCCGTCCATGAAAGACATACGTTCAAAACCAGATGTATTGTCTATCATGACATCGGTGATCGGAAGTAGAAATTCATCTTTTGGACAAGCTGCATTGAGATCTCGAAAATCTATGCAAACTCGAACTTTTCTATTCTTTTTCATGACAGAAACAATATTGGCAACCCAATCTGGGTGTTGCTCTTCACAGACAAAGCCATATGTAATCAGCTTTTTGACTTCTGCTTCAATTGCATCCATCATATCTGGTCGAAAATGCCGCTGCTGTTGTTTTACAGGTTTGGCATTAGGAAAAATATTGAGTTTATGAGTAGCTACTTTGGGATCAGGACCCGGCATATCCTCATAACTCCATGCAAAAATATCGATATATTCTTTTATCAGCTTTATCAACTCTTCTTTTTTATCTTCAAAAAGGTTTTTACTGATGAATATTGGCTTAGACGTAGTTTTATCTCCAACATCAATCTGGACAATTTTATCTTCTGTGGGTGGCTGTCGTTGTTCAAACCGAAGCTCCCACTAAGTCTCCATTTGTTGTGCCCAAGGGTCATTTTTAAATAGTTCAGATTCACTATCGGTTTGAACCATATTGACTGAAAATACGCGCTCAAATTCAACATACTGGACTCCTTCAGAATCTGAGGATTGTGAAGAACTGGAAGAAAATTCTTCTTCCATATCTTCATTAAACATGTGGGATGGATCGTATCCTAACCCATGACGAGTTTGTTGATAAAACGGATCACCACATAATGGTAATCGTCTACTTTTGTCTTGATTGAGACCTAGCATAGTTTTCAAATCATATCCCATATTTTGGATAATCTTAAGAGATTGTTGACTATATTTGTCAATTCTGATTTTTCCTTTATCTTTCTCTACGAGATTATCTGTCTGAATAACAGGAATATTTCTAGCCAAGCCAAACACAATTTGACGCTTATTTTTCTTATTAGACGGGATCACAAAATAAGATTCTTCATGACGTCTATAAGTTACACAAGCTTGTGATGATGAGGCTACAGATAGAAAATAAGAAGAAGATGTTAGGAACCTCTGAGCATAGGGTCCAACATCGACATGAGGAGGAAAATAATTCTCTTTATGATTAATATATAAGGTTTTCTCTGTATTTATGTCAGTTTTATGTTGATGACTTTGATTATCATCAGATAAAGTCATTCTTTCAATAAATTTGACAGCCATATAATCCAAAAGGAAATCTTCATTAAAATGAGAGAATACAGAGTGATCAATATTTACATCATTGACAGACTGACTACTACGCTTTGGATTAATCATTAATGGACCATCATCCGTCTTCAGCGTAGACTTGCCAAGGTTGATAACCAGTGGTTCTGGATCAGCTGTACGAGAAGTACGTCCTTTAACCTTGATCATAAGAGGTTGATGACTAGTGTTGGTTTGAAATTGGTTTTTGACTGGACCCCTCACAGCTTCATCAGACGTAGCTTGAATTTTTCCTTTGAATTTAATCATCTAAGGTTCATCATTGACAGGTTGGGGTTGAATTCGACCTTTAACCTTAATCATCAAGGGTTGATCTTCTGAAGGCGATTGATCTTCTGAAATCGATTGATCTTCTGCAGGTGCTCGATCTTTAGCCATATCAGATATTTCCTTCACATGCTCCTGTTTATAGAGTATTGAATCAGAGAAATAGGCTTCAACACCCTTAAAAGGATTAATATCTACAAATTCAGTCTTTATAATCCCCTGAGAATCCACATACTTGAAGCATTGGTGGAGAGTCGAAGGTACAATGTTATGTTCATGTATCCATGGTCTTCCAAGGAGGATATTATAAGATACATCTGAGTTGATAACATAGAAGGTTGCCATGGTTCGAAGATCACCTATTTGAATCTTCAGGCGAATTTTCCCCAATGGTTTACTCCTTCCAGAATTAAAACCAACAATTGTTGTACTAGTGTAAGTTAAATCACTAGTAGGAATCCTCAATGGTTTTAGCATACTCTGAAGAATAATGCTGATGGAAGACCCAGGATCAATGTAAATCCTGTCAATTTCAGTAGAGTAAATATACCCCGTATAACACAAAGGCCTGTCATGTCGATTATGCTTTAACAGCATATCCTCTTGTGTGAAAGTAATGTTAGGAATTGATTCCATTACACTATGGCATTGGGGACATGACACCGGTATATTATCAGGATTTTTGAGTTGAGCTAAGCATGAATCGGCTTGTAGCAAAGCTTCGCTTAAAGTTTCTCGACTTTCTTTAGAAAGACGAAGTAATTCAAAGATAGAAAGTCTAGCCGAAGTATTGGCTAACTGGGCTAGTATGTCAAATTTATAGGGTTTTATCGACCCTTGATTTGAACCAGACTTCAGCGGAACGTCAAAACGTACTGCCTTCTGTTTCTCTTTTTCAACCACTGGGGGTTTAGAAGGCCTTGTCTCAGCAGAAACAAAAGATGACTGAGTCGGTAGTGTTTCAGCGGTGTCTTCCGCTACTTTGGAAGTTCCCTCATAATCTTTGTGATAGTCTTTTCTAGATCTTGTTCCAGCAAAAGACTCTTCTTCAGACTCAGGAGAATGAAGTACCATATTACAGGTTTTAATCTTCTTTCCCTTAGTCTTCTTCTTATGGGGATTTTTATGAGGAACCTCAAATCCCAATCCGAAAGAAGATTTTTGACCTTGAATTTGTAAAGGAACCCGCATACCTTTACCATAATTCAAGCCTTCCCCTTTCTGAAAGTCATAGCCCATCTTTTTCATGAGATGGACCGATTGTTGACTGTACATATGAGTGGGTAGCGGACTTTCACTAGACAGTTCAACAGATGAAGAAGGAAGAGAGACCTTTGTAGTGGCAAGGGTAGAAATTTTTGGTACAGGAGGTAAAATTCTGTAACGCCCTAGAACCAGAATACTGGAGAGCGGGGGCATACATAGCCAGCTACGTATAATGAAATGGAATCCATCTCATCATACGGTCACGGCTGTCTAGATATATGAGGGTTTAACTACAAGCCATCAGTCTCTTAAGGTTATGAACAAGCCTAGTGTCTCAATCTCAAGCAGGTAATAACAGTCACAAGATGTTAGAGCATCAAATATACAATAGTAAGGCGTCCCATATATTACATATTTGGATGATCATGAAGCTAGTCATTACAAAATATGAAAACTAGCAAGAGTTTCAGTCATACATGATCAACCCTAAAATTTGTCAATTATGTTACAGCCCGTAGGCGGACAGTGAATAAGGTGCAATCGAGCTAACACGTGCTCGTCGGCTAAACGCCTCAAAAGAATATTTTAACAATAGAGTGGGAGAGCCAAAATAAACCCACTCATTGCCAGAATTCTTTCTAGTGGTCACCATCTGGCTGGAAGGTCGGTAGATCCTCTGGAGCTGCTCCGATATCTGGCCATACAATACCAGCTGGGTCAGATCCCAGAAAGAGCAAGTGCCATAAAGGAGGCTTCACTTAAGAACTAAAATCAGCAATTAGCACAAGAGTATAAATAGTACGAACTGGAAATATGGAAAAGATCAGGATGATATACGATGAGATAACCATGGGACTGTTCAGATAACCAGGTTACAACCCGTAAACCAAACAAGGATCGGGGTTGTAACCCT
The DNA here is from genome assembly GCA_029216955.1 of Iris pallida. Taxonomy (NCBI): domain Eukaryota; kingdom Viridiplantae; phylum Streptophyta; class Magnoliopsida; order Asparagales; family Iridaceae; genus Iris; species Iris pallida. The sequence continues at coordinate 15,242,598 of JANAVB010043419.1, read as the reverse complement.
TCATCTGAACGGTACTTGGTTTTCCACCATTTATCGGCAAGATAAACATAAGAAATTAGGTCATGTAACAATCTTGTACAAGATCAAGACGAGACTAGACTGATTAGACTCCATCCAACATTCACGGCCAAGCAATAAGTACGGCTTGATACTTTAATTAACTAGGATTATCACAGGCCTAGTTACTAGCAAGATGCAGTGAGATTATTCTACAGCCACAAGCCCTGCAGACAATCCAGGCTATCCGGACGCAATTGGGGGTCGAGTTCAGGTGGGTACATCGTCCAAGAAACGTATGTACCCTTAAGTAGCTTGAAAGGTGCACCACATGAATGTGTGCTGGAAATGTGTCCTACTCGACGGCAGGCTACAGATCCCAGATGGGGCGCCCAGATAACGGGATTGTCTGTAGCTGAAAAAATCTCCTCATGACTACTGGATTATTCTAGTTATTAGCCTTAGTCGATTTCAGTAGGTACCCCTGACCGTGGTACTCAGGGGTCCCTATCCTAGACATGATGCAAGACAAGACTGGTTCATTTGTACAACCACAATCGTCCTTGGTGTCCAGATCATTCATTCTTGTCACGTCAGGTTAGCCGTTGCAACAGCATATCGAGATATATCATGTCAGGTTTTACTTGTCAAGAGTGCACCACGACGGGCCACTATCATGTTCAGGTTTACTTGTCAAGAGTGTACCACTACGGGTCACTGTCGTATTCATGGTACATGTGCAGGATAACATAGTACAAGCATTCTATCAAGAGACCCAAGTTACACAGAGGGTCATACGACATGAGCATAATAAAATAATTAAAATAACAAAGGGGCAAGGCTGGGGGAGGAGTCATGCGGCTCAGGAAAATGAGTTCATACGGCCAAGGGGTAATTGGGCTCATGCGGCCAAGAATCAGCAGGCTCATGCGGCTCGGGTTCATGCGGTCGGGGTTTTAAGGGCACATGCGGCTCGGAGAGACTGGGTTCATGCGGCCAGGAGATCGGGTCTTATGCGGCTCGGGATCAGAAGTCCATACGGCCAGGAAAAGAGGGGGCACATGCGGCTCAGGGGAAGAAGTCCATGCGGCTAGGAACCAATCAGAGCTCCTGCGGCCAGGAACCAAGCAATGTCATGCGGTTGGAAAGGGCTGAGCCTTATGCGGCTCAGAGAAAGTAAACTCATGCGGCAGAGAAGTAAAAGGGGGGGGGGGTCTTATGCGGCTCGGAGGAGACCGAGTCTTATGCGGCAGAAAATATTCATGCGGCAGGGAAGTTCATGCGGCTGAGAATGAAAGTTCATGCGGTCGGGGTTAAATCAGAGACATGCGGCTCAGGGACTGATTCTCATGTGGCTCGAATTATCGAGTCCATGCGGCTCAGGAAAATGAATCTTATGCGCCAGTGGGATTGAGTCCATGCGGCTGAGAATTCATGCGGCTGGGAGCTCATGTGGCTAGGAGAAACTTGCCGCATGGAATTGTCATGCGGTCAAGCACTGTTCTTCTTCTCCAATTTTCGAGAAGAAGAACCATGAAGGCCCTGCTTCCAAGCTCCATAAATCCTTCATCCGAGGTCAAAATCTGAACTTCTATAAGTCAAAATGGGGCAAAATAAAATTCTCTATAACATGGAACCATCAAAACTTGGAAATAACAAGGTTAAAGAGATCAAACCCAAGAAATTCGAAAATAAAATAAACTTAGATCTATATGAATTTAGCCATAGAAATTAAAAATGCCAAGTACTAAAGTGTCTTAGAATGTGGAAAGGAAAACGTTAAAGCAATAAAAATGGAGTTCTCTCGTGAAGCAAGCTGCACTTGCCGGCGGAAATGGGTAGGTGGAGCTCTACTCAGGAGGAAGAAGAAGAAGAAAAAGTAATTATGGAGTTATGAGGAGAGAGAAAAGTTAGGTAAGATATAAATAGTGATGGTGGGAGTAGGTAGATGGTTTCCTTTGGTTCATGATGAAGCCAAAAGCAAATAAGCCAAGTCGAACCAAACCAAGATAAACCAAGCAATGAAATGCCCAGATAAATCAAGCAGGAAGACAGGCAATACGAGTCAAGATAGGTACACGTATTCCAAAATACGTAATACGAACCACGGTCATTACAACTCTACCCACCTTAAAAGAATTCCGTCCTCGAAATTTAAGTTAAGAGGCTAGAGAAACAATGACAAGCTATACTAATCACAGACAAGTTATACTAAGCAGTTTACCATACAATCATTCATTTCAAGCAAGGAATTTCGAGCATAAGGAATAAGAAAGACATTATACCTTACGAGTCAAACAGGTCGAGATATCGTGATCGAATATCATCCTCACGCTCCCATATTGACTCACCCAAAGAGTGATGACCCCAAGCAACATGGACTAACTTGATAGTCTTGTTCTTGCGTATCTTCTCTCTTCGGTCCAATATGGACACGGGTCTCTCCTCATATGAAAGGTTGGTACCAACAACCAATTCCGAATGATTTAGGACGTGACTCGGGTTCGGGATATACCGTCGTAGTTGGGATACATAGAAGACATCATGCACCTCACACAACGACGACGGAAGAGCGAGACGATAGGATACATCACCTACTTGCTCCAAGATATCGAATGGCCCTATATACCTAGGACTAAGCTTTCCCCGTACGCCGAAACGAATGACGCCACGGTTAAACAAAATCCTCAGGAATACATGTATCTGGCCAATAAGAATCGGTCCAATGGCGCTGGCGATCTTGTGCAACGCGAAGATGATCTCTGACTCTTCTGACCACTTCAACTGTCTGAGTAATCATTTCTGGATCGAGTATCTGTCTCTCTCCAATATCATTCCATGCTAGCGGGGATCTGTACTTCCTACCATATAGTGCCTCGAACAGCTCCATCTGGATACTGGCCTAGAAACTGTTGTTGTATGAGAACTCCCCCAGGTGCAGGTAATCTTTTCACGAACCACCGAAGGAGAGTGTACAAGATCTCAGTATATCTTCCAAGGTTCGTATGGTACGCTCTGACTGACCATCTGTCTGCGGATGATAAGCTGAGCTAAACTGGAGGTGAGTTCCCAAAGTCTCCTGCAGACTATGCCAAAAGTGCGACGTAAATCTTGAATCTCTGTCCGAGGTGATACTGACTGGTACACCGTAAAATCTGACGATCTGCCTGAGGTACATCTCTGCTAGCTGAGCCGTCGACTGACCAACTCTGAATGGAAGAAAGTGAGCCACCTTCGTGAGTCGATCAACTATAACCCAAATAACATCTCTACCGGCCGGGGACCTAGGTAATCCAGTCACAAATTCCATGGTTATATGCTCCCATTTCCATTCTGGAATCGGCAAGGGCTGAACAAGTCCAGCTGGCCTCTAATGTTCAGCCTTAACCTGTTGGCAAACCAAACACCGAGAGACAAACCGGGCTATCTCCCTCTTCATACCATTCCACCAAAAGTGCTGACGGATATCACGGTACATCTTCGTACCGCCCAGATGAATGGAATACTGTGAATTGTGAGCTTCTGCCATGATCTCCTGTCTGATATCTCCACTGTGTACACAAAGACGCCTTCCATGTCGAAGTGTACCATCTTTATGAATACATAACTCTGGTCGCCGTCCTGCCTCACACTCTGCTCTGAGTCGCTGAAGCTTGGAATCTGCTGACTGCGCCATCCGGATCCTCTCAATTATACTGGACTGAACTTGCATGCTGGCCATCAATGCCACATTGGTAGGAAGGACAATTTCTATACCCATCTTTTGAAGATCTACCAATAACTTTGGTTGTGCTGTTAGAAAATAAACTCTGGCTCTCCTGCTCAATGCATCTGCAACAACGTTGGCCTTCCTAGGATGATACTGCAGGTTAACATCATAATCCACCAGTAGCTCTAGCCATCTCCTCTGACGCATGTTAAGATCCTTCTGAGTGAACACATACTTCAGGCTCTTGTGGTCGGTGAAAATCTCCACCCTATCTACATACAAGTAGTGTCTCCAAAGCTTAAGTGCAAACACTAATGCTGCTAGCTCCAAGTTATGGGTTAGGTAATTCCTCTCATTATCACGAAGTTGACGTGACGCATAAGCTATTACCTTCCCATGCTGTATCAGAACGCATCCCAAACCTCTGCCTGAAGCATCACAATACACTGAGAATCCCCCGGTCCCATCTGGAAGAGTGAGAATGGGTGCCGTGATCAAACCTCGCTTCAACTTCTCAAAAGAATTCTGACATTCTGTTGTCCAAGCAAACTGGACATCCTTGCGGGTCAACTGGGTCAATGGCGCTGAAATCCGAGCAAAGTCTGAAATAAATCGCCGGTAGTAGCCGGCCAAGCCAAGAAAACTGCGAACTTCTGCAACTGTTCTGGGTACTGGCCACGTCTCAATGGCCACGATCTTCTGGGAGTCCACTTCTACTCCTCCTCTGGTGATGATATGACCCAAGTACAAAATGCGATCAAGCCAGAACTCGTATTTAATGAACTTTGCGTACAATTGGTGCTCTCTGAGAATCTGAAGAACAACTCTGAGATGCTGCTCATGCTCTACTTCACTCTTGCTGTAGACCAGGATGTCGTCTAGGAACACAATCATGAACTTATCGAAATAAGGCATGAAGATACGATTCATGAGGTCCATGAATACGGTTGGCGTATTGGTCGCTCCAAATGGCATAACAAGGAACTTCCAATGCCTATATCTAGATGTAAAAGCTATCTTCGGGATGTCCTGCTCTCTGACTCTGATCTGATGATATCATGACCGTAAGTCAATCTTCGAGAATACTGCTGCCCCCTTGAGTTGATCAAACAAGTCATCTATCCTCGGGAGAGGATATCTGTTCTTGATTGTCACTGAGTTCAAGGTACGATAATCTATACATAATCTGGATGTACCATCCTTCTTTTTCACAAGAAGCATCGAGGCTCTCCAAGGCGATCCACTTGTACGAATGAATCTCTTTGTCCTGAGTTCTTCAATCATCTTGTACAATATCTCTAATTCTGACGACGCCATCCTGTAGACTCTCTCTGACACTGGGGCTGTCCCTGGGATCAAGTCTATAGTAAACTCGATCTCTCGCTCGGGTGACATACCTGGAAGCTCTTCTGGGAAAACTTCTGGAAACTCCTCGACTATCTGGGATAACTGTACTGCTGCTACGGCCATCCGCAATACTGGAGGAGAAGGTTCAACTTCGCCTCGGGAAAAAGAAAACTCTGGCTCGCCTGGAATGCTAAAAACAATCCTGCCAACATGGTAGTCTATTCTAGCATACTGGTCTCTCAACTAATCCATCCCTAAGACCACATCATAATCGGCCATCGGGAACTCTATCAATCTAGCGAAAAACTCTCTACCGCTAACTACGATCCGACACGAGGGAAAACACTCTATCTACTCCCATAAGACCGTTACCAGTAAGTATATTAAGCCTTACTGATAAGGACTCGGGCTCCAATCCTATCCGTATCGTGAATCGTGCAGACATAAATGAATACGATGCACCAGAATCAAATAACGCTGATGCTGGGAAGGAGTTAACGAGAATAGTACCTGCCACTACCTCACCTGGTGCCAATCCTTCTTCCACGGTCATCGCCATCGCCTGACCATGTCCTCTGGGTGCGGGTCCCCTCTGCTGGAAACCTCTCTGGCGGTTCTGAACCTGGGCTTGGACTTGTGCAGGCTGCTGAGGGTTCTGCTGTTAAAATACTTGGGTCTGAGGCGGCAAGGGCCTCGGCAACGGGTACTGCTGATGCTGCTGCTGGACTGGTACTGTGACTGGTCTCCTCACCGAAGGACTAGAAAAGTTGGACGATGATGAACTACCCCTATTTGGCCAGTTTCCAACCCTGTGGTCCGGTGCTCCACAAGCCAGGCACAATCCCTGCGCCTTGCGATATTCTGCCACCACATGTCCTGGCTTCCCACAATGAGTGCAGCCCATTGCGGAAGTCTGCTTCTGCTTCTGCTGTTGGGAAAATACTGGGGTCGAATGCTGAATCGACGTCACTGAGGTCGCCCGCCTCGGAGTTCCAATGGTCAAAGCCCTAGCTGCCGGGGCTGGTGCTGAAGACGGATTCATATGGCCATGAGATCGCTTCTGACCTCTTGTCCTGTCCACGATCCTCTGGGAGGTATACTCATGCCTCCTAGCTGCTCTCAATACCGTATCAAAAGTCTGATGCTCAAACTGTTCTATTTCCAATAAAATTTCTAGGTAAAGTCCCTGCTGGAACCGTTGGGCTCTGTCGAACTCGGTCGCTACCAAGGTGGGAGCAAACCGACTAAGCCTGAAGAACTCGGCCGCATATCCATCGACCATCATGTCCATCTGCTTCAGATTGGTGAACCTCGTCTGTAGATCGTACCGAGCTACAGCATCAAAATACTTGGTCTGGAATCTCTCTCGGAATACTGTCCATACAATAGGTGCCACTAATCCAACGGCCTGTACCGCCCACCAGCTGCGGGCAAGATCCAATAACTGTAGGCGCACCACGGCCACCTTCTCGTCTTCTGGAGTCCTGGCTGCCTCTAAAATGACCTCAGTATCCTGAAGCCATGCATCAGCAGCAATAGCATCTTCACTGCCGTCGAAGAAGGGAGGGTTCAAGCGCTTAAAGCTGTTGGCTGCACTGTTGCCTGGATGACCTCCTCTGGTCAGAGCATCTTGTACTGCCTGGTGCAATACATCACCTCGATGATCTTGAAAAGCTAATAATGTCCTGATGAGACCCACCAAGGTGCCATCATCAGGCTCTGCAGGCTGGACTGGCTGAACTGGTGGCTCTTGACCCCCAGTAGGCATGACTCTAGAGGCTACTCCAGAATGCTGGGCTTGATCCCCAGGTTGCTGCGGGTCCACGGGAGGTGCTCCGCCTTGCCGATCGGTAGGACCAGGAATAATTCCGCTGAAGAAGATGACACAGGGAACAATAAAGAAGGACCACGACAGATCAAAGATATAAGCATGTGATGAGGTCAAGAATCCAGAGATTTAGAGGATACTAGCAGAGATCAAGGACGAGTGCTGATTGAGATATCTATTCGGTAACCCTTACATATCTTGATTTACAAGACCTGTATGGACCACTATTTAAACCATGTAATGCCCCAGAACCAGAATACTGGAGAGCGGGGGCATACATAGCCAGCTACGTATAATGAAATGGAATCCATCTCATCATACGGTCACGGCTGTCTAGATATATGAGGGTTTAACTACAAGCTATCAGTCTCTTAAGGTTATGAATAAGCTTAGTGTCTCAATCTCAAGCAGGTAATAACAGTCACAAGATGTTAGAGCATAAATATACAATAGTAAGGCGTCCCATACATTACATATTTGGATGATCATGAAGCTAGTCATTACAAAATGTGAAAACTAGCAAGAGTTTCAGTCATACACGATCAACCCTAGGATTTGTCAATCATGTTACAGCCCATAGACAGACAGTGAATAAGGTACAATCGAGCTAACACGTGCTCGTCAGCTAAACGCCTCAAAAGAATATTTTTACAATAGAGTGGGAGAGCCAAAATAAACTCACTCGTTGCCAGGATTCCTTCTAGTGGTCACCATCTGGCTGGAAGGTCGGTCGATCCTCTAGAGCTGCTCCGATATCTGGCCATACAAAACCAGCTGGGTCAGATCCCAGGAAGAGCAAGTGCCACAAAGGAGGCTTCACTTAAGAACTAAAACCAACAATTAGTACAAGAGTATAAATAAATAGTACGAACTGGAAATATGGGAAAATCAGGATGATATACGATGAGATAACCATGGGACTGTTCAGATAACCAGGTTAAAACCCGTAAACCAAACAAGGACCGGGGTTGTAACCCTTCATCTGAACGGCACTTGGTTTCCCACCATTTATCGGCAAGATAAACATAAGAAATCAGGTCATATAACAATCTTATACAAGATCAAGACAAGACTAGACTGATTAGACTCCATCCAACATTTACGGCCAAGTAATAAGTATGGCTTGATACTTTAACTAACTAGGGTTATCACAGTCCTAGTTACTAGCAAGATGCAGTAAGATTATTCCACAGCCACAAGTCCTGCAGACCATCCAGGCTATCCGGACGCAATTAGGGGTTGAGTTCAGGTGGGTACATCATCCAAGAAACGCATGTACCCCTAAGTAACTTGAAAAGTGCACCACATGACTGTGTGCTGGAAATGTGTCCTACTCGATGGCAGGCTACAGATCCTAGGTGGGGCGCATAGACAACGAAATTGCCTGTAGCCGGGAAAATCTTCTCATGACTACTGGATTATTCTAGTTATTAGCCTTAGTCGATTTCAGTAGGTACCCCTGACCGTGGTACTCAGGGGTGTAGAAGCATGGAAAAGAATAAAGAAAGGCCAATGCGGCTCCGACAGAAGGATCCCCATGCGGCTAAGGATTCCCAAGCGGCTCAGAAGTCCATGCGGCTCAGGAGTCCATGCGGCTCAAGGGTCCATGCGGCTCGAATAGTTCCAGGCGGCTCAGAAAGAAGCCACGTGGCCTTCAACAGTTCTTCTCTACATTCGGCTGCATTTAATGCCCTGACGACTACTCTGACAAATAACAGCTATGACAGCTCTGATATAAGGACGTAATAATGACTCTGACATGATGGCGTGATCCTAGGAAAGAGGAGAAAATCTCCTTACAGCTGGCAAAATCTACCAAGTCCCGAGGCCACTCCATGCGGCCGCTGCATTCATGCGGCTGTCCATCTGCATGCGGCTGCCTATCCCTATGCGGCTGCCCATCCCCATGCGGCTGCCCATCTGCATGCGGCTGCCTATCCCCATGCGGCTGTCCATCCCCATACGACTGTCCATCCCCATGTGGCTATCCATCCTCATGCGGCTGCCCATTCTCATGCGGCTGCATGCTTCACGCGACAGAAAGGACCACCCATATGCGACTCTGCCAGGACGGTCCAGTTGAGACATGTGGCGCTCTTCGCGACAATTGAGACACGTGGCAATCTTATCTTCCCTAGAATTATGGGTGCTAACAAATCCTAACAAAATCAGATTTGTTGCGATCGTCATAATTGCCCAGATCAGATCAAATCAAGCAAATTGGACACGTGGCAGGCTATCACAAATCACGGGTATTCATGACAATTAACATTTATTGTCCACAGAGATTTGATGCAATCACATTAATTGCTCAAATTTATTATATTCAAGATGAATGGCCCAGATTAATTGATCCTTAACCGCCAACTTGTGAAGGAGGCAATCATTTGCAAACCCTAATGATCACACCCCACTCCTATAAATAGCAAGGTGCCATTCCCTTGTAAGCAGAGAGAGAGAGAGAGAGAGAGAGAGCAGAAGAAACAAAAAAAAGAGAGAGAGCACTACAGAGACATCCAGAGATCTAGCAACCGAAGGCGCAAGGGAGTCTCCCCACACGTCCAAGAGCATTTCTTCACCAGAGCCAAGGCTACGTCCGATCGTCCAAAGAGTAAGACAGAGCTACCGTCGCTTTTTCGAGCCTCTACCGTCACTCCCCAGAAAAACTAAACAATTGTACTTAGATTGCTGTACCTAGGTTTTCGTCCCTAGGCTTTCTTTGTACGAGCGAGTTTGTATTGTAAAGTAGAAGTCCAGTCCTCCGATATAATTGTTCTGTTCTTTTATAATCAATGGCAAACATGATGGCGACTCTGCTGGGAAAAAACTTCTCCACGGCTGAGAAGTTGGTGACGCAATCAGATGCAGTCAAACTTAGCTCCACACAACAGAAGATGGTTGTCCGCTTCGACCAACAGGCGTTTGAAGAAATACTCTCCGACGGGAGAGCTGGCCCGGTCCAGAAGCGAACCCGTACAAAGAAGGCTCGCAGGGAATGGAGGCCAAAATCATTTGCTCCTCTCTAAGCTCTGGATGGAGTACTCTCTGCTGCCCAAGACGGCGAAGGCAACTCTCATGCGGCCCCACTTCAAGCCATAGAGGACTCTGCTGTCCCCAAGTCCGGCAGAGGAAAGTACTACGATGCTGGACTTGCAGGGGTAAAGAGTGATCCTATGTGCTCCAGGAAGAAGTCGAACAAAGGCACTAGCCGCAGGCTGAACATTCATACGGCCAAGATTGCCAGCCACATGCATGATGTCCATGCGGTCGAAACTGCCAGCTGGATGCAGAATACTTATACGGCCGAGACTTCCAGCCGCATGAAGAAAGCCCATACGGCTACGATTGCCAGCCGCATGAAGACTGTTGATTCCAGCCGCATGCTGTCTGCTCCACGCGGCTCAGGCTCAGTCTTCGATCGCCTCTCCTATGGTCCTGATCTCTCATGCTCCCGAGAAAATATGTCTGACTCTCTGCAACACCACTTAGACTCTTCCTACTAGGTGCCCTCACACACTAGAGTGAAGAAGTCTAGGGCAGCACGAGCTTGGCTAGCTCAGTCCGCTGTCCCGACCTCTGACCATCTGAGCGCTCCACATACTGTTATGCGGACCTCTGATGGAAAGTTGTACAGAACCACTCGAGTCCAGCCCTCGGCGGTAAACGGACAGAATGGTTCCCAAAAGTCTTCTAAAATCCAGGAAGCAAACATGGTCGTTCCAGACCCATCTGACTTGTGTGAGGTTATCCTCCACAAACGCAAAGAAAAAGAAGAGGCTTCGGTGTGCAAAGAGTCCTCCCGCGGACATTACTGCACCCAAGTCATTGTCAACTGCTATTACAACAATGCAACGGTACGAGAAGACCGGCAGTCCGTCTTCCAAAGATTACAACAGCCGAGCTCAGAGGATGAGGTGCCTCCCGTCGTCTCCTGCAACTCTACTCAGAAAATCCCTGCCGATGGGAGAGGGAAGAAGATAAACGTTTCCAGCCCGAAGATTTCAACCACTGTAACTAAGAAACTGTCGTCTAAACGGTTGTCCACCACCGGAGTTTTCTAAGGTACCCGTTCAAAAACAAAATCTGCTACAGTGGGAGATTCATCATCCACATCACTGGGGGTCGCTGGAACTGGAGGTAGCACTCCTCCGAACATTCACGACAATCCGATGTTCCAAGGAGATGAGCCCAGGGAAACAACTCTTCCATCAGATACAGCAGGTGCCGACGTCCCCGAGGATGTCCACGACTCTCAAAACGAGGCAAGCTCCGAAGCTGGGGGTACTATTCCTTCTGAGTCCGAACAAGATGGTCCCAGTGAGGACGGCATTCATGACAAATGACGAACAAGATGGTCCCAGTGATCGCCAACGCATCGACACTCTGGAGGCCATACTGCGCACCTTGGTCAAATTGGTGGACGAGATCAAAGCAGCCCTCCCTACTCTGCAAGGAGGGACGCCTGGTCAAACAAACTTGGGTCCCACGGTCAATGCAGACTCGAACTTGTTTTCCATAAAAAAATTCTATTTATTTGTTGTGTTTCTGGGAAAATTACAACTATAGGAATCCGATCTAGAAGACGATCGCTTTATCCCTTGGACTATGCGAAGAAGGAAAGCTCTCAAAATTTTGACAGTAGATATCAATGTATCTGTCCAATGAATGAGAAAAAGAACTCTATTTATAGAGTCAAAAATAATAACTAAAAAGATAACTGTCTTCACAGCCTGTGCTTAGTTGAAAATCACGCAGGATTTAACATACGCAAGGTTGTGAGCAGTTACTGGACGTGACCTGTAACTGTTGGACACATGGCAATCATGCATGAGTCATGTGCAAGTTACAAGACACGCAGGCGAGAGATCAGTGGCATGGCTGCCACGTACTCCAATTTGATGAAATCCACGCAGACTTGTTGAAGACGAAATCCACGCGAACTCGGTGTAGAAAGCTTCAAAATCCACGCAAACTTGGGACAGGAAGCTTCAGGATCCACGCAGACTTCGAGGCAAAGAATTCGAAAATCCACGCAAACTTGAGGAAGAAAACTTTAGAATCCACGCAAACTTGAGATGAAGATCACAAATACACTCAGACTTGAAATAGAACTGCCAGCTGTCTTGATTCGGCGTGTCTCGACTGACACAAAATCTCTGACAGTGATTGCTTTGTCAGTCGCATTAAATGACAAGAAACCCTTTTGGTACGCCAACTCGACGAAGGCTGAGTCTTGCTGAAGAAGATTTCGAAAATCACGCAATAGACGGCGATGATCTCTCAAAGTCTGTGCATACGTGGCATACGAAGAGACATTCTTCGACTGTTGTGCTGTCAGTCATAATTACTCTCTGACAAATGATGAGCTGTCTCCCCAGTGTGATTTGTAAATATTGTCTGGATCAACTGAGCATGACTTTTGACTCTGTCTTGATCAACTCAGCGTGACTTTCATTTTTGAGGCCTACAAAACCCCCTTCAAAGTTTTCGAAAAATGATAAATTATTTCGAAATACTTTGAAAATAGAGATGATTAAATGGATTTAGTCACGCTGAGATGACTTCAAAAATTTTCGGAAGTCGAAAAGACTTCGAAGTTCTTTGAAAACATCCAAATGAACTTATTAAACGTCATAATGACTCTTCGTTCTCTGAGACTGATTGTATCCAATTTATGGTAGAATATGAACCGTCGACAAAACTTAGTTATATAAACAGGAAGAAGTTTCATTTTTAATCTTCATCTTACGTCAATATGACACCAAAGGAGAAAGCTGAGGAAGAAGCACGCAAGTTGGGCTTTTGTTCTCATGGTGACCCCACTTTTGGGGGTGAAGAGCCAGAGCCCCTTGTCTTCGAGCTCAAAGATGATCCCTTGCAACTAGCCAAGAATTTCTTGAGCTATTTTGGCTTGGATGGCTCGTTCTCTTCTGATGGGCGCAGCCCCATAGAGCAGCGTGAAATGTTTAAAGCTCTGTTGCACTATCTGGGAGTTAGGAGCGTAGAAGAACTAGGCACCAAGCTCAGTCGCTCTGGGAAATAGAGCGTGACTTTTATGCTTTTGTTGCACTCTTTTTGTTTTATCTTTTGTAAGGCCATCAGTGCCTTTGAAAAATGAAGTACAACTTTTGTGTTTGATCTGCGTGCTTTAATGAGAAATATTAATCAGCAGTCTTTGATTGTTTCCAATGTTGCTCTGTCTTCCAAAGCACAAGTGACACTCATTCCACAATTTACGAGCGCTATTTATGCGGATCTTTTCCAAGAATAGACTTGTACTTTGCCCTTTAAATAGATGGAAGAGTTTCGCAGATACTCATCTCCCATTCCTCTTCTCCTTCTCTGAGAATGAAATTTTTGGGAGATTTCACTCTCAAATAGGAAAGCAATGTTTTCTAATGCTCGACTTCTGCGCACTGTATCAAACATGAGTTTGCCGATCCTTAGCACCAAACTTGAAGGTAAGTCAGTGTAATACGTGTACTATTTTTGCTGTTGAAGATAGGCTTTCTGTTTCTTGTTTCTGATTTGAACAATACACGCCTGTCTCTGTTTGATAAATGCACACTGAATAATTTCTGTTGATTTTTCTGCAGAAACTTGGCTGAAAATTTTCTTCAGAACTGGCATTGGGGATGTGGATGCTGTAGAGAATATCCTACTGACATCTACATCAGGGAGCTCATACGCTTTTGACGCGTAAATCAGACAACTCAGAACTCTTCGTGGGATAGAAGGGTCTTCCTTAGATGGTAGGAAGAACCTTTATACACGAGAGTTGGATGGTGGAGTCAACTCTACTACCGAGAAATCGGGTAGTAGAGTTCCTTTCGCGGGAGAACTAGGAATTGTATCCCAAGGTTGGATACATTCCTGTCTCCTCTGAAAGGTCGCTCCTAATCCACCAGTTGTATTGGCAGCACCACGACTTTGGGCTGCCACACTCTGTGGTTCTCCTCTCGTCTGAGAGAGAAGACCAGAGTTTGATTCCTGCTGATCTGGTCGTGACTGGGACCCAGACAGTCAGGAACTGCAACCAATAACGAACCTGACGGAGAAGGTCCGACGGAGAAGATCCAAAGAAGAAGATAGATCTCTATTAGGTTATCGTTGTGGTGTAGAATGAAAATCCAAGATTTTGTAATAGATTTCCATTATGATTTGTAAGAAAGTCTAAGAAAATGTAGTAGACTTTTTGTGGTGAAATGAGAATGGAAATGATAATTCTTCTATGCTCAATGATTTGTATTTATGGATAAATTGTGGACATGATAGATAATAAAATCATCTTTTCTGTTTTAGAGTATATGATATTATCAGAGGTATTATGGACATGATAATATGTAGGAACTCAAAAGAAAATAGATTGATTTCTATGCAGAGGTCAAAACATGACAAATGAGTAAGTAGATTCGGAATTGATTCAGAGGTTATGAAAACATGATAAATAACGAATCCCCACTTAATAAAATTAATAGAAGATTATTAACGGATGAACCGTTAGGAAATGATGAACAGATGAACTGTCGAGTGAATGTAATAAATGAACGGATGAACCGTCAAGTATTAATGAATATGTGAAACGTCGGATGAATGTGAGAAATGAATGGATGAACCGTTAAGCATTAATGAATATGTGAAACGTCGGATGAATGAGGAACTTCTGCCTATAAATATAGCAGAAATCTGGCGAGAACGAATACTTCTACTCCTCAACATAAAAATGTCATCTGGAGAAGCATCCAAGAAGACTGAGATAGCCTCAAAGGTTCAAAAAGGTACTGAAGAACGCCCTGCTGGTCCAGTCAAAACGAAGAAGACGGAAGCAGGCGAAGGTTCGTCTGCACCCAAGCCACCAAGGGACATTCTAGATTTTCTGCTCGAACCAGGAAGGACTGAAGAAGAGAAAGCCATGAGGATGGCCGCTTGCAAATTCCTCGTGGGTTCTAGCAATGAGGTTCTCGGCTCTTTTGCTGATCACGTCTTCGAGAAGGACGGTAGTGGCCCACGTCCAAAAGTAGAGAAGGATGATAGTGATCTTCCTTAATATCATGTATCATCATTCATAAAAATAAAATAAAATTTTCATTTTTTTAAACATGAATTTGTCTGATGATTACAAGTATTTACATTTATACATAGTACTTTTTAAGGAATTTGCCATTAATAGGCATCAAAACTTTTCGACCATCCAATTCTGAGAGTTGATAAGCTCCATTTGAGAAAACTTTGCTCACAATATAGGGACCTTCCCACTTTGCGTCAAATTTGCCCTTACTCATATGAGTCATAGTCATAGGACGTCTGACTGTTAGAACAAGTTCTCCTTTTTGATATGCCCAAATTCTGACTTTCTTATTAAAAGCTCTTGAAATTCTAGCTTGATAGAATTCAATATTCTGTTGAGCAGATAATCGCTTTTCATCCAGAGCTTCTAATTCCTGAAGTCGAAGACGATCGTTATTTTCAGCAGTGAGTTCATTAGCGATTGCTATCCTTAAAGAAGGAATTTGAATCTCTAATGGAAGAACAGCTTCGCAACCATACACCAGAGAGAAAGGTGTACATTTGGTAGCATTACGAACTGTAGTGCGATAAGCCCACAAATATTCCCCGAGCTTGTCACTCCAATTACGTTTGTTAGTGGAGACAAACTTCTTTAGGAGTTTGATGATAGTCTTGTTGAAAGCTTCTGCTAATCCGTTAGCTGCTGGATTATATGCGGTAGAAGCCACATTATTGATCCGGTGATCGTCACAGAATCGAGTAAATTTCTGGCTGACGAACTGTGGTCCGTTATCATGAACAATGCGTCGAGGAACACCAAATCTGTAGATGACGTGGTGCTTAATAAAGTTGATGACATTAGAAGTCTTAACTTCAGATAAAGGAATGGCTTCGGCCCATTTGGAGAAGTAATCGGTTATTGCGAGAATGAACCGATGACCTTTAGATGACGGTGGATTGATCGGGCCGACAATGTCCATGCCCCAAGCTTCGAAGGGCCATGATGCTGCCGTCGGATGTAGAAATTCCGAGGGTTGATAAATAAAATCTGCATGGATTTGACAAGCTTTACACTTCTTTGCATATTCGATAGCATCAGATACCATGGTGGGCCAATAATAACCCATACGTCGAATACGGTCTTGAAGTTTTGGTCCTGGCTGATGTGCTCCATAAATTCCATCATATGCTTCGCGAATGATTTGTTGAGCCTCGTCACCGGCAACACATCGAAGGAGTAAACCATCATAAGCTCGACGATATAAGGTCTTTGTTGTATGATTGTAGTAGAATCTGAGTGATCGTCGTCTGATAGATGCTGCCTCACTCGGATCATCCGGAAGAATATCATATAATACGAGATCTAAGAAAGGAAGTCTCCAATCTTTATCCGTATTCTGATTCTCAGTCGAGTTACTGAAGATGAATTCCATGCTGGAATCGGATGAAGATGACATCGATTTACGACTGAATCCAAATCCTCTTGTTGTGTTGACGTCATGAGATGTTGATTCTTCAATGTCAACTGGAAGTCCTAGAGTCAAGTTATTTTTAAGATAAAATAATTCTCGATTACGAACAACAATCATTTGTTGCCGTCTGATTGGAATAGCCAGCACCGCTGCAAGATTAGCAAGGGCATCAGCTTCTGTGTTACATGCTCGCCTAACATGTTCAATGAAGAATTCTTCAAACGAAGAAGCCATAGATATAGCTGTTTTATGATAAGGAACCAGATCTTGATGGCGAACTTCATAAGTACCCCTGATCTGATTGACAATGAGTTTAGAGTCTCCATACGCCTCCAAATGTTGAATATTCAGATGTTTAGCAAGTTGAAGACCAATAAGTAATGCGTTGTACTCAGCTACATTGTTTGAATACGGCTGATCGAGAGAATAAGCTCTTTGGATAGCAAGACCTTCTGGCGATATAAGAACAATTCCAACTCCAGCGACAATATCGCCATTAGGACCAATTCTTGATGCTCCATCAAAGAATAGACGCCAAGTAGGATGTTCTTCAGCAATTTGATTTGAATCTAGGACTTCATCTGGGATTTCATCATAGAGTTTTGAATTTTCTAGAATTGAGTGAGCGGCCAGAAAATCAGCTAAAGCTTGTCCTTTGACTGATTTCTGAGGAATATAGTGCATGTCATACTGAGCAAGTAGGATTCTCCAGTTAGCCAATCGAGAATTCAAAACACTGGGTTTCTTCATCATGATCCGTATAGGATTGATCCTGGAGATGACATGAATAGTCTGGCCAATGATATAATGACATGTCTTTTGGACAGCAAACATCAAGGATAGACATTCTTTTTCAACCGGTGAATATCGAGGTTCAGCTCCGGTCATAGTGCGGCTGAGATAATAAATGGCTTGTTCATGGCCATTTTGATTCTTTTGAGCGAGTAATGCACCCAATGAATGACTCATTGCTCGAGTATAGAGGAGGAACGGTATTCCTGAGACGGGAGGTACCAATACTGGAGGGTTCATTAGATATTATTTTATATCATCAAATACTTTCTGACATTCATCATTCCAGACAAAAGAGACACCTTTCTTCATCAGTTTGTTGAATGGTCTGCAGCGTCCTGATAAATTAGAGATGAATCTCCTGATATAAGCGATTCTTCCTTGAAATCCTCATAGCTCTTTTAAGGTGCGTGGAGGACGCATCTCTTGGATGGCTTTGATCTTCTCGGGATCCACGT
This sequence comes from Iris pallida, assembly GCA_029216955.1. Taxonomy (NCBI): domain Eukaryota; kingdom Viridiplantae; phylum Streptophyta; class Magnoliopsida; order Asparagales; family Iridaceae; genus Iris; species Iris pallida. Next base: position 15,224,988 of record JANAVB010043419.1, on the reverse strand, counting down.
GTATACCTTTAGAGGTAATGACGAAGCCGAGAAATTTACCACTAGAGACGCCTAAGAAGGACTTAGTAAGGTTCATCTTTAATTGATGCTTACGCATTAGATCAAATATAGTCTTCAAATCTTGGATGTGATCCTCCTTTTGTCGACTTTTGACTGCAATATCATCAACATAGCATTCGACTATTTTTCGCAAATGTTCACGGAATATAGTGCTCATAGCTCGTTGATAAGTTGCTCCTGCATTCTTGAGACGGAATGGCATAACTGTATAACAGTATGTACCAATCGGCGTTCTGAAAGAAGTGTGCTTCTCGTCCTCTGGAAACATTTTGATCTGATTGTACCCAAAATACCCGTCCATGAATGATATTCGTTCAAATCCACAGGTATTATCAACCATGACATCAGTGATTGGTAGAGGGAATTCGTCTTTAGGACATGCCGCATTGAGATCGTGAAAGTCTATGCATACTCTGATCTTGCCAGTCTTTTTAAGAACAGGAACAATATTAGCCACCCAATCGGGATGTTGTTCCTCTCTAATAAACCCAGAGGTAATGAGTTTATTAACTTCAGCTTCAATTGCATCCATGATGTCTGGACGAAATCGTCGCTGTTGTTGTTTGACCGGTTTAGCATTCGGCAAGATATTGAGCTTGTGAGTTGCAATTTGAGGATCAAGCCCTGGCATATCTTCATAACTCCAAGCAAAGACATCGATGTAATCACGAATGAGTTTGATCATGTCTTGCGTATCAGTTTCTGAAAGGCTTTTACTGATGAATATTGGTTTGGGAGATCCCTCTTCACCAACATCTATTTGAACAAGTTCGTCTTCAGTCGGAGGTTCTTTTTGCTCGAAACGGAACTCCCATTGATTATCTAATCTTTGGGCCCACTGTTCTGATTCAGATGAAATTTCAAACTCTTCTTCGTCTTCATCACTTTCTTCAGAATGGTCAATGAAAACCATGTTGGAAGACAAAATATTGCAGTAGAAGTCACCGATACTCATATCGGAATCCCAAGAAGTGGTACTAGAAGAATCGGATCTCTTATCTTCGTCAGACTCGGGATCTTCATGGATAATATTGATGAAAGGAGTAGGAACAGTATAACCCAATCCGCATTTCGTCCTTCCATATTTCAAAGGAGGAATCCGGACAGGTATTTTTCTTCCTTTTCCATCATTGAGGTCAGTCCTGAAGTCATAGCCCATATTTTTGATGATGTCTCTAGATTGCTGACTATAACGACGTAGTTGTAATCTTCCAGTATCATCATTTTTGTCATCATCTTCAAGATCAGAAGGATTTTGAGGCCCTTTGTAGAAGAATATTGGAATGTCTCCTGGCTTTCTGCTGGAAACTAGAAAGTATAAAGATTGTACAGGTTCTAGAGATACATCTGTATGAACAGTCTGTACAACTCCTATGGTTATTGTGTTCAAGTCATCTAACAGATGTAAATAACTATGAACATAATTACACACATCAACGTACTGCAAAGGTGGAGACTTTTCATTAAATGTAAAAGCAGCAATATTTACATTGGGAGAAGGCTGAGCCTTAGAGATTTTAGCCACGTCAATGACTAAAGGGGGAGAAGAAGAAGACGCTTTGTTTCGATTAAGATCGATAACAAATGGCTCAGAAGAGGTGAGCTCCCTTGAAGTTTGAATATGAAGAGTAGTCCGCCCTCCAACTGGAATTAGCAGAGTATCTTGTGAAGATACAGGAACTGTAGTACGCCCACTGACAGGAATGATCAGTGTATTTTGAGTAGATGACTGAGGTAACGGAGAGATCCGTCCACTCACTGGAATGATGAAAGAATCTTCTCCAGAGGGTTTAGGAGATTGTTGCTGAGTAGTTCGACCTTTAACAGGGATTATTAAAGTCTCACTTTGTGCATCTTCTTTCTCCATAGCTTGTATGATCCTTGTATACTCTTCTTTGTACATTTTGGAATCATTAAAATAAGCTTCAACCCTATGGAAGGGATTTATATCAGTAATTTCTTTTTGTACTCTTCCATTGCTATCAATGTATTTAAAATATTGATGAAGAGTAGAAGGCACCACATTATTTTTATGAAGAAAGGGCCTCCCCAGAAGAAGATTATAGGATCCCGCGATCTCGATCACATAGAAAGTGACTTTAGATCTGAAATCGCCTATCTGAAGCTTCAGATGAATCTTTCCCAAAGGCTCACTTCGGCTTTGATTGAATCCCAAGATAGTAGTAACCGTCTTGGAGAGCTTGTGAAGAGGGATTTTTAGTTCATCCAACAAACTCTTTGGCATTATGCTTATAGCAGACCCTGGATCAATGAGGATACGATCTATCTTCATCGTATCAATATAACCAGTGTAGTAGAGAGGTCGGTCATGTCGATTATCCTCCAGTAGCATGTCGTCTTGTGTAAAGGTAATATTTGGGATAATCTCTAGTACACTGTTGCAATGTAAGCAAGTGGCAGGTTCCGCATCTGGCTTCTTCAATTGTGCAAGATAAGAGTCAGCTTGTAGAAGTGCTTCACTTAACGTCTCCCGAGTTTCTTTAGAAAGACGTAGGAGTTCAAAGAGGGACATTCTAGCTGGAGTATTAGCAAGTTTAGCCAAAATGTCGAAGTTGTAAGGCTTCTGAAGTCCAAGAGGAAGAGACTTCTTGATTGGTTTATCAAACTGAGCTTGTTGCTTGCCTTTCTCAAGAGTTGTGGGTTTGGGAGGAACAGGTTCAACTGGTGTAGTTGAAGGAACAGGTGCAGTAGATGATTCTTCTTCAGGAGGAACATTAGGAGCATCTTTAGCAGCTGAAGGGATATCAAGAGGATCTTCAGGATTTTTAGAATAATCCTTTAGGTAAGGTTTCCCCGTTCGAGTAGCACTAACAAGTGCTTCTTCTTTGTCTTTTGGCTCTGTGTCAGAGGTAGACCCAAGAGAAGTCATATGACATGACTTGATCTTTCCAGCCTTCTTGGACTTTCGAGAAGAAATCTTTTGAGGAGAAGGAGATTCAAAGTCTGTTATTAGATCAGGATGAATCCACATGATTTCTCCAGTCTCCAAAGTGATTGGTGCTAATCCTTCAGACTGTGGAGGAGGAATATTTACTATTTCAAGAGTTGCCTTGGGAATAGGAACGATTCCACTTTCAAGGAGTTGAGGAAGAAAATCTCCGAATTACATAGAGACGATGTTGGAAGTGACAGTCTTCTCTTTTGGAGTAAGAGAGATAGCTCCAGACTTAATCATTTCTTGGATCTTTCCTTTCAGTACATAACATGTACGAATTGTGTGACCCAGCATTCTGTGGTATGGACAGTATTTAGGATGATCTGTCTTACCAGCTTCATCAGGTTTCTTGATCTCAGGTAATTGTATTTTATTACCTTTCAGCAGACATTCAAAGATACCAAGGACATCGTCGTCATCAAAAGAATATTCTTCTTTGGGGCGAGGTGTTCTTGATTGTTGAGTTATAGAGGCAGGAGTTTGAACATTTGATGCATCTTTGCTCTGAAGATTAACTTCAAGAGTTTTTTTTCCTTTGCGAGCATTATTTTTATTGTTAGCACCTTGTCCTGTTTTTTAGGAGTCATCTGCACTCCTAAACCTTTGAAGGTTTCAGCACTGATTTCTGCAGCTTTGGCACTGACTATGAAGGAAGGCCAATCTTGAAATTGAGTGGACCCTGTCCACATACTGATGATTGGCAACAAGTTTGATTTGCACGTGTCAATGGTGACAGCATCAGGAGTTCCAAGAGGCATCTTCAGAGCTTCTCTTCGAAACCGTTCAATGTATTCCTCTGTGGATTCATTATTTTTCTGCTTGATTCTAATAAGAGCAGACATAGTCATGTCATTCAGCCCTTCATAGAACCTTTCAAGAAACATCTGTTTGAAACCAGCAAATGAGGTAATGCTCCCATCTGGGAGACTCCTATACCATTCATAAGCCGTTCCCTTGAGACATCCAATAAATACCCGAGTAAGGAGGGCATCACTTGGTTGCAGTTGATCAGTCATCACTTCAAAGTGATTAATAAACTGACTTGGAGAAGTGGTTCCATCATAGAATGAGATAGTAGGAGGCTTGTATTTAGGAGGATATGATACTTGCTTCCATTCTATCGGATAAGGCTGCTTGATGCCTAACCTTTGTAAACCATCCTTCTGTTTGAATGCCTCGAATTGAGTTTTGAGATTCTTCAATTCTTCAGAGACAACTCCCGAAGATTGTAGAGTTGTGGCTTGTAGAGAATAGTTGGGAGGAGGAACAGCATTGTAAGCACTACCCCCAGCTCCAGAGAGACTAGGATTTGGTTGAGCTGGTCCAGGAGTATTGGATTGTACTGCTGGAGGAACTTGTACTGGACTTATATCAGTATCAACTGGTATGACATATGGTACAGTCTGTCGATTTTGCATCTGTGTTGCCATGAGTTCATACATCGATTTCATAGTGTCAGCCATAGACTTCATTTGTTGTTCCAAAGAAGCAATTCTTTGATCTTGAGGAGTCAAGGAAGAAGAAGGTTCATCAGTATTCCCATCAACCATGTAAGTCGTGACTGTATGAGGGATTATTGATGAACTAGTGGATGTTGTATGCTCTGAATCATTGCTTCGTGCATCAAAGTCAACTATAGGAGAATTACCCCCAGTAGGAAGAGGTGGGAAGTTAGATTCTCCAAGGAATTCATAATCAATTTCAGGGATCAAATTTCTTTGACTAGAAGCCAGGACTCTTGCTCTGGTGTTTCTATATACTCCATCTGGACTATCAACTCTACCCCCGGTGTCCCGAGAAGTCATGTTGACAGAGGCAAACAAAGGCTCATCTTCATCAGGCATAGGTTCATACTGAATCCTATTGAAGACAGACTGTCGTTTAATTTGACATCTGCATTGCATTGTGGCTCTTGGCTGGAAGTCACATTCATGATCACCATGGTCTTGAACCGTTGATTGACATCTGCACTGAATTATGACTCTTGGATAGAAGTCACATTCAGCATGTTCCTTTGACATAGAATTACTCCTTCACTTCTGTTGAAGATATTCCCGTAAATCTGTTTGTGAAGATTGAGGAGTATACTTCCTGTTCTTGGGTCTTAATGGCTCTTGATTATATAGAGAATGATTAATATGAGCCACATAGTTTCTTGCATACTCTGTATCTGGATCTTTTATCTTCATATCCAATTGGTATGGTTTTTTAACACCAGAAGTGCTGAGTTTTGTTCTTAAATCAGTGGAAGGTAACACATTAATTTTGGAAACATGGAGTTTTTCTTCCATTGATCTGGATATTTGCAGAGAAGGGAGAGTTGAACCACTCCTTTGATTAGGAGTTGGTAACAGACCCTCTTTAATGGACAGATTCTGTGCGCAATTTGAAGAAGTCAAAGAAGAAGATATTAAGGAATATTTCTTCTTAGACCCATTCAAGTTTTGAGACATAGAATATCCAGAAGGAAGAGTAGTCAAAAGACCATCTCCTTTTCTTTGACTAACAAAAGTATCAGTCAAAGCTGTTCCTGAAGTAAAAACTATAGGAGCAGAAGAAACAACTAAAGAGTTATTCCTTTTCGAAGGGACTTTATGTGGAAGACCACCCCCAGTTCTAGTAGAACTCGGTAAAGAAGAAGAGATAACTAAGGAGTTATTCTTCTCTGATGAAATACACGCTGAAACAGACTTGGTTAAAGAACCAGAGCTGTTAGCGTGACTTTTGATTTTAGAATTACACGCTGGAACAGATTTGGCTAAAGAACCAGTACTGTCAGCGTGACTGTTGAATGTGGGATTGCACACTGGAATAGATTTGGCTAAGGAGCCAGTACTATCAGCGTGACTTTTAGAGTTGAATTTGCACGCTGGAACAGATTTGGCTAAGGAGCCAGTACTGTCAGCGTGACTTTTAGAGTTGAATTTGCACGCTGGAACAGATTTGGATAAGGAGCCAGTACTGTCAGCGTGACTTTTGGTTCCTGTCATCTTCGAGCGCACAAGAGTGTGCGTGCTTACAGTGGAATTCTTGCCAGTGTTAGGAGTAGACACTGTGGCAGAGACTTCACCATTGACTGCCAACTGATTCATAGGGACATAGACAGAGTGTCCCTTCGACTTGGCAGTGATGATGGAGGCTGGAGTGGGCTTGCCACCCTTAGCCCGCTGCATTTCTTTATAGGCGAGTTGATCGAATTTGATCGTCATCACCTTCTTCGTCGAGCCGATTGACGAAGTGTCGCATTGAGTTGTTGCCATCTCAGAAGAGGAGATGGTTTTCCCCAGCAGAGTCGCCAATTTGTTTTCCATAAAGAAATTCTCTTTATTTGTTGTGTTTCTGGGAAAATTACAACTGTAGGAATCCGATCTAGAAGACGATCGCTTTATCCCTTGGACTATGCGAAGAAGAAAAGCTCTCAAAATTTTGACAGTAGATATCAATGTATATGTCCAATGAATGAGAAAAAGAACTCTATTTATAGAGTCAAAAATAATAACTGAAAATATAACTGTCTTCACAGCCTGTGCTTAGTTGAAAATCACGCAGGATTTAACATACGCAAGGTTGTGAGCAGTTACTGGACGTGGCCTGTAACTGTTGGACACATGGCAATCATGCATGAGTCATGTGCAAGTTACAGGACACGCAGGCGAGAGATCAGTGGCATGGCTGCCACGTACTCCAATTTGATGAAATCCACGCAGACTTGTTGAAGACGAAATCCACGCGAACTCGGTGTAGAAAGCTTCAAAATCCACACAAACTTGGGACAGGAAGCTTCAGGATCCACGCAGACTTCGAGGCAAAGAATTCGAAAATCTACGCAAACTTGAGGAAGAAAACTTCAGAATCCACGCAAACTTGAGATGAAGATCACAAATACACGCAGACTTGAAATAGAACTGCCAGCTGTCTTGATTCGGCGTGTCTCGACTGACACAAAATCTCTGACAGTGATTGCTTTGTCAGTCGCATTAAATGACAAGAAACCCTTTTGGTACGCCAACTCGACGAAGGCTGAGTCTTGCTGAAGAAAATTTCGAAAATCACGCAATAGACGGCGATGATCTCTCGAAGTCTGTGCATACGTGGCATACGAAGAGACATTCTTCGACTGTTGTGCTGTCAGTCATAATTACTCTCTGACAAATGATGAGCTGTCTCCCCAGTGTGATTTGTAAATATTATCTGGATCAACTGAGCGTGACTTTTGACTCTGTCTTGATCAACTCAGCGTGACTTTCATTTTTGAGGCCTACAGAACTCAGCGACACCAAACCCGGGCAATAATCCTCCTGAAATGTCAGCTCCCACCGCTGCGGATGAGGCCAGGGAAGCAAGAAGAGAGGTCCAGGAGCTCCGGGCCATCTTCCATGCCCGAGAAAACTGCCAAGACCTCAGGATACGACAACCGTATCCCGTTGCGTGGAGAGATGTTCCCTTTCCACCAAAGCATAAACCATTCTACATCAATCCCTATGATGGGAAGACCTCCGCAAGTCGGTACATCACTTACTTCGAGGTCACCACCGACCATCACTTACTTCGGAGCATTGGAAGGGGTCGCTTTCGACTGGTACCGTAACCTGCCAGACAACTGCATCCACTCCTTCGCCAGCTTCAAGCGCATATTCTTGGAGAGATTCTACGAAGTAGGACAGGACGTCACAATGTCCACCCTCATGGACGTCATTCAAGGGGAGAAGGAGCTGACAAGGAACTATATAGAGCGGTTTTGCCAAACCGCAATGAAATTGCCATCTGGTAATCCGGATTCCTCCTTAATTGAAATTTGCCAAAAGATACTGCTCCCAACAATCAGCCTCTGGATGGGTGAAAGTTAATTTAAGGACTGGAAGACGTTTATCATCAGTGCCACTAGCGCCGAGGATAGGTTGAAGAAGGCTCGCCAACTGGGATTGCACATCTCGGAGGGAGAGGACAAGGGCAAGCGCCCTAATACCAACAACAACAATGGTGGCAACGCCTCCAACAATAGGGACAACAAAGGCAAACAGGCTATGGTGGCCGACACAGCCCAGAAGCCTGAGTCAAAACCGGCAGACAAGCAATGGCCGCAAATGACCTACTCCTTCGAAGACGGCCATGTCAAGCCCATCTTGGACATGCTCATACAAGGAGATAGAATTCAGCTCCCTCCACCAAGACGGGAACCTCGACCGGCAGAAATGGAGAGCCCAAAGTACTGTCATTACCATTGCTACGTCCACCATGCTACACACGACTGCTACTAACTGAAGCGATACATCCAAAATCTCATCGATTCGAAGGCTCTGGCCATTGATTTCGAGGAGGTGACCGTGGCAGCCAATATGGTGTTAGTACAATTCGGCAGCTTCCCTCCAACAGAGACTCAAAACGGCGTGGTACCCGTCCCTCTGGCGACGATGGAGATTACTAATCTTCTACCTACTTGAGATCAGACTGCTGGTCTAGTGCTCCTTACCATATCACAAGGGGAGGTCATATGGGTCCATCCAGACTTGGTATCTGAAGTGACTCAGCCCACACCACCCTCCATTGGCAAGAAAAAGAATAGAAAAGTCAGATCCTGCCACACAATCTCGGCAGATATCGAGGAAGCCGCAGCTGTCGTTACTCGGTCTGGTGCTCAATCCCAACCTACACCAGATAACTCGACTGAAGAACATCAGCCGGCTACTGCTGACGCTCCGGGACCTTCTCAACCTTCGACGACCGACAAGCCTAGGCCGAAGGAGACTCGCTTTGGCAAATCCCTCCGAAAAGAGGCATCTCATGGGCTAGAGAGGCCCTACAACTTTGATATCCTAGCACAATTGGCCAATACACCGGCCAAATAGTCGTTATACGAGCTCCTGAGACTCTCCAAGGATGTTCGCGCGGCTTTGAGTGATGCACTCCAGAATGTCGACGCATATCTGGCTCAGGTCAACCTTGCGGGAGAGAGCCCGCCTGCAAATCTCCAAGACAGCACTTGCACAAGAGCGATGCCCAATATTGTCTTCACGCCGTAGGATATGCTCATCAAAACCAATCTGCATGATCGTTCGTTATACTACACTGGATACATCGGTGACGTAAAGGTGGATCGGATGCACATTGATCCTGGTTCTTCCATAAGCATCATCCCGAAGGGTCTGTTACATCATCTCCGTATTCCTATACATCGCCTGACGCCAACAAGCACCGCCATCAGCGGTTTCAATTCGGGCAGGAGCTATCCGATTGGAAAGATTCGCTTGAAGTGCCAAATTGGCGATCTTCAGTCAGAAGTGACCTGTTACGTCATAGATGCGGACACTTCCTACAATATCCTTCTGGGGCGCCCTTGGATACATGATTACATGATCGTGCCTTCTATGCTGCACCAGTACTTCAAGTATGTCGACAAATACGGCTTCGTGAGGATAGAATTTGCCGACATCGATCCCTTTAAAGGGGTCGAATCCTACTACTCAGACTCCTGCTTATACGAAAAGTCGAAGAGGCACCTTGGTGAAGGAGATGTGCAAGCTCGAACTGAGACGGCCACAGGATCAGAAGAACCTATGACGATCCACCTCCAAGCTTGCAAACCTGGCAAGTCCGTACCCCTTACGGCCGCTCCGCGTCGCTCTCACTTACCAATTGACGACGGACGATAACTACCGTCGCCGGCTACAAGAGTTGGAGGCCTTAGATGAAAAGTGCCTCTTGGCTCAGCAACGAATCGAGCTATACCAAGCACGCATTTCCGGAGCCTTCAATAAGAAGGTTAAAATCAGAACATTCCAAGTGGGCGATCTCGTTCTGGCAGTTCGGAGACCGATGGTTATGACTCACAAAACCGCCGACAAATTCCATCCAAAGTGGAAAGGGCCATTTATCATTGAGGCTGTATTCTCCAACGGTGCTTACCGCCTCGCGAAACAAAACGGAGACTTGCTCATGTTGCCCGTCAACAATAAGTTCCTGAAGAAATATTATGTCTAAACGACATTCTCCAAATCCCATAGTGTCGAGTTATGTACCCGCCGGTACCACTGAACTCACATTCTCTAAATCCCAGATTATTACGTTATGTACCCTCCGGTACCGCTGAACTCACATTCTCCAAATCCCAGATTATTGAGTTATGTACCCACCGATACCACTGAACTCACATTCATAAAATTCCAGATTATTGGGTTATGTACCCGCCGGTACCACTGAACTCACATTCACAAAATCCCAGATTATTGAGTTATGTACCCTCCAGTACCACTGAACTCACATTTTTTCTCCAAATATCCCAGATTGCTGAGTTATGTACCCGCAGGTGCCTCTGAAATCACACTCCGGTCACTCTTTTAGGTAATAAGTCATGTATGACCATACCTCTGAACTTATTCTTCTGAAAGAGCTCCTCCCTCATGATCCACTACCCGCACTCTCGGTGCACAAAAAGGGTAACAGATCCACAAAATTCCTAAAACGATCACGTCGATGTTACCTCTGAGTCGTCTTACTTCCGCTAAAAAACAAATCACCCCTCTACATAGAACTTCCATGTCCTCATTACCTCTGAGTCGTTCTATGTACCCCTTCATGGAGCCCACTCCTACCACGTCCTCATTACCTCTGAGTAGGAAGGCTCCATCGAAGAAACCCTCATGCTTGCCATGTCCTCATTACCTCTGAGTAAGTATGTTGGTTCTCTCCCGACTTATTATCCGTATCCAGAACCAGGGTACGCCAAGGATAATAGGTCCACAAAAAGTCTTCCATTGGGGCAACTACCACAAGCAAAGAACAGAGCGAATATATTCTGTTCAAAATCAGTTACATTCACATGACTACATCTCATGAGCAAGCTAGAAAAGTTTTTTATTATTTCATTCAGACGAGAAGGAAAAAAGATTACATTGATGTCCAAAAGAAGCAAAACATAAACTGCAGCTAAAGACAGACAGGAATATCAAGACAAAAGACGGATATTTGTGAGAGCCCACGAATCCTAGTTGCGGGGACGCATATACCAATCCCTCAACCATTTTGCATATGAAGGATGTACTTGAGCAAAATTCTCGTCCGAAGTAGGATGGTCAGGACTCCCAGTACTACCGCCGTCAGACTGGGGCTCCTCCTTTACAGCAATGGGTGCCAGCTCTCCTTTCTGTTCCTCCGTTTTTGGTATTACCTCCTCCTTAACAAGCGATGACTCTTGTTTGAAAGGGGGCAGCAGCTCTTTCTTCACAATGATCTCAGCCTTCGGTAGGGTTGCTGCAAGAATCGAAGATAAAAAGAAATAAATTTAGGAGATGGTCAGAGCCTCATGCGGCCCAATTCAGACGAACTTATGCAGTCCTATTTGAGAGGAACTTATACGGCTCTATTCGAAGGGTCATCATGCGGTCTAGTTTGTGAAGCGTTTGGGCGGCCACTAGACAACACCCATGCGGCTCGAATGTGGGATATACCCCATGCGGCTCGGACGTGGGACGCACAGGTGGCCCATATAAAGCGAACAGATTCAACGAGAACGAAGAACGCATTAAAGGCTTGTGCATAAAGCATACAACAGAGCCGACTTTGTTAGGGTTTCGAAGCATATGACTTTTCTAAATTCTTACCCTTAACGGTAGGATGAACGTCGGAATGAGCTTTGGGTGCCGCAGCCGACGTCGAGGCCACGCCCTTACCCTTCGCCGCAGCCTTCGTCGCAACCATGGAGGACTTGGGAGCCATTGCTAATGATCAGAGAAGGAAGACGAAGACAAGAAAGCTAGGGCAAGAGCAGAAAGTAAAGAAGTCTTTTTTTCCAAGCACGCTGCTATTTATAAGCAGAGCCCATAGACCGACGCATCGATCCATGTGCAGTATAATCGACTCTTCGGTTATCAAGGCGATCCGACTATTCAAGGCTAAACTCTTGGGATCCTGCCCCAAAAGACGGTTCAAATCAAAGGCAATTAATGCAAAGATTTATACACGTGGCATGAAGACGTGGCAAGGAGCCTATACGGCCAAGCAGCCCATGCGGCTGGAAAGCCCATACGGCTCAGATGGCCATGCGGCTGAGACATCCATGCGACCAGAACATCCTATACGGCCCGAAGAGTTTTTACATGGCCATGCTTCTTATTCAAAGTATTTCAATTTTACAAATTAAAAACTTTGAATGGGGTCTTGTAGAAGCATGGAAAAGAATAAAGAAAGGCCAATACGGCTCCGACAGAAGGATCCCCATGCGGCTAAGGATTCCCAAGCGGCTCAGAAGTCCATGCGGCTCAGGAGTCCATGCGGCTCAAGGGTCCATGCGGCTCAGAAAGAAGCCATGTGGCCTTCAACAGTTCTTCTCTACATTCGGCTGCATTTAATGCCCTGACGGCTGCTCTGACAAATAACAGCTATGACAGCTCTGACATAAGGACGTAATAATGACTCTGACATGATGGCGTGATCCTAGGAAAGAGGAAAAAATCTCCTTACAGCTGGCAAAATCCACCAAGTCCCGAGGCCACTCCATGCGGCCGCTGCATTTATGCGGCTACCCATCTGCATGCGGCTTCCTATCCCCATGCGGCTGCCTATCCCCAAACGGCTGTCCATCTGCATGCGACTGCCTATCCCCATGCGGCTGCCCATCCCCATGCGACTGCCCATCCCCGTGCGGCTACCCATCCTCATGCGGCTGCCCATCCTCATGCGGGTGCATTCTTCACGCGACTGAAAGGACCATCCATATCCGGCTCTGCCAGGACGGTCCAGTTGAGACATGTTGCGGTCTTTGCGATAATTGAGACACGTGGCAGTCGTATCTTCCCTGGAATTATTGGTGCTAACAAATCCTAACAAAATTAGATTTGTTGCGATCGTCATAATTGCCCAGATCAGATCAAATCAAGCAAATTGGACACGTGGCAGGCTATCACAAATCACGGGTATTCATAGCAATTAACATTTATTGTCCACAGAGATTTGATGCAATCACATTGCTCAAATTTATTATATTCAAGATGAATGGCCCAAATTAATTGATCCTTAACCGCCGACTTCTGAAGGAGGCAATCATTTACAAACCCTAATGATCACACCCCACTCCTATAAATAGCAAGGTGCCATTCCCTTGTAAGCAGAGAGAGAGAGAGAGAGCAGAAGAAACAAAAAAGAGAGAGAGCACAAAAAAGAGAGAGAGCACTACAGAGACATCCAGAGATCTAGCAACCGAAGGCGCAAGGGAGTCTCCCCACACGTCCAAGAGCATTTCTTCACCAGAGCCAAGGCTACGTCCGATCGTCCAAGGAGTAAGGCAGAGCTGCCGTCGCTTTCCCGAGCCTCTACCGTCACCCCCCAGAAAAACTAAACAATTATACTAAGATTGCTGTACCTAGGTTTTCGTCCCTAGGCTTTCTTTGTACGAGCGAGTTTGTATTGTGAAGTAGAAGTCCAGTCCTCCGATATAATTGTTCTGTTCTTTTATAATCAATGGCAAACACGGGGTCCCTATCCTAGACATGATGCAAGACAAGACTAGTTCATTTGTACAACCATAATCGTCCACGGTGTCCAGGTCATTCATTTTTGTCATGTCAGGTTAGCTGTCGCAACAGCATATCGAGATATATCATGTCAGGTTTTACTTGTCAAGAGTGCGCCATGGCGGGCCACTATTATGTTCAGGTTTACTTGTCAAAAGTGTACCACTACGGGTTACTGTCGTATTCATGGTACATGTACAGGATAACATAGTACAAGCATTCTATCAAGAGACCCAAGTTACACAGAGGGTCATACGACATGAGCATAATAAAATAATTAAAATAACAAAAGGACAAGGCTGGGGGAGGAGTCATGCGGCTCAGGGAAATGAGTTCATGCGGCCAAGGGGTAATTGGGCTCATGCGGCCAAGAATCAGCAGGCTCATGCGGCTCGAGTTCATGCGGTCGGGGTTTTAAGGGCATATGCGGCTCGGGAAGACTGGGTTCATGCGGCCAGGAGATCGGGTCTTATGCGGCTCGGGATCAGAAGTCCATGCGGCCAGGAAAAGAGGGGGCACATGCGGCTCAGGGGAAGAAGTCCATGTGGGTAGGAACCAATCAGAGCTCCTGCGGCCAGGAACCAAGCAATGTCATGCGGTTGGAAAGGGCTGAGCCTTATGCGGCTCAGAGAAAGTAAACTCATGCGGCAGAGAAGTAAAGGGGGGGTCTTATGCGGCTCGAAGGAGACCGAGTCTTATGCGGCAGAAAATATTCATGCGGCAGGGAAGTTCATGCGGCTGAGAATGAAATTTCATACGGTCGGGGTTAAATCAGAGTCATGCGGCTCAAGGACTGATTCTTATATGGCTCGAATTATCGAGTCCATGCGGCTCAGGAAAATGAATCTTATGCGGCAGTGGGATTGAGTCCATACGGCTGAGAATTTATGCGGCTGGGAGCTCATGCGGCTAGGAGAAACTTGCCGTATGGAATTGTCATACGGTCAAGCATTGTTCTTCTTCTCCAATTTTCGAAAAGAAGAACCATGAAGGCCCTGCTTCCAAGCTCCATAAATCCTTCATCCGAGGTCAGAATCTGAACTTCCATAGGTCAAAATGGGGCAAAATGAAATTCTCTACAACATGGAACCATCAAAACTTGAAAATAATAAGGTTAAAGAGATCAAACCCAAGAAATCTGAAAATAAAATAAACTTAGATCTATATAAATTTAGCCATGGAAATTAAAAATGCCAAGTACTAAAGTTTCTTAGAATGTGGAAAGGAAAATGTTAAAGCAATAAAAATGGAGTTCTCTCGTGAAGCAAGCTGCACTTGCCGGCAGAAATGGGTAGGTGGAGCTCTACGCAGGAGGAAGAAGAAGAAAAAGAAGTAATTATGGAGTTATGAGGAGAGAGAAAAGTTAGGTGAGATATAAATGGTAATGGTGGGGGTAGGTAGGTGGTTTCCTTTGGTTCATGATGAACCCAAAAGCAAGCCAAGCCAAACCAAACCAAGATAAACCAAACAATGAAATGCCCAGATAAACCAAGCAGGAAGACAGGCAATACGAGTCAAGATACGTACACATATTTCAAAATACGTAATACGAACCACGATCATTACAAATCCCAACCGGAGCTTTCTCATAAGCAGCAAAAACTTGTTGTGTCCTGTACAAAGGGATACTATTCATGGATAACCATTGCTGATGAGTAAGTTTTCGTTTGGTAGGAGGAGCCAAACTCGGAGGGTATATGTTTAAACCCCTTAGCCTATCTTCCAAAGGAATACCATCCCACAAATGATCAGAATCATCATGGTCTGAAATAACAACATGAGATGCGTAAATCTTGAGTTAATTTTTGTGCACTGCGGACTCCATCAGCATTGCGCGTAATCCTAAGATTAGGCACTTTGCGTAAAACAGCATTGGAGGATTGTTGGCGTAAAAAAGGCGCTTGGCCATAATTTTTATTATCCTTAGATAAACCAAAGGAATTGTCTGTCATAGTAACAGAAGACTTGTTTTTACGCTGCACGCATATAGGCGAGTTCACTTTAGGTACAAAAGCACCATTGTGAACTTTATATACCATGTCACCGACAGGAGATTTGTCTTTACGTGTATAGCGCAAAACAGAAGTATCTGCCACGTCACAGACGGAAGATTTGCCTTTACGCATAGAGCGCAAGACTTGAGCGTCTACCACGTCACAAACGGGAGACTGAATTTTATGCACAGGGCACAACACTGAAGTAGGAGCAGCCTCGTCACAGACGGGGGCCCCAACAACAGGAGTGGGAAGAATTCCCTTGCCTTTGGAGACAGTAGAGAGATCAGAGGGTGCTTTGGACTTAGGAATCCAAACTTTTCGCACCTTTCGTGATTTTTGAACATTGGAGCAGCGAGTACTACCCCCAGTTCGGAGCATTTCTTCGTAAGCAGTTTGGTCGAATTGAACAACCAGAGTCTTCTTTGTCGATCCAGTCGACACATCATCATATTGAGCAATTTCTTTCTCGTCGGAGGAGAAAGTCGTTTCCAGCAGAGTCGCCATTTTGTTTCACTTAACAAAATGCCCTTAAAAGGCTTCTGAAAGAAAACGAGAAAAAGTACAAAAGTACAAATAAATTCTGAAAAGTATTGCTATGGAAGTCTGATCTGAGAGCGTTCACTTTGTTCCTTAAACCACACGATGATGATGAAGAGAACTGCTTGAAGAAGAACAACCGGAAGAACTAAGTCACCAGAAAGGTATCGACACAATCAGGGCCGGCCCACGATGATGGGTTGTCCCAGCCGGAACAAACTTTGGTTGTCCCTTATTGCAAGGAGTGACACTACATAAAAAATGTGGTTATTATCTTATTAAGATGGTAGATAACCTAATTGTTAGACTCACTAGATCTTGAACTAAGACTGTTTAGTTCAGTAGTACCAAATAACATAAGAACACAAATATTTTCAAGGTTTTATATGTTGATTTGGCTGGGAAGGGATCGAGTATGTACTATATAGACCCACATAGAACTGAGACTTTTTACATCTCAACTTTCCATAATAACTTTCAAGTCTGTAAAGTATCAAGGATTGCTTTAAATATTTAGTGGACAAACCATTGTTTCTAGGATGCTACATGCAGCAGCAGCCTAACAATCTCATAAAATTGTCATACCAATTCCGTTTAGACTGAAAAGCAGGAATACACTAAAAAGACAAAGCTCACATTTATATGAAGCAAACTACATGTTTGCACAACAACTGAACTATACTTAAGCAGGAGGTATCTTAAAAACCTAATTAGGCAGATGATCAGATAGACCGATAGACCGACACTGAAGCCACCATCCAAAGAAAAGTTAACCATGTTTCAAATAAAATAATGCAACACTGCTACATGAAATACCATACTAAATAATTTGAAGATAAAGAGAATCATCCTTCAGTGCTCGAGCACATTTCCTTTCTTTTCATTTTCTTTCCTTTCAAGCTACTTTTCTTTTTCTTTCCTTCCATTTTTAGCTCCTTTCCTTTCATTTCATTTTGCTGGATGATTTTTTTTGTTTAATTTATGGACCTGTTAGTTGTCCTAGGGCCGGGGGGTTGCCCAAGCCCACTGGCTTGTTGGGCTTGCCCTAGGGCCGACCCTGGACACAATTGGCACTGATGGCACAGTCGAATGCTTTCCTGCTTTGCTTTACTCTGTTCTTAAGAAAAAGTTGAAGAGAAACACTCTGAAAAATCACTTTGCTCTGAAAATCTCTGGGCTCCCAACTGGTATCTTCTGTTTAAAAAATAAGTCTATTTATATACTAGACCCTCTGTGCGTAAAAAGCAACATAATTGGGTCTCTACGCAAGTAACTGCCACCCACGATTGAAAATCGACCTCTACGCGTGATGACACGTGTCCCATGTAGAGTTGTAGTCTCTACGCATGGTGACACGTGTCCTACAACTTCAACAATATGGGGAGAGCACGTACACACGTTCCTCGATAAGTGTGGCATGAAACCAACGTATGCAGACCACGTTCTCATATAGCCAGAAAAGATTAAGCGTAAAATAACCCAAAACAAACTTCCTGCGTAGAGCGGCTAAAAAGTAACCTTGAGTGTATAGCTAGCTCAAATAAACTCTACGCACACAAAAATAGCTGAGATAGTCTTAAGCGTAAGAAACTCAAATAACTTTCATGCGT
Organism: Iris pallida; assembly: GCA_029216955.1. Lineage (NCBI taxonomy): Eukaryota > Viridiplantae > Streptophyta > Magnoliopsida > Asparagales > Iridaceae > Iris > Iris pallida. The sequence continues at coordinate 15,207,323 of JANAVB010043419.1, read as the reverse complement.
AAAGGAAGCGGTCTCTTGAGCGTAAAGTAACCCATCTGCACACTAAACTACAAGCGTTGGGTTTGGTGCAAAAATCTTCTTGGCTTTTGTGCAATATTCTGTCAGAAAATCATTCTGTCATAGCAGTATCACGTGCATTAAATGCGGTGTGGACAGCTTGCCTCTCGCGTAAAGTCTGAGAATGCTCTCGCGTAGAGTTTGAGGATGGCTCTTGCGTAAAAGGGCTTGCGTAGAGTTAGACTCTGTTTGATCTCTGCGTAGAGCTTGAATCTGACTCAGTTTGACTTGCGTAGAGTTTTTAAATAGGCTTCGCGTAGAGTCTGAAACTAATTTTACATAAAGCTCTCAACTTCTTTGACTTGGTCTATGAAGTTTATTTATGCTTCTACACCCATGGTTTATGCGTCCACATGAGTGAGGCAGGGTACATTGGAAGATAAGTCTGGAGACTATCTTCACTGGCTAAGTGGGCATATAACAATAGCTATGCGCCCACATTTGAAAGGACTGTGGGCGCATATAGAACCTATGCGCCCAAGCAGAAGAAAGCATGGAGCTTAGGCGCATATAAAGGGCTATGCGCCCAAGGCTAAAGCTACTGTGGGCACATAAAATGCTATGCGCCCACACTGTTCTTCTTCTCCAACCCGAGAAGATGAGTTCATGGAACCATGAACTTCCCAAGTCCATAAATCACTCAAAACAATTCGAAATCTGGGTTTTCAAAGATCCATTTTAAGTAAAATCAAATTCTCTACAATATGAAACAATCAAAACTTGAAAATAATGAAGTTTGAGAGATCAAAACCTAAGAAAACCAAAATTTAAGAAAAACTTAGATCTGCAAGATTAATCCACCAAAACCAAAAGTGCTAAGTACTAAAGAGTCATAAAACTAAGTAATGAAGACTTTGGAACCATAAAACATGAGATCTCTCATGAAGCAAGATTACACTTGCCTAAGGGTTGGGAGAAATAAATGAAGAAGAAAGTGGATGAGGGAAATAAATGAAAGTAAAGGAGGAGAGAGAAAAGGGGGTTGGGTTATAAAGGGGGTTTATCATGATGAACCACTTGGCCCAAACCAAAATAAACCAAGCCGAGCTAAACCAAGACCAAACCAAGCCAAGACATGTTAGAAAAGTCAAGATACGGGTCGGGAATCCGTACACGTATACTGGAAATACGTATAACGGAAAACGGGAGTGACATGTCTAGCACGGCATCCACTTTCTTGTTGAAGGACGTAGTCATGGTCGTCGTAGGTCGCTTCGGAACTCCTCGATGGGGATCCTCCAAGTCTTCATGATAAGGCTTCAGACAACTCGCACGGAAGATTGAATGAATCTTCAGCTTGGTGGAGAGCTCGAGCTTGTAGGCCACCTTGCCTACCTTCTTGAGCAGGGGAAGGGGCCTTCGTAATTTCAAATCAGTCCCTTGTGCACTTTCCAGAACACCTTGAACTGTTGTGGTTGTAGCTTGACCATCACCATGTCCTCCTCCTTGTACTCAACCAGCCTTCACCTCGCGTCGGCCCATTTCTTTATCTTCCTCGCGGCCTTCTCCAGAAATGCTTTGGCAATGTCTGCCTTTGCCTTGAAGTCTGAAGTGAACTAGTTGGTCGCGAGGCTTCTACTCGAGGACCCCACACTCAGTGTGTGCGGGGCAAGCGGCTGGCGACCCATCACCAACTCTAATGGGCTGTTGTGCGATGACTCGCTCCATTGGAGATTATAGCAGAACTAAGCGACGTTGAGGTGGTGCACCCAATCCCGTTGGTTTGCACTCACAAAGTACCGCAAGTACTCATCGAGCAGAGAATTGATCCGCTCGGTCTATCCGTCTGTCTGCGGGTGGAAGCTGGTCGAGAAGTGCAAGTCCGTCCTAAGGATTTTGAACACTTTCGTCCTGAACTTCCTTAAGAATCGGGGATCTCGTTCGCTGACTATGTTCTCCAGGATGCCCTAAAACTTTACGATATGGCTGATGAATAGTCACGCGGTCTCCTCTGCTGTGCAGTCCGTTGGAGCAGCAATGAAGGTCATGTACTTTAATAACTGGTCCACCACCACGAGAATGGACCCAAGCACCCCCACTTTCGGCAGGGCAAAGATGAAGTCTATTAATATGCTCTCCCATAGCCGGCTCGATACGGGGAGAGGCTCTAGCAGGCCCCCAGGCTTCTGATGGTCCAACTTGTCTTATTGGCACACAAGACAGGTATGCACATAGTCCTTCACATTCTCGCGCATGCGAGGCCAGTAGTAGGCGGCCTCCAGCAACGCCAAGGTCCGCTTCTGCCCCGAGTGTCCAGTCCATTTCGTATCATGGCACTCCTTGAGCAGCTGTCTCCGCAAGATACTCCACTTAGGCAAGACTACCATGTCGCCCTTGGTATAGAGAAGCCCGTCCTTCAGCCAGAACCGTCTTCTTTTGCCCTTCTGAACGAGCTTCACTATAGCTTGTGTCAGCGGGTCCTCCATGATACCCACTCAAATACGGTCCAGAATGTCTCCCTTGAGCAAGCACACCGTTGCGAGCTCGGCCTCCCTGCTGAGAGCATCGGCCACCTGATTCTCCTTGTCAGACTTGTATCGCAGCTCCATATCAAATTTGGCTAGAAAATTGTACCATCTTGCTTGCTTCAGGGATAGCTTCTTTTGGGACTAGAAGTAGCTCGTGGCAACATTGTCCGTCATGACCACGAACTTGGTGTCGAGAAGGTAGTGTCGCCATATCCTTAAGCTATGTACGATCGTGGTCATCTCCTTCTCTTGCACCATGTACTGTCGTTCGGTATCATTCAACTTGGAGCTCTCGAATGCGATGTGGTGCCCTTCTTGCACCAACACCCCACATATGGCAAAGTCGGACGCGTCCGTATGTACCTCGAACGTCTTGAAGTAGTCCGATAGGGATAAGAGCGGATCCTCCATCACAGCCCTCTTGAGCGCCTCAAATGCCTCCTCGCACTTGGCCGTCCAGTCCACGCCCGATCCTTCTGCAGCAGATCGGTTAGAGGTACTTAGATGGCAGAATATTCTCGTATGAATCGCCGGTAGTAGTTCGTCAGGCCTAGGAAGGATCGCAACTTCGTCAGCCTAGTGGGACCCTCTCACTCTCGAATGGATTGGACCTTCGTGTCGTCCATCCAGATCTTGCCATGTCCAATCCAGTGCCCTAAGAACGATACCACTTCTTGTGCAAATGAGTACTTCTTCCGCTTGACGAAAAGTTCGTTCTCCCTCAGTACTTGGAAGACGGCCTTAAAATGCTCAATGTGCTCCTCCATTATGTTTCAGTACACGACGATGTCATCAAGATAGACCATGATGAACCGATCTAGGTAGGAATGAAGGAGCTTGTTCATCAAAGTACAAAAAATTGCAGGAGCATTTGTTAGACCAAAAGGCATAACTAGAAATTCATATGCGCCATACCTCGTGACGTACACCATCTTTGCTTCATCGCCCTTCGCAATCCGGACTTGATAGTATCCCGAACGCAAATCGAGTTTGGAGAAGTATTGTGCTCCCAGTGGTTGAACAGGTCCTCCACCAACGGGATAGGATATTTGTTCTTGATGGTCACCTTGTTTAGTACACAATAATCGATGCACAAATGAAGGCTTCCATCCTTCTTCTTTTGGAATAGCACTGGTGTACCGTACGGGGCCTTCGATGGTCTGATGAAACCTGCGTCCAGCAGCACTTTGAGTCGCCTCTTCAACTCGTCTAGCTCGGGCGGGGCCATACGGTATGGAGCCATGGCAGACGGATTCGTGTCCGACTCCAACTCGATGGCATGGTCTACCTCCCTCTGCGGAGGTAGCCTCTTTGGCAACTCCTTTGGCATGGCGACCCCGAACTCCACAAGGACGTCATCAATCTCAGGCAGAAGATCCCCTTGTACGGGTACCTCCTCCGTCTTGAGCACCACAAGGTAGGTCAACTCTCTGTGTTGCATCCCCTTCTTGAGTTGTAAGGCGGAGAGAGCCTTCCCCTTCGCAAGCTCACCTCGTGCAATAGTCACCATGCACGAGGAGCTCTCCTCCATAATCCCGATGACTCTGAAATATGGCATTGGGACCGCCTTTGCCGATGTGAGGAAGTCCATCCCAAGGATCATGTTTGTAGTACCCCGCTTCCGAAAGGCGATAGACTCCGTAATATGCTTGTGCCGAGTTAGATCGGTCGAAAACTTAGATGGCCATCTGACTCGAATGCTGAACTTGGTAAACAATAACACATTGCGACATCGATCAAATTGATTTGGACGAATGTTACGAGAATCGAACCAATTAATGGAACGGCTTCTGTTGGAATAAATCCTAGATGTAGCAGGCCGTATCTCGGCAAGTGAGTTCTATATAAGAGTCCCTTCGACAGAACTAGACTGTTGTATGGTTTTCTTAGAGCTTTTGTCACTTGGTTTTGATAAATATGTTTTCGCATCGTTTTCTGAATGCATTCTACGAATTTCGAAATGAAGGATTAAAGAAGGAATTTTGACTAAGTGTTGGTGCCATTGCAGGAGCTCGCGTAATTGAAGTTTGAACGTTGCGATGCGCTTTGACCCTCGGCATGATCAAATACTTGATGGGTGGTTCGGTCCCTTTTTTCTACTATGTCCCGCAAATGAAATTCTTTTGCCTCAAACTTATTCAAATCAACGATGCCAAGTTAAATGCATGCCAATCCACTACGATCAAGAACTCCGAAAAAAATGTATCGATTTATAGTAAATTACTCTAAAAATATAAGTTTCACATCGAAAAGAGAAAGTTTAAGGTTCTAGAAAAGAAATAGACTATTTCATTATTTGCAAAATGAAATGATGAAACGTTGGTTGCGGCATATGGTGCCTCGAAGAAATTTGGTGCCTACGGGACACTAAATCAGAACGTACAATTTTGAAGAAATAAACTCGGGTTAATTAGTTGTACTTCCCTATGGTTTGCACGTATCTTGGTAACTGTCCCTGTTGTTTTAAAAATAAAGAACACCCCCTGGTTTATAAAGTTAATTAGTTGTACCCCCTGGTGCATAGAAGAAAATGAGTGGAAAATTAAGCAGCCAGGGGGGTGTTCTTTATTTTTGAAACAACGGGAATAGTTACCAAAATACGTACAAACCATAAGGGGTACAACTAATTAACCCAACAAACTCTCGCATGAGTCAAAATGATAATGCTACTTAATACTGTCCGCGCTATGCAATCGGTCTCATATATTCATTCATTGGCATGGTCATGGATAACTTGTGCACGAGTTCATTTTCCTCGAAACGGTATCCGGGACATTGGAACCGAATCGTCCTAGGGGGAATGTTTATCGTGCTTCGGCGCGAGACATGCGGGACCTTCAGTAAGGCTTGCAACCTAGGCTGAAAGGGTAGCATCGCATGCCAATTTGATTAAGTCCCAAGTGGTGTGTAACACCAATGACCACATATAAGATAGTAGCATACTCACCTATTATCTTATGCAGGTATAAATATTATCTCTATTTTATACAGTGACGAGTACGACCGTGGTAAGAATTGAGATAAATCGTTATGTTTTACTGTATGCTTTTACTGTTTGGAAGGCTATCAATATGAACTGAATTCATTGAGTTCTAAATATAAAGAAAAACTCCAATGCATGCCTACCTTAATAATCAGAGTCGTTTTAGATGAGTGGGTTCGTCCCGCTCACTAGTGCATTTCCAAGTGTACTAATCTCCAATCCCACAGGTGACGAGAACTTTGGGGGTGCACGTCGCTAAGCTAAAGTAGAAGTTCGGAGAGGCATTTTGAAGCTCTTCTTATTCTGAAGTATTTTGAAGCCAATTCATCGAAGTCTTTCAATGTATAAAAGGACGAATGTATGGAACGGCAAGTGTTAGTTCAGGCAGCTTGTGGAGTATATTTCTTATGTTTCAATTAATATAGTCGTAACGGCATCCAATGTAATTACGATTTGTACTTCATTGCAAGCTATGAATGAAAAGCATATTTCTATCTTCCTAAATTGCGTGTTCAATTCTGATGTGATTTGTAAAGTTTCAACTTGGTGTTTCAAATAAAATGATCAAATGTAACGTTCTTGCCTTGTACGAGTGCAACTCAAGACTCGTACGGCATTACGCCTTAGCGAGGACGATCAATTCGACAAAATGGGAACAGAGACGAACGGTTTGTCGAATCAACGAACAGTTTGTCGAATCAGGGTGTGACAAATTGGTATCAGAGCACAGTTATGTTTCCTCGAATTTTTGAAAAAAATGTTTTATTTTGGAATGTTCGTTGTGATTGCTCGATTGAATGTTTGTCGACATGCTGCGTGAAAGAAAAGTTCCATACAGGTAAGTCCGTAGATATTTTTGAAAAATACTAACGGGTTTACTTTGTTTTGTAGGAATGACTAAGAAGAATAAAAAATAATCCCGGCACAACAACCAACGCTGTGGATAGTTCGTCGAGTTCAAAGGATGCTAGCCCTAGCGAGACTACGATGGAGAAAATGCTGTAGTTGATAGTGCTACAGCAGCAACAGCTTCAGATAAAAACCAAAGTCTAATTTGGTGTGCAGCAGAAGCAAATAGACGACCTAACGCAAATCGTAACCAATATGGTGGGCAACACCAAAGCAACGGTCGTGGCATCCGAAGAGAGACAAGATGTCAAAGATGAAGTCGAAGAAGAAGTTCAACCACAAACGATGAACTCTTCTTTTTTGTCCAAAGCAAGGGAGTTCCACAAGATGAACCTGCCTAAGTTCAATGGTTGAGCAGAGCCTGAAGTAATTATGGGATGGCTCGCAGAGATTGAGGACTGATTTAACCTTCTCTACATCGAAAGGTCCCAGAGGGTAGCATGTGCGACAGTACAACTACAACTGAGGGCTTACGACTGGTGGACGATGAAGAAGCAGAAAATCTACGAAACTGACTCTAACACCAAAATTTCCTAGAAAATGTTCAAGGAAGCTTTTCTTGAACAATATATTCCTCGTGCCATCCGTCGACATAAGGGGACGAGTTCATGATGTTGAGGAAAGGGAATATGTCCGTTGAAAATTATGACGCAAGCTTCTTAAAACTTGCAAAATTTGTCGGCACATTCCTGCCCAACAAAGAAAAATGGTACGAGCATTTTCAACAAGGCCTCAATGACGAATTACGTAGGGACGTCATGAATCAGCGATGCCAAACTATCATAAATCCTATGAAGCCACACTTGATAGTGAGCGGATATTTGGCAGTATGTCTCAACAAGCCGTGTCGATCGTCCGCAACAATTTTAATAAACGACCTGACGACGCCGGGGGATCGAGGGTGGCAAAGCGTCAAAACACATTTGAGAATCGAGGTCTCTTTTTGAAGTAACTTGCAATAGATGCGACAAACGTGGGCACCGAGCACCCGATTGTAAATCGAGAACATGCTTCAAGTGTGGCGAGCTAGGCTACTTTAGTCAATTATGTCAGGCGGGGAAGCCAAATCAACACCCCCCCAAGGAATGTTCCAAATCCGTATAAAGCACCTACACTGCAAGTGTCATTCCCCACTCCCGTAGGAGCGTTCGTCCTCTCTAAGGCGTGATGTCGCACAAGCCTAGGTTGCGCTCGTACAAGGCAGTTTCATAACGGCCGATTACATCGGCGGCGACGGGGTCGTCGCACAGAAGTCCCAAGCAGAAACATTGAACATGCTGCAGAATTTAAAATCAAAACATAAGTTATTCAAAAGAACTCTTTATTGATATTGAACAATCAGATTACAAGTCACTCTGCTCTCTCTTATCTCTCGATATAATGCTTGAGCCAGCGGAAGCTTCGGAAGGCAATGTCCATACATTATGTCCCGTATAAGTCTTGAATCCACACGACCGCACGCTTCGAATCGCCAAGGAACTCCATGCCTTGACGCATCCAAGTGAGCTCCGCACCACGGGCTTCTACCTGCGCCTGTACATGAAAACTATGTGGGTGTCAGTACTCAACTGTACTGGTAGAGTGACCTCCTCGTCCACCCATACAAAACCGACACGTTTATTTTACTTTGTGTAATACAAGTCCCTTTACGATTGTCTTCCTAGTCTTGCCTTAAGATCGATTTTATGATAGATGCCTTGGCATACTTGTGTCTGAGGACCATCTCGTGCTTGCAACAACAACGTTAACTCATACTCTGCCTCTAGACCCCTTCTCGTGCCAACAATGTTAACCTATCAAGTCGTGTTTGCCTTACGGCCATAATCAGGGACGCAACTCTACGATAGACCCCATTTCCATGTGATCGTGCTACCTCCTTGAGGCAGTGCCTCGCCACTTACTTACTTACCCATACTTGTGTTATGACAGCGCAGCCGTGCCTCATAATCGAGATCGTGCCCAACAACTCAACGTAACTTCACCCAACTTGCCCTACGGCCCTTCTCGACTTAACTCGTAACGACTCAAGTTTGACTTATGCTACTCTATGCCAACGACTTAACACTCGACGCCACATCTCGTGCCGAAGCACGGGTCTTTACTTAGCCAAACCCTAGGCCTCATAATACTTTGGGTGCAACCGAGCACACATTTCATAACTCAAGTCATACTATGCTTTCACTTCCTTTGTTACGACCGACACCGTGCATACGGATTCGCCGCTTAGCACGCCAATTATCTATATAAAAGGTCACTGGCACGACAAGCCATCGTGGACATAGCTTGGCAATCGGGACCCTTGCACCGCAGGTTACGATCCCCGATGCAAGTCCCCGAACTACCAATTGCCTATTACCCAGCTCGGCTATATCGTGTTTCCTCCTAGGCCGAGTCGGTCCCGTGGCCCCGGGTTGCCGCTCGAAGAAACATCGCCCTTGTCGACAAGTTATCCATGACCACGCACCTATGAGACATCTAGACTCACGTAAATGCATGGCCTAATTTGTTGGTATGATTTGAACTATACTTAGCAACTCGTGCTCTGAACCACACTTTACATAACGTGCATCGGAACGTGAGACTCCCAACCGAGGGACCGTCTCATACTTCTTAACGTGCATAGGAACGTGAGACTCCCAACCGAGGGACCGCCTCATACTTCTTAACGTGTATAGGAACGTGAGACTCCCAACTGAGGGACCGCCTCATACTTTTTTACGTGCATAGGAACGTGAGACTCATAACCGAGGGACCGCCTCATATATTAGGGAACGACTACTGCATAGCCTTCCAACTTAACTTGAACCAAACGTGTTCCTTAAACGCCATAGACCGTGGCTAACTTTACATCGTGCCGACCATGGCTCGTGCCTTAGACAGACCTTGTTCTCTAGGCGACGCTGTCGCTCAAGTCATATAAGTTATACGACGAGCCTTGATCTCGAGGGACTACGCGACTTGACAACCGTCGATAGAGTGGAATGGTGCTAGAAATGGCTTTGATAGCCCAACACAACTCTTACCTAACTTATTCGGACAATGACTCGACGAGCAAAGGCTACGCCGAGCTTCGAAATCGAGGGAACGTGCCGTGCACGCGTTCGACTTGAACAACCAAGTTCTCGGGTGCCTAGACTTAAGCCAAAAGCCGTGCAAGATGACTTAACTCATGGGACGTGCGAAGGCTATGCCAAGCCTTGGACGACGGGACCGTGCATGCATTTTCAAGCATTCACGCGGGCAACGCCTACGACTTAGGCTAATTCGAGTGTTGGGACACAACGACGGAACCGTGCATGCTTTTCCAGCATTCAAGCAGGCGACGCCTATGACTTAGGCTTATTCGAGTGTCGGGACAACTTAGCAACTTAGGCTAACTTCCTTCTCCCAAGCCACGAGAATGAAGGACCGAGTGTCATTTGAGAGCACGCTGAGCCGACTTCTAAGCAGACCGTGGGACCATTTTCCATGTTCTAAGACATTCCGACCCGTCGGGATTATTCCCTTAGCTATGTGCGTTCGTAGCTTTTATATTAGCCTACTTGTGCAAGTTGAAATCATACGAGTTATTAAGTGAAGGCTAAGATGAGGCAAGTTCACCGAAACTATCCTACCTGAGCGAGGAATCGCCTCGACCGAGCGAGCCTTCGAGCAGCCGTTGCAAGGCTAAGTCCGAACGCCGTCGGCGTTTCGATTCCTCCGATTGATTTTTGTGGGACGGGGCACTACAGCAAGGTGCGAATGCGGTACCAGTGAACCAGCCGAATCAATGCCATGGAGTGCAAGGCTAAGTCTATGCATTGACTCGAGACTAGGCATTTGAGTCTGATACTGTTGTAATAGGTATACTACTCTATAAAAATATACCTACTCGAGTACTATTCGATTCGGGTGCGACGTATAGTTTTATATCTACTGATTTCGTGAAAGAAAATAAAATAACAATGCAATCACTAGATATGAACATTAGCGTTAGTACTCTATCGGGAGTCGATATGCTTATGAACTTTATTTGCAGGAATGGTCATATTTGCATCGGGAGAAGAAATCTATCCTTAGAAGTCGTCGTACTAGACATAAAAGAGTACGACATAATCCTGGGCATGGATTGGTTGGGCGCTTGTCATGTAACAATCGAGTGCGCGGAGAAGATAGTTGTGTTTCGTCTTCCTGGCGAGACAGAGTTCTCATATTCGTAGTTACAGTCTCGAAGACGGCGATGGTAGTATCGGCAATTTCGGCGAGGCGTATGCTGCGTTCCGACTGTATTGGATACTTGACATCAGTTCGAGATACGCGGAAGGATAATACAAACATAGTGCAGACTGATGTTATGACAGATTTTCTCAACATTTTTTCGACGAGATGCCCGGGATGCCGCCGGATCGAGAAATAGAATTCAGCATAGACACCTTCCGGATACACGACCGATATCAAAAGTGCCTTACCGAATGGCTCCAGTAGAACTGAAGGAGCTGAAGGTGCAATTATAAGAGTTGATAGACCGCAAATTTATTCGCCTTAGCGTCTCTCCGTGGGGAGCTCCTGTACTGTTTGTGAAAAAGAAGGATGGATTGATACGGCTATGCATCGATTATCGCAAACTCAATAAGGTGACCGTGCGGAATAAGTATCCATTACCACGAATAGTTGACTTGTTTGACCAACTGTAAGGTGCATCAATATTTTCAAAAATTGATTTTCGTTCAGGCTACCATCAGTTGAAGATCAAGTCCGATGACGTATCGAAGTCTGCCTTCCGCACTCGATATGGTCATTATGAATTCCTAGTCATGTCGTTCGGTTTGACGAATGCCCCTGCTACTTTCATGGACCTAATGAACCGAGTCTGTCGACCCCAAATCGATAAATTTGTAGTCGTGTTCATCGACGATATCCTTATCTACTCGAAGAATCAAGGAGAGCACGTAGAGCACTTGAAGACGATATTGCAGACTCTGCGTGAAAACAAATTTTACGCCAGACGAAGTAAATACGAGTTCTGGATGAGTAGTGTGACGTTCCTCGGACATGTAATCTCTGTCGAAGGCATCGCGGTGGACCCAAAGAAAATTGAAGCGGTGGTAGATTGGAAACGACCTACTTCGGCTAGCAATATTCGAAGTTTCTTGGACTTAGCAGGCTACTATCGAAGATTCGTGCAGAGATTTTCAAAACTAGCATCACCTCTGACTCGCCTCACCGAGAAGGGAGTAGTATTCGAAAGGAGTGACGACTGTGAATCCAGCTTTCAAGAGTTGAAGTAACGGCTCATTTCAGCTCCAATTCTTGCACTTCCAGATGGTCCAGAAGGCTTTCAGATATTCAGCGACGCATCGAGAACTGGCCTCGGGTGCGTATTCATGCAGAAGGACAAGGTCATCTCCTATGCTTCATGACAGTTGAAGCAACACGAGAAAAACTAGCCGTCGTATGACCTAGAATTAGCGGCGATCGTGTTTGCATTGAAACTATGGCGACACTATCTCTATGGTGTGGCTTGCAGAATCTACATAGATCATAAAAGCCTCAAATACTTATTTACGCAACGAGAACTCAACTTACGACAGCGACGTTGGCTCGAACTCATAAAAGATTACGAGCTAACGATCGAGTATACGCCGAACTAGGGAAACGTCGTAGCCGACGCGTTGAGCAGGATGTTTATGGGATCACTGGCCCTCAATAACGAGATACGGCGAGACCTTGAAGAGATGGGTATCAAACTCGAAATTAACTATCGACATCTGTACCTAGCTCAGTTGAAGCTTGGGTCAAGCCTACTTAGCAAAATAAAGACCGCACAAAAAGACGATTCATTCCTGAAGACACTACGCCAAAACAGCCATTTTTCGACAGACCAAAACCGTCGTAAGTCACGATAAACACTGTTTCGATCCGTCAAAGCATCCGTCGTTAATAGCGTGTCCCAAAATATAAACGATAGTTTTGGAATGTCGTTTCCTAATTGAAAAAAAATGACAGTTATTGTTTGTCAAATAAAAATAACATACTAAAACTGTCAAATAATTTGTGAATTGGTCGACCATTGTCTTTTTCTTTTCAACAGTTAAGGTATGTCGTTTTTTTTGGAAACAGAATTCAAAAAAAAGGCAAATCAAATACATAGGCAAATCAAATATTAATTAGGCGCATCAGTAACTTTTATTACTTTACATTATCTGGATTTAAACTCAAGCTAACCAATAACCTGAATACTAGCATACTTTATGCCTTTGATAATGACCAGTCTATCCCTCACTAACATAAGAGGACTTCAACATCTAATAATTTTTCTACAAGAGATATGCATGTACATCTTTCCTATATTGCTCCATTTTTTATATATTGAAGGATGAATTTCTTCCAAAATCCAAATCCTTTGCCTACTGTATCTATCATAATTATACATGCTCAAAAAAATATTATTATTCATTTATCTGCAACCATCATATCATTATATGTTTAAGTACCAGAGACGTACTACATGGCAGAAGTCTATATAATAGAGAAAGATATTAAGAAGTATAGCGAGCACTACATTAATAAATTTTATATCCCATATCACTATTAAGACTAGTTTACATGAATCTGAAGCAATAAATGCTCTTGTGCCTCAATATTTTTTGCAATTTCTTTATAGATATAATCATACTTCGCAATCTTCTTCCCGAATAGATAATCATACGATCCAGTGCTTGCCTTTAACTTCGACAATATATCATCCTGCAACAATGTCAAAGGGAATAATAAATAAAGAACATCTTACTAGACTTGTCAGATTAAGGCAGACATTATTCTACTTTGTCAGTATCAACAATATGAGATGGCTACGACTTGAATAGACAACAGGAAAGTCAGAAACATTACCTATTTTCTTTATAGAGAAAATGTCATGCCCCAGTACCGAAATATTGAGACGGACTAGGCCAGCTACTCCATATGAGGTATATAAACGTCATACAGCGATCGTGGCTGTCAAGAGACTAGGGGGTGCATGCTACAATCAAGTCTCCTATGGTCTCACAGAGCATCTATGTCTCAATCAATCAAAACAAGAAGCAGTAAAAAATGACCATATAAGACAAAGCAGTAAGGCGTCCCCGACGCTTCATCAAAATGATTCATGAATCTAGCTATACAAAATGATAAGCTAGTACCGAGAGTCAATAGTACATAACTATAGTCAGCTGCAGTCTGATTTAATTACAATTATGTAAAAGAAAACTAATGTCCAGAACAACCGGCTAAACAGGTGCCGGTGGCTAAATGCCAAGTACAAAATAGAAGATATCAGAGCAGTAAAGAAGAAACTCACTCATGGTCCCTGACACCCATACTCTTGGTGTACACCATTTTTCGGATAGAAGGCTGGATCCTCTGACGCTGCTACGAGATCTGGCCAAACAAAACCAGCGGGGTCAGGCCCCGAATAGCAAGTACCACAAGGGAGCACAAAAGAGTGAGATAAAACCCAATGAGTAAAATATGACCTGATTCACGAGTTATAGGCTTATAGCATATCATCGAGACAATACGACACCCATACAACCAAATAAGGACAAACGGTGCCAATATCATGTCGAGATAAGATATATCCTATAACCATGGGCAGGTGAAGGGCTTTTGATCGCAACTTCGGTCCACAGTCTATCGCAGCACAATAGCCCAACCCAACAACCAAACAAGGACATGGGTTGGACCACGCACCACGATAGTCCATGTTTCTCAGTTGCTAACAGAAAAAAATATATCACAAACAAGTCGGCTTACAAGCAGCCAATCAATCCTACGGCTTTCTATGATATGTCTGGATTATCCTAGTAATACAAATAGGAATCCTCAGATCGTATCAACCCAGCAGGGCTAGCCAAACCATTATAAATATACATATACGCGTAGCACTTTGATTATGCACCGGTCCCCCGTAAGGCCACCGAGCTAAACATATAACTCATAGCACGTAGGAGTCGGATATAGTCATCCGCTATAGGCGAATGAAACCATATCCGTGGCGGCCAATTTGACACGTTAGGACTGGACCTGGGGTGGCTAGTATGGCACGATCTCGGGATTCTTTCCACCCAATGCATCTACCGATTTAAGTTGCTTAGATTAACCCTATCTTGATATTGGAATTACATGTCGTGGTCATATGGTCATCCTCTTATATGTCGTACCATAGTACGTGTACCCTAAGTATGAATCCACATCGGCTCAAGGAGTCCTAAATCTAGATCCATGCTTAGTGTAATGTATCAAACAACAATCAATATACCACGACACTATTACTGACCAATTACCATGACTGTACTGGAAGGTACATATGTATTGACATATAACACGAATGATCACTTAGCACGTAGAGTCATACCTCAGTACACTCATTAAATAGCACCGCAGTGCATACTAATATTATATCTTAATACACACTTAGAATAGGTATCAGCACGTATAAATGTAATCAGGTCAGAAACATGGTCAAGTCAGGAAGTCACACGGACCCCTCGTGACATAAAAGTCACATATGAATTCTGGTTAAAGTGAGACATGAAGATTCTTAAAGCCAAGACAAATATCTACAACTTTCATGTTGGGAGTTGAGAGAAATTCTGGCCACAAATCAGCCAAATAGGACATAAAACATACAAAAAAAGCCAAAATAGGCACTATACGGCCAAGGGTGGATGGGTGCCCATCTTCTCATACGGCCAGAGTCGATGGGTACCCATGCGGCAGAGTCGATGGGGTGCCATGAGGCCAGAGTAGATGGAATCATATGCGGCAGTAGATGGGTGCCCATCTATGCGGCAGGGTAAATGGGTACCCATCTATGCGGCAGCATAGATAGAATCCCATGCGGCAGGGTAAACAGAATCCCATGCGGCAGTAGATGGGTGCCCATCTATGCGGCAGGATAAATAGGTACCCATCTATGCGGCAGCATAGATAGAATCCCATGCGGTAGGGTAAACAGAATCTCATGCGGCAGTAGATGTGTGCCCATCTATACGGCAGGGTAAATGGGTACCCATCTATGCGACAACATAGATAGAATCCCATGCGGCAGGGTAAACAGAATCCCATACGGCAATAGATGGGTGCCCATCTATGCGACAGGGTAAATGGGTACCCATCTATGCGGCAGCATAGATAGAATCCCATACGGCAGTATAAACAGAATTCCATGCGGCAGTAGATGGGTGCCCATCTATGCGGCAGGGTAAATGGGTACCCATCTTCTCCGAAAATCTGAGAAGGATGGCAATGGAATCCATAGCTTCCAAGCTCCATAAAACCTTTAATATAAGTCCAAACTTGGACTTCCATGGGTCAAAATGGGATAGAACGAAATTCTCTACAACATATAACAACTAGATTTTGAAAACAAAGATGTTTGATAGATCAAAACCCAAGAAAATCGAAAATGGCACAAACTTAGATCTACAACAAAACTAGCCATTAAAATCAAAAACTCCAAGAACTAAACTTGTAGAGGATGATGAGAAGAATAATATAGACAAATCATATCAAAAAAAAATCAAGAATGAAAAATACAAGAATCTCTCCATTTGGTGCAAGATGTACTTGCCTAAAAGTTGATTGGAGGAAAAATGAAATAAAAAGTGAATGAGGAGAGAGTGAGGAAGAGAATATATATAGGGGTTGGGTTGACTCATAAAACCCTAATCTTTAGCATGCTCTAAACCATATGACTAATGACATATTAAATGCTACATGATATAACTAATTAAATTAATTAAATAAAATCCTAACCACAATATGGTTCAGATATCTTATCATCGAAGTAGTGAACCACGTCTACAACCAGACAAGGACAAGGGATGGCACACTAATCCACGACGAGATACTGTTCCATGTCATGGCCAGTTACAAATATATGATACATTCAATCAAGATACAGGTTCCAGATACCACATACAGAAAAAAATTAAAAATTTACGTATTCCGGGAACGGAGAGTGACAGAAAAATGTCATCTAGTCAGCATGAAAAATAAATTAATATTATGATCCAGTAAACTCAACTGTTTGCAAGTGCATAAATGTATGCAAATTAGAACTCCCGTGAAGACTTGTTCACGACATTACAAAACTTCAAGTGACAACAATCTTAGTTCAATAGGTTCTTTTTGTTTCAATGTTATTACCATTAATCACAAGAAAATGGTTTCCTCTTAGTGTTTCAAGAACAATTACTGAAAGGCACACTGAGAAAATGTCAGTATCCAATATTGGTAGCCAATTCTAGAAAGGTGAACAAGAGCTGTCACCAATGATTGTTAAAAGATAGTAAGTGCATTATATGGTTCTTCTTATGATAGTCATATACAAAGTAGAATTTACTTGCTCAAGTACAATGATCCAAACTATTAGCATGTTCACAAACCTGCAAGGATATTTTGTGTGCAACGAATCTCAGAATAGCATCCCACAAATACAATTATTTCTCTGAGAAGGCATATACGTATAAGTATAAACTGTCTAATCAATGAAAGGTAACCTCAGGGAAAGCAAATGAAAAATTAAACACTAGTATCATGATAAGACAGACCACACCTTTCTTTTTATCTCTTTAAACATATCTTCGAGGCCCGCCCTACGAGCACCAAGATTCTCCAATTGCCTCTGCATACATAAAACTATATTATGTAAAGTTGCAATCTTTCTAGAAATTGTAAACCCCCTAAATTTTTACTACGATTTTTTTAAATAATTTTGTATTTATTTTGTACTTCGTATCTGCACGTCGCAAACGAGTTCGCATTGTTGTATTTGCGTAGCGTGCGAGATTTGCATTTCGTAATTGCTCGACGAGTGCGAATATGTGTCGAGATACATATTTTAGAAAAATATTTTTATTATAAATTTTATTTTATATAGGAAAGTACATGTTCAAATAAATATGATAAATATTTTTATTTTTAAAAGGAGTTATTTTATTTGTCGTTTAAAAATAAGTAGTGATTTAAAAAATTTGGTTTATATAAAATATATTCCAAATATTTTACGAAATTTGGAAATTTGTTTATTAATATATTTTGTTAATTATAAAAGCTATTTTATGATTTAATATTTAAGTAATTATCTTGATTTTTAGAATTAATTAATGTTATATTTTAATATTATGAAAAAGATATTTAAAATTTTTATTTTATTTAATATTTGAATTATTCTGATAATTTAAATTAGGAACATATTTTATTTTAAATAGAATTAAATTAAAGGAAGTTATCTAGATTGATTTGATTTTGATTGCTTAAATTCTAAATCGATTTAAATAAAAAGATGGAATTATCCATCGGGGTTTAAACCATTGCAAGTCCTTATCCAACTAGAAATTCCCACCTCCTATATATGAAGAGGTACCCATCCATAAATTATCTACCATCCACAGATCGTGCATCGTGTCTGTGCCACCCATCTACTATATCCCCTCCCTTACAGTTACAAGTTTATATTATGTCCGACAAATCCCGGACTCGACACCCAATCCGTGTCACACAAGACACCACCACTCCATCCCTGTCGTGTCGGATATCCCCGCCACGACAGCCGACATCACCCTAACCATAGTTCCCCTATCTCCTGGCCTTGCTCGCCGCCATCACTACTTTCCTTTTCTGTCAAACATCACCACCGCGGCAGCCAACACCACCACCCCCGCCGTCATAAACATAACCCCCGACCAAGACCACCATGTAATTCTGACAAACAGCCCCCTTCACCATCATCACCCAGCAGAAACCAAAAATGTAGAAAACCCTTACCTCCGCCGTGGGTGCCGTGAACCCCCGAATCTCGTCGACGCTCGTCGACGGACCACTCCTTCCGCTAGATCTGGCCGCCCCTCCATACGGAGAGCCGAAAACATCACCGAGCCCTCGCCTCGGCTGCGTACGACTCAACCGCCGTGTGTCGTGCCCCCTGCCGGCACAGCCCCTCCTTGCGCGCTCAGCCTACTGCGAGCGTCGCCGCCGCCAAGTCCCGGCGTCTCCAGCACCGCACATCCACGTCGTACCGATACGACGAGCATCCGACCTCCACGCCAGACGGTGCAGCGCCATCACCGGCACCCGACCCCGCACTCCGCCCGCATCCGACCTCCTTTCCCAGCCGACGCGCCACCGCCTCTACTCCCGCTGACCGTCGAGTGCCCCAACCGCGGTGACCGCCCACCTCCGGTCATGCCGACCGCCACACACCCCTCGACCACCACCGGCGGGATCCAGGTGAAACCTAGATCTGGATCGCGCCACCGCCCGTACTCCTTATCCGTGCCACCGTCGCTCACTTCCTCCAGCGTCCGTCGTCGTGTCCTTCTCTCCACCGACAGCGCCGTTGTGATGCCGAGCCGCGAACAGCGCCCCATCCGAGCCGCGCATCGAATCACCTCCGCGTGGCCGTCCCTCCGCCGGCAGCCGCCAACACCGTCGGCCACGACGACGGAGCCCCCTCTGGTGAGCGCTCCTCTTCTCCCCCAACTTTCTTTTCTCTCTCCTCTTTCTTAAGACAGACTTCTTTTGTACTTTGAGAACAGCTGTTGTATTCTTTTTGATTATTTTAATTAATATTATTAAACATTATTATTAGTTATTATTAGTTTTTTATTATTATTATTATTTATTGGATAATATATATATACATATAAATACTAATTAGTGTATTACTAATATTATTATCATTTATCTTAATTGTGTCATTTATTTATTATTTATATATTATTATTAATATTAGTTTGTTGTTTTGTTAAATATTATTATTTACATTATTATTATTACTATTATTTTCTAGCAAAATTTTAAGTTAGTTTTTAAAACACTGAAATATTCTTTTCGATTATATGTACATATATTTGACGAGTTATACTTTTTGGTCTAAATGATTTAGAAATATTTTAAAATATTTATCTAAAATAGATAGTTTAAATTTTGAAATATAGTTTGCACCTTAATCATATTTTGCAACTTAGAGTATTTTGACTAATAAGATGTAATTTTCAAAATTATTATATATAAATATTTTCAAGTATTTTCGTAAATGAATTTTTACAAGTAAACATGTTTTCTAAGAATTTGTATATTTATCTACTCCATAAATTCTTCCAATTATCCTCATTACTCATGACTGATCATGCTTGCCTATTTTCTCGCGACCTCGGATCCCTACACATCGACCATGGCTATTGGACTGTTGGGACATGACAGAACATCGCACCACCAGGCGTAACACCAGGCAAGATACCTTGCCATTATACTATTTATATTCAGTCTGTATTTTATTACATATCATTGTTTATTATTTTCGGTTATTACAGTTCTTGATTTACTACATGCTCAGTGATTATATATTAGTTTACTTTGTTACTATCCTTTGATTGCATATGAACCTAGAGTTAAGGCACTACCAAAATATACTAAATTAGCGATGGATATTTAGCGACGAAATTTTTTCGTCGGCGTTAGCGACGGCTTCGTAGCCGCTCAGCGACTGATTACCGACTACACGCCTTTGCCATTTTTATTTTAATTTTAGGGGGAGGAAAGATCGCACATCCGTCGCTAGACTGTCGGAGTTATAGCGACGGATCTCCAGTCGTCGCTACGTAGTCGATTATTTTGGCGGGAATTGTGTAGAGAATTGGCGGGACATATCTTCGACTACGTAGCGACGGATATTCAGTCGGCACGTAACAAACAGGGCGACTACCGGGCGACGGGTTTTATTCCGTCGCTAGTCCGTCGCTATATATACGTACCAGACTTTAAATGAAATGGTTGGAGGAACTTTTCGTATTCTCCCCAAATTCACTCTCTCCTCTCTCTCTCTCTCTCTCTCTCTCTCTCTCTCTCTCGCCGGTGTCAGCTTCGGTGATCGGCGTCGGTGTCGTCGTCGGCATCGGCGTCCTCTCCTCTCTCTCTCCCGAAGGTAACCCCCTCTCTCTCTCTCTCTCGATCTCGAGGTCTGGGAGGCGGGCTTGGGGTTGGGGCATCGGGGGCTGGGCGGTAGGCTTGGGGCGGCGGCGTCGGGGGCTGGGCGGCTGGCTTGGGGCGGAGGTGTCGGGGGCTGGGCGATGGGCTTGGGGCGGGGGCGTCGGGGTCTGGGAGGCGGGCTTGGGTCTGGGGCGTCGGTGGCTGGGCGGCTGGCTTGGGTCGGGGGCTGGGCGGTGGGCTTGGGGCGACGGCGTCGGGGGCTAGGCGGCTGGCTTGGGGCGTGGTCTGGGATATGGGCTTGGGGCGGGGGCGTCAGGATCTGGGAGACGGGCTTGGGGTTGGGGCGTCGGGGGCTGGGCGGTGGGCTTGGGGCGGGGGCGTCGGGGTCTGGGAGGCGGGCTTGGGGCTGGGGCGTCGGTGGCTGGGCGGCTGGCTTGGGTCGGGGGCTGGGCGGTGGGCTTGGGGCGGCGGCGTCGGGGACTGGGCGGCTGGCTTGGGTCGGGAGCGTCGGGGCTATTTGCAACCGACGTACAGCCATAATCACTCTTCATATATATATGCAACCGAACTACTGGACTGGGCGGCGGGCTTTGGTCGGGGGCGGCGGGTGACTTTGCTTCTCAAATTCATCTGAGTTTATATATTGGCTAAATAATGTGTTATCCATATTAGGTGTTCCATTAGTTTGGTGGTGTTTGGATTAGTAAATGTGAATATGGGGTTTGGATTCATGGTGTATATATATGTTCACTGTCTCAAGGACAGTACGAGTTCTATCAGTTGTGTGCTTCTGTATAGATGTATATATCTATACATCTTGCTGTGATATACATATGTGTATGTGACAATCTCAGTTAGCGACGGACTATTTACCGGTTAGCGACGGATATTTCCAGCTCCATTTGCATTAATCTACGGTACGACATGGTGATCAGGACATAGTCCCTACAGCCATTCGACTGGCGAGGCAGAAACTATGTAGCCGTAGATAAAGTTGACTGTCTTCCGACCCTCATCCCTCGGCAATGATGATACGACAACCTATCACTATATCTTATATAGTAGTAGATGATGTCTTAGTATTACATTATGTGAGTTCATCTTGATTCTGTTACATTCTTCAGATACTAGATACGAAAAGAACATATACTACACCATATGTGCAGAACATAGATGATTCACACTAATGTATGCTAGAATAAATTTTAGGTTATGTTCTGAGCCATCTGTTCTCACACTTAAAATACATAGGAATTAGTAGTGTGAGAGCGCCGGAGAGAGTGAGAGCGCCGGAGGGGGGGAGGAGAGAGAGAGAGAGTAAAATGGTACGACATAGTGAAGTAGTACTGTATTTTGGCTCCAGTTCCAGCTCCATTTGCATTAATCTACGGTACGACATGGTGATCAGGACATAGTCCCTGCAGTCATTCGACTGGCAAGGCAGAAACTATGTAGCCGTAGATAAAGTTGACTGTCTTCCGACCCTCATCCCTCGGCAATGATGATACGACAACCTATCACTATATCTTATATAGTAGTAGATGATGTCTTAGTATTACATTATGTGAGTTCATCTTGATTCTGTTATATTCTTCAGATACTAGATACGATAAGAACATATACTACACCATATGTACAGAACATAGATGATTCATACTAATGTATGCTTGAATGAATCTTGGGTTGTGTTCTGAGCCATCCGTTCTCATACTTGGCAAAAAATTGAATTTTTTATACTTTATCGGCTTTCGAAAATGTACTCAAATTACATGATGGTTCCTTTAGTTAGCTTGCTTATGTTACAATTATATTATTTGTGACTATCGATCTTACCAGATGGCACCCATGACCCGAGGAGCGACACGTCGTTTGAGGAAAATAGTAAATGCTGAGGTGGCTCCTCCTACAGTTAAGGAGGAAGTGGCACCGGTTGTTAGTGAGACCGGAAGTTCTATTCATCCAGCACCGGTAGCTAGTGAGACCGGGAGTTCTCTTCAAGCAGTCCTTGCAAGGGACGACATCTCTCCTCACGCCAAAAATCTCGCTTTTTCGAGGTGGTTGCGTGATCGTATCACTGAGTGTTTGCGTGAGCAGCGTGGTTCTTATTAGCTATTAGTACTTATTTGTATTGGACTATTTGTATTGAGTTGTTTTTGTATTAGACTATTTGTATTGGACTACATATATGAACTAGAACTGTGTCAATCTCTGGATTGTATTGGACTACGACATGGTGATCAGGACATAGTCCCTGCAGCCATTCGACTGGCGAGGCTGAAACTATGTATCCGTAGATAAAGTTGACTGTCCTCCGACCCTCATCCCTCGGCAATGATGATACGACAACCAACAAGAGAGAATACTCTGAGAGATCCATCTGAGTATGACGTATACTCTGAGAGATCACCTTTACAAGAATGATATCAGTAGTGGGATTGAGTGCTGGAGGAGATATTATCAGAGTATACGTCCTACTTAGATGGGTCTCTCACCGTTATTATTTTTTTTTGACGCATGGTGGATGTGCTCCCTCAACAGATTCTTGCTCCGAGCCAAAACTTTGCCACGGAGCTCAAGTGGACATCCTTGGTGTAGAGCTCGAGTGAGAGGTTCCTGACAGCATGGTGGTCTCCTTTGTCAAAGTATCCGTGCTCATCCCACATTGGTTGTGGGACGAGCACGAAAACTTTGACAAAGGAGACAACTATGCTGTTAGGAACCTCTCACTCGAGCTCTACACCAAGGATGTCCACTTGAGCTCCGGGACAAAGTTTTGGCTCGGAGCAAGAATCTGTTGACGGAGCACATCCACCATGCTGTCAGAAAAAAATAGTAACGGTGAGAGACCCATCTGAGTAGGACGTATACTCTGATAATATCCCCTCCAGCACTCAATCCCACTACTGATATCATTCTTGTAAAGGTGATCTCTCAGAGTATACGTCCTACTCAGATGGATCTCTCAGAGTATCCTCTCCGGTTGGGTTGTGTTCTGAGCCATCTCTCAGAGTATCCTCTCCGGTTGGGTTGTCCTAGGGCTTAAAACTCAATGTCGATGATTTAAAACCTCGACAAATTTACAGGTGCCCCACATTTGAGTGCTACACCAAGACTCACCGTCTGTATAGTTCGGTTATTGGCGCTCGATATCCCTGTGGTAAGGCAATGGATGAGGATATTGCGTGGGAGGGGGTTTCAGATGGAGGCAACAAGGATGGCATGTTTGTGAAAGGAGGAAAAAGATACATAATCACAGACGATTTGCATGTAAGGCCATTCTATTCCATGGAGTCTATGTTGTCTATATTCCGAAAGCATGGAATCATAGAATCGAAGACAGTTGAGACCAAGACTGTAAACATTGGCCGCGATGAGGTTAGTGATTTATTTAACCTAATGTAGTAATCTTGTAATTTAAAGTTGGAAGAACATGCAAGTAGCCTTATAGTTTCTCGTCGAAGATGAAATTACAACTCATGTTACAAAGTGATACGATATAATTACCATGTATAGCTTCAAATTATATAATCAAACTTTATTATATATATTGTGGTTTCCTGATGTATGTCTATCTCTGCCTTAGATTTTAAATTTGCTTACGAGACTACTCGTCTCAGCTACACCATTAATGGATATCTTGTTGCTCAAGTTGGACCCAATCGAAGTTCGCAGTGGCAATAAAGAGTGTGATCAGCTGATAGACATAACTCGAATAAAATCAGAAGACAATGCAAGTACTTGTACTGCTAGGTGGCTCCTATGTAGTAATCTTTCGGATAAAATCAGAAGCCGTGGGTTTTGACATAAATCGACTTTGGCCTCAACAAAGACCACAAGTCAGGCGACATAATCCTCCTGTTGTCAGAAAGATGGCTCCTAGGACTCGTCGAGGTGGTACTGCTAGTCGAGGAAGGGGTCAAGGCAAGAAACCCTTGGAGGTCGATACGGAGGAAGTCTCCGTCGTAAAACAAGAGCCGGTGACTGTTAAGGAGAAGGTGTTACCAAAGGTAGAGGTCAAGGAAGAACCGATGACCATCAGGGAAGAGATTGCTCCCAAGCTTGAAGTTAAGAAGGAGCCACCGTCAGAGAGTAGTAGCATCAGGACCGACCCTCCTGTCCCTACAGAAGACCTCAACCAGATTGAGCCTTCGTATGCAAAGTGGCTGATAGAATGGTACATGCCTCAACACAACTATGATCCCTGGCTGTGAGGATTCATCGTCTGACTTGTGGTCTTTGTTGAGGCCAAAGTCGATTTTCCTATGTGTTTTGGGATATTTGTGAAAATTTTGGAATATTTGTGCTATGATCGGATTATAACGATGGATATTAGGTTACTCTTCCGGATAATTGATGTCTATTTTATATTAATTTGGTTTGGTCTATATGATGCTTGGATAATTGGTGTGCATTAAATTTGTATGTGCATATTTGGTCTATGTGATTCTTGGATAATTGGTGTGCATAATATATTTGGTCTATGTGATTGTTGGATAATTGGTGTGCATTATATATTAGTTTGGTTTATGCATATTTTTGTGAAAAGGGAAAGCGCTGTAAATTTTTTTCAAAATATTCTCAGTTAGCGACGGACTTGTGACCGTTTAGCGACGGTTATTACCAGTTTTCGACTACTTTCCGACAGCTACTCCGTCGCTAACTGGAGATTTGAAAATGTTTCCAGGTAGCGACGGATGGTCGACGGAATATCCGTCGGCATTGTATATAGTTCGACGGAATAGCGACGACCTATCCGTCACCCTTGTTCTGGAAATACTAAGAATTTCCAGAACATGCTCGACGGATAATCCGTCAGTATTCCGTCGATATATATCGACGGAATAGCGACGAATAATCTGTCGCCATAGTGCTGGAAATGCCAAGCATTTCCAGAACCTGATCGACGGATAGTCCGTCAGCACACCGTCGCTAATCCGTCGTTCGTTACCGACGAATACCGACGGATGAGCGACGGAACGATACGCTCTGATACGCGGTTACGACGGGTTATCGACGGAATTTTACGTCGCTATTGTCTACACAGTTCAGTACTTAATAGTTGAAATGGACGACAGTCCGTCGAAAATGCGTCGCTAATGCTTCGTATTGTGACGTCGACAAGCCGTCGCTATTCCGTCGCTTGACAACTACGTAGCGACGGACCGTTATTAGCGACGAGCAGATTGCCGACGGATTTTTTTGGCCAAAAACCGTTAGTGATCGGTCGCTAATACTAATTATCGTCGGATTGGCGACGGATAGGGCCGTCGCTAAAATGATAAATTTTGGTAGTGAGGGACTACCAATAGTTTATTGCATTACATAAACTTTGACACTGATGTGCCACAAGATGTGTGAGTTGTGAGTAGCATATAGCATCCAGACTTGCGTGCTGGCTGATCACTGATGCGTATAGGACATGCGTTAGGTCTAACTGTCAATAGTTGTATGTTAGAAGACTTGACGGTTAGTAGTGTTACATGGTCATGGATGCGACATGATAGGTACATCGGGTGGAGAGAATATTTCCTTGTCATATGGGCTTCGATTGTACTTCCCTTGTAATCCGGAAGCTCCGCTGGAGATACGGGTATGTTTAGCCTCTCAGAGTTGCCACTGTCATTTTTGAACGTCATGCGCCTAGGTCATTGGTGCCCAAGTGGGGACTATACCAGATCCTATTTACAGCCAGGGCTCATGCGACGAAAGATTTGTTCTTAACTGCAGGTTCACTTTAGTATGGTTAGATTACCTTATTGTTGTCTTGTCACTTACTTTTGTTTGTGGCATATTTTATATTCAGTATTTATATGGCATGTTTATTGTATCTTGTTACGTCCCTCTGAGGACCTGGTTATCTCTCCAGGTATGTCTTGTGATTTCTGCAGGTACTCTAGCTAAGGCCATAACTTGCGCTCTAATCCTTCGAGATGTTGCTTTTCGGATCTTCACCTCCTTCGCTCACCAAATCATTTTTCTTTGTATAATTCTTTCTTATTTAAATTAGTTGGTAGTGGATTTATCTCCGTCCAACGATTGTATACCTGACAAATTCAAAGTTGCTTTTATATCATTATTTATCTTTGTGGATGAGATTTAGTGCCTTGGTTACTGCATTTACAGCTTATGTATACATACGACGGTCCATATACTTCGTATGTATACAACTGGCATGATTACGTTCAAGTCCTTCTATTTTTGGGACTGGGGCGTTACAGAAATAAATAAATGAACTGTTTTTTTTTCCTTTCTATCTGGATGATCGAGCAGAAGTAGGCAACATAAAATAAAAAGGATTAAAAGACACCACAAGTAAGCATGAAACAGTTTATTGGGTCACTAGTTGATTAATGTAACATTCATATCTCAGGGCACATATTACATGCCAGTTGCTTGCTTAAGGTTTACAGCAAACCTATTCAATCTATCCTGGAGATTCTTTGTCAAGGTGTTGGACTCACTTTTTTAATCGATTAAAATGCAAAGCCAATCTACAAGACTACAACCCTCTCATCTTTCAATAAAATTCAACAATGAAAATTCAGGCCTGGTACTGGAGTATAGGGTATTACGATTTTTCTTTTGTAACCAAAGAAGTCCAATTGAATGTATCAATCAATACATTGTGCTTATTGAAAGCAAAATTCACTCATGTGCCTAACCAAGCCTGATACTGGAGTATATGGGTA
This sequence comes from Iris pallida, assembly GCA_029216955.1. Classification (NCBI taxonomy): domain Eukaryota; kingdom Viridiplantae; phylum Streptophyta; class Magnoliopsida; order Asparagales; family Iridaceae; genus Iris; species Iris pallida. The sequence continues at coordinate 15,180,264 of JANAVB010043419.1, read as the reverse complement.
AGGGTAAAGACAATCACAAGTAACCCAAGTAGGTGTGCAATGTGTGTAATTTTGGTGTATATATATTATTGAACTATTATACAGGATGTAAACATGTGATATTTGGTTACAAACATGGTGGTAGATGTAGCAAAGGCATTCAAATTACACAAAACTAAGGCACGACAATTAAAAAAATGATATACATTACACACAAAAATGCAGGTTATGTAGTGCAGATATAAGAGCATCTGAGAACCCATATGATGCATAACTAGTGTATAAGATATTTTCAAACATAAACAAGATTAACTTTTCTCTTTGCCTCTACATTAGTTTATATTAATTTAGGGTCTCCAATGAGCAAAAGATCATGTAAGGCTATTTTTTTTTATCAAACATAAACAAGATTAACTTTGCTCTTCTTATATTATTCTTACACAAAATAATGCTTTTTATCACCCTCCTACAAATTTTTGTATGGAGGCTGCTTTTCTCTTATCTATCCTCTATTAACCTCTCCAATTTGCCTCCAGGCAATTTGCTTCATTTAGAGAATGGTGTCTGTTTCACTTGTTAAGTTTGTACAACCATTAGTGGCTGTGTCAAAATTAAGGCATGTTTCATTTCTAGGCTTCTTACATTTTATCGGTTTCCTTATGGCTGTCAGAGGATGTGTCAATTTGTGGGGAGATGATTACTATTGTTTGATTTGAGCATTTGGTGAATGTGTTTGCAGAGGGATACAATTGATCTTTTATGAGGGTAAGCTTTAGTGATTAGTTGCTATGTTTTTCTTTACTAAATTTTCGAAAACCTGAGTATACTAGTTTCTTAATTCTTTCATATCTTTCTCTTATCAAATTATAATCCAACTATGTCTATAGGCGCTGCTTGTAAATAGCAAATATGGCTACATTGTTTGCGGCATACCATGGTCCTGAAGGCCTAAGGCTATTGCAGATAGTGTTCCCGATCTTGCTGGGTCTTTTGAACTTTGACTAAAGAATCTAGGAACATGGACCGTCCAAGCTGAGTTCCCCTTCTTTGACATAGTAAAGGTTAACTGTGTTGATGCACAGGCTATTGCAAATGCAGCCTATAAGAGCAAGATGAATATGAGGATTTTGGACTCAAACACTATATGTAATTTAATACGTGCCTTTTGTTAGTCTTCGCTATTTACTTTGTCTAAGATGATTATATTTACTGGACAATACCAGTTGATACATCTATATTTTATAGTTTCTAATAGCTGTATCCTTTGATGAGATGATAACTCTTGAGGATGTATGGGCTAAGTTTACATACCATAATGGAAGGTTGAGAAAATTAGACGTATTCATTATTTCCTTAATTTATTACCTAAAGTTAATTTAATAATGGAAGGGTATTTGAGGTAGCGATGTTCATTACCTAAAGGTTTAATTTTTCTTTTAAGTACTAATTTAACTAGTTAACCTGAAGCATAGGATGGATTATTCTAGTCTTGATTAAGTTGATACATTATTTGACAATGGACTCAAAAAGTTGGTTGTTGTGCTTTTAATCAAGTTTCTTTATTTTACAGACAATGGTCATATAAAAGAGGTGGGGAGCGAAGTGAACTCACTGGTTGTGGAAGACCGTGTGCATGCGCTGCAAACACTACAAACTCTATGATATGAGCATATCATGGACCAAACACAAACCATGATCTAGACTATGACATGCTTTTAGAAAGAAGACATGATTTGTAACCTCTATCTTCAAGGAAGGGTTCGATACCGATACCAGTTCCGATACCATTGATCTGCATACTCATAGGAATGCTCCGATACCGATCCGCAAACTAACCAATAAACTAATGTGGCAGAATAACTTTTCAAAAGAGAAAATTAAAATAAAATATAGATAGATGTTCAGTTCATACTTCATAGTCAACATAAACTAGAAAATAGAATAAATCATAAGTTTGAGACTGAGAGATTTAACCAAAATAAGTATCTTCAACATATATGCTCTCAATGACCTAGCACCTTAAACATATATGTCGAGAATACATCTCTACAATAAAGGCAATAGGAGGATATTCAAATCTAGTAAACATCTATAGGCAAGAGTTTAGATAAGAGCTAGTGCATCAGATTTTACCTTTCCCGCATCCGTAACTGCTTCAAGTGCTTTAATGCTTGTTCCATAATGGTTTTCTGAACTGCTGCACTCTGAAGGAATTTCTCATCTTTAATTACGCTAGCCTGGTATAGAACAGAGGATGCTTCAAGGTACGGAACCAAGGTTGTCCCCATATTAGAAGATAGAGACCCATATACAAAAGTTGCCTTTGTTGCACTTCCTGTTGAATAGTAGGCAACCTAAAATTTCAACCAGAGAGCAAAGAATAGTAAAAATAGGGAACAAGCACCTAAAATTAGAAATGGTTAAGATACATGTAACGACAAAATTGAGCGCATTATGGGACAAAATGACAAATTTTCCAAGCAACACCATATCAACGATAGATAAGGAAACTAAAAAATGCTTTAAACAATGAAAGACATCGCACAAAAGGTTACTCTTCCGATCCAAGTATTTGCACCACTTCTTATAGTTTCTAAATATTTTCTTCATGACTTCAGTTAATGCACGGTCATCTAAATGAGATAATATCTCAAGTAAGTCAAACCAAATTAAATTTTATAGAACATCAATACGTCTCCATCTTATACAAGAACAGAATAAGTTACCTTCGGTTATTGGTAAGGCTTTGGACATTGGAGTATATGGACATTAGCTAGCAACAAGGTCAAATGCTCTCTTTGATTAGACACATTATCCTTCTGCATATTTAAACATCAAAACCATTATATTACATCCTCCAAAAGTTGTAACCTAGAGATTAAATTATTAAGAACAAAAGATACATTGATGAATCACTTACCGGAAATCCAAACATTGTTTGTAACCAGTCAAAAAGATCCTCATCAACCTTTTTCTTATGATCCATAGGCTATGGTAAGCCCCGGGTATTGCGAAGGAAATTGTAAGACACAACTGTGGCCTTCTTTCAGAAGGATTCTGTAGAAAAATCCTGAGCAACCCAGTACATGCAATAGTGATTATATGTGCCAAAAACTAGCATCGTGAACCGTAAAGAATGATGGTAAAAAAATTAGTGTCAAGGACCAAGGTCACTTATAGAAACTATAATACAAACATATACATTAATATTTAAAGATCAATGGCATAAAATATATCTTGTGGGAAAAAATATTCAAACTTCAGGTGAAGTGGAATCATATGAAATACAAAACAAATAATAAAAATGTCTCCGCTTGTGACTGACATGCTTCCTTGACTTCAAAACTTAGCTGTGAACCTGTGACACGAAAGTTTGTCTCTTCTACTGAATTAGGTTTGGTATGATGATAAAAATATAATACTCATAAAAGCATCAATGGTGGCAGCAAAGAACTGAAATTAAGATTTAGCTAACTTTTTCAAGCGTGTGTGTGCGCTTAATTCCAAGATTAAGAATCTGATTCACCAAAAAATAATGAAACAAAAAGGGTGAACTTTATACTTCAACATTTTACTACGACGTGCATGGGGCTTTAGAGAAGAGTAGTAGATTGAAGCTGGAGGTCATCAAGATTATAGTTAAATCTGTAACTATGTTACCAGAGAAGAAGAAAATAGCTTGTACCAAAATTAAAACAATAATAACTGTAGAAAATAATAGTTGGATAATTTTATTGATGGACTACTTCATTACTTATAGGGAGTCTAGCTCCTCTACAGACTACATATTTCGATGTGGGACTAAAAGTCCCTTATTGACTCTCAACACTCCCCCTAAAGATGGGCGATAGATATTGATCATCCCCATCTTGTTACATAGCTTCGACAGACTTAATGAACTAAGACCCTTAGTCAGACAGTCTGCAACTTGTTCTTCTGAGCGGACATGGTCAATCTTCAGTATCCCTTGTTCCAGCTTCTCCTTGATGAAGAATCGATCAATCTCGATGTGCTTTGTTCTGTCGTACTGAACTGGATTGTTAGCTATACTTATTGCAGCTTGACTATCGCTCAGAAGACGTAATGGTGCTCCCTTGTCTAGCTTCAACTCTGTCAGCAACGCTTTCACCCACAGCAACTCTGACACTCCCAGAGCCATTGCTCTGTATTCTGCTTTAGCTGTCGACCGTGCTACCACAGACTGTTTCTTTCTTCTCCATGAGACCAGATTTCCTCCTACAAAAACACAGTATCCCGTGGTAGACCTTCTGTCGTCTATACAGCTCGTCCAGTCTGTATCACAGTATCCCTCAACTTCTATGCGTCCATTCTTCTTGAACCATAGTCCCTTTCCCGGCGTTCCTTTTAGATATCTCAAGATCTGAAATACTGCTTCCATATGACCCTTTCTTGGATCATGCATGTAGCGACTCACTACACTCACCGCAAATGAGATATCAGGGCGAGTGTGTCCCAGATAAATTAATCTTCCTACAAGTCTTTGATATCTTTCACGATCAACGGGCTCTCCTGCTTCTGCTCCCAACTTACACTTCTGGTCAATTGGAGTGACTGCTGCTTTGCATCCCAGCATCCTTGTCTCCTTCAGCAGATCTAGTGTATATTTTCTCTGTGAGAGAACAATTCCTTGTTCACCTTCACACACCTCGATACCTAGAAAGTACCTCATCGCTCCTAAATCCTTCACTTCAAACTCCTTCGCGAGTTTTGACTTCAGCTTAGTGATCTCGACTTCATCATCACCTGTGATCACTATATCATCCACATATACAGCAAGTATAGTGATGTGGCCTCTTGCATGCTGGAGGAAGACCGTATGATCTGCATTTATTTGACGGTATCCCATGTCTGTAACAGCCTTTCTGAATCTGTCAAACCAGGCTCGAGGAGATTGCTTGAGCCCGTATAGCGACTTCTTCAGTTTACACACCTTTCCTTGCGACGTCCCTCCGTTTGATTCCGTCGCGTAGCACTCTGGCCGGAGCTCCATGTATACTTTTTCTTGCAGGTCCCCATGAAGAAAGGCATTCTTCACGTCCAGCTGGTACAGCTTCCACCCATAGTTTGCTGCAATGGAGACCAGAGTTCTCACGGTGCTCATTTTTGCTACTGGGGCAAACGTCTCATCATATAATCCATATGACTGTGTGAATCCTTTTGCAACCAACCTCGCCTTGTACCGCTCTACTTTTCCTTCTGGCGTCTCTTTCACTGTGTATACCTATTTGCATCCCACAGCTTTCTTCCCTTTGGGTAGTAGAACCAGCTCCTATGTCTTATTTTTCTCCAGTGCCCCAAGTTCTTCCATCATTGCAGCTTTCCACCTTGGATCTTTCTTTGCTTCCTGCCAACACTTGGGCAACGAAGTAGAGTCTAACGATGCAATGAAGACTCGATAATTCAAAGAGATGTTAGAATAAGACAAGAAGTTGGCAATGTCATATTTGTAATTATCAAAACGAACAGGAGCCTTACCCGCATTGATGCGAGAAGATCTCCTTAAGGGAGCAATAGGTGGTGGAGAGATCATACCATCCGAGTCGGAGAGATCCGCATCAGAATTCGAGTGATTCAGTGCGGGGGCAACATCTTCAGGAGTTGGAGCAGGAGTAGACGAGGGACTTGGTACAGTAGGCACAGGGCACGGCATAGGCACAGTACTGGACTTCTGTTGTCTTCTTCTGTAGACTTGGAGCTCCTTTTTCCTTGTCTGCTGCTCCCCCTGCGTAACATATGTATCTTCTTCTTCATTCTCTGTATCTGAGTCACTGTGCTATCCCCCTTTCGTCCAGTTTTCTACAACCGGACACGGAACCGATCCGACGACCACATTTGGGCTTATTATCTCCCCCTCACATCGAACACCATCTGTGTTAGGTGTGTCACCAAATGCTGAACCTTCATCCGAACCATAGTATGGTTCGAGTTCTCTGAATGTAACGTCCATGCTGACAAACATCTTCCGCTCGACTGGACTCCAACAGGCATATCCCTTCTGAGTCGCTGTATAACCGACAAAGACACATTTAACTGCCCTAGGATCCAGTTTGCCAACGCCTGGCCTATTATCTTGGACAAAGCACACACATCCAAAAACTTTCTGTGGAACAGTGTATGTAGTTGCCCCAGTAAGCATCTCCAACGGTGTCTTCCAGTCCAATACTTGAGATGGCATTTTGTTGATGAGATATGAGGCCGTCAATATAGCCTGCCCCCATAAGTGTTTCGGTACATTCATAGCCAGCATCATCATCCGCGCGACTTCCAGCAGATGTCTGTTCTTTCATTCAGCCACACCATTTTGTGCCGGAGTATAAGCACATGAAGTTTGATGTAGTATTCCATGAGTGGAAAAATACTCAGCAACCCGCTTATTGGTATACTCCGTCCCATTGTCAGACCGAAAACACTTAATTTTAGCGTCATATTGTGTTTCTACCCGTCGATGAAAGTCCCGAAAGGCCTCAAGGACGTCACTTTTATTCTTCATAAGGTAGACCCATGTCACGCGGGTATAACAGTCAATAAAGGTGACGAACCATCGAAAGCCGTTAATTCCGGTTGTAGGACAAGGGCCCCATACGTCCGAATGTATCATGTCAAAAGCAGCTGAACTCCTATTCCCCGAGCTCACATACGAGCTTCTGGTATGTTTTTCCAACTCACAAGCATCACAAAATAACTTCCCTTTATTAGCCCTTTGATATAAGGACGGATACATTCGACTAATAACTTGAAAAGAGGAATGACCGACACGCTGGTGGTGGAGTAGCAAGTCGACTTCAACACTGCGACAGGAAGCTTCTGGTGATGCGTCTGCTACCAAGGATGCCAATGCGTTGTCCAGTCCAGTCCTGTCTAAATACCACAGCCCCTTATGCCATGTGCCAGTCCCAAGTCGTCGTTCTGTCCCTTTCTCCTGAAAAGTCACCGTAGGAATGTCAAAGAAAACAGTACAGTTAAGATCAAGTATAATGGCACTAATGGATAGAAGATTGACAGGAAAAGATAGAGCATATAAGACATTGGTTAGAGTGATGGAAGGGGTGCATGCGACAGTGCATTTACCCATTACAGGACTGGATGTACCATCAGCGGTCTGAATACTCTCCGGCAATGGTAGGTGAGTATAGTCCTGAAACGCACCACGGGATCCCGTGACATAGCGACATGCCCCAGAGTCCATAATCCAACCTGGCTGATGGACAGATGCAAGAGCACGCACAGAATTACCAGTGCTGGTTTGGGCAAAGTAAGTGATGTGATCACCCGAGGTAGAAGATGCCCTAGGACTGTCCACCGAACCCATCTTTGTGCCTCTCAACTTCTCAAGGAACTCCTGCTCAAGCGGGGTAATTTCAGCCAGTTGATTTTCTTCCCCTTCCTCTGCCAGATTTGCTTTATGTCCACCCCTTCTACCAGTATATCCCCCTCGACTACCACGTCGGCCTCCACGACCCCGTCCTCGATCATTAGACTGAGTGCGCAAGGGTTTTGGACAAAATCGGATGTAATGTCCGGAGTCACCACAATTGTGGCAAACACCACCCACAGATGGAGGTTGATTGAAGACAGCAAGGGCAGACTTTTCAACCACAGCTTGCTCCCCCTGGCAGGAGCCCTTATTGGGCATCAACTTCAGTCGAGCTTCTTCCTGTGTCATAACGGCTATAGCTTCTTCCAAGGTTGAAAGCGTGGGTTGGGATAGGAGGATGTTCCGTCTCTGCTCAAATACAGGGTGTAGTCCCTTCAGGAATTTCATCATACGCTGCCGCAAAATATAAGCCAGGAACGTCTGAAAGTACTTTGCGAACGCCGGTTCGACTTATGCATCTTCCATCCCAAGAGGATCATAATGATCCAGATCAGACCAGTACTTCTTCAACAGGGCTGCGTACTCAGAGATGGTACGTTCGTCTTGGGCCACCCGATCGAGTTCATCTTGCAGTTGAAAGACCCGCATAGGGTTGCCCGAGCTGGAGTACATATCTTTTAGAGTCCGCCATATATCAGCAGCAGCCTCCATTGCCTCGACATTGCCCGACACCTGGTCGGTTAATGAGGTAGTCAACCACCCTGCCACTACGTTGTTGACAATCTCCCAAACAGCAAACTCCTTTGCGGAGGGATCGGCTGGCGCCTTGGCATGGCCAGTGACATAGCCAACCAAGCCACGTCCCTTCAGCGTCCGCATCGCCTGCCGCGACCACTTCAAGTAGTTGGACGTTCCTTTCAACTTCGTCTCCAGCTTCTCCAGCTTTCCCATTTTGTAAGGTGACGGATCCACATCAGTATGGATCACACGTGGGGTTGCCTCGGTTAATCTCTTTGATAGGATATCATCAACTAAGGCCTTCATCTCTTCGGCCGTCAGTTTGCCACTGATCGAATCCATGGATTCAGCAATTGTGAACCCTATTTGTCGTCTTCTGCATCGTCATCGGAGTCTGCAACTGACCCAACTTCGTCGTCGTCGTCGTCGTCTACGTCGTCTTCTTCGACGCCAGAGACTTTACTAATACGCTACTAACTTGGCCAGCATCGGCGCGTGCATGTAAAGTGAACACGTCAGGACACCAGAAAAGACATGATCAGTCTCTGTATAGATCCCGATGTGAAGAAGGAATAACAAATAAAGCATTTGTTAGTTCCAAACGGCGTAAGCGAGGAACAGAGTAGGTGCAAATAAAGTATTTGACAGCCAGCTCTATTCGAAATACGCCATTTTTTTTTAAACTAGGGTTCGGGTGTGGATGGGGCTGCTAGGGCTAGGGTTTGGGTTTCCATGTCAATAGAGGGAGAGGGAGGAGGGGGTGCGGCTGTGGGGGGAGGCTGCTGGTGGGGGGACGGCTTGGAGAAGGCGGGAGTCGGCTTGGGGGGTGAGGGCGGCTTGGAGAAGGCTGGAGTCGGCAGGGGGGCGGGGTGCTGCGGGAGGGTACTGGAGGGGGGGCGGGGTGCTGCTGGGAGGGTGCTGGAGGGGGGCGTGGTGGGGCGGGGGGTGCTGGGGTTCTGGAGTCGGCAAGAGAGGGGAGGAGGCGGGAGGGTGCTGGGGTTCTGGAGGGGCGGGAGGGAGGAGGGTCACTGGAGTCGACAAGAAAGGGGGTGGGGCAGCGGTGGAGCAGCCGGTGGGAGGGGGCAGCGTGGGGGGTGGGGCAGCGGTGGAGCAGCCGGTGGGAGGGGGCAGCGTGGGGTCGGGGGGCTGAAGCGGGTCGGCGGCTTTGGGGGGAGGGGAAAAAAAAATTTTGTGGAGAGAGAGAGTTATGGCTCTGATACCATGTAGAAAATAATAGTTGGATAATTTTATTGATGGACTACTTCACTACTTATAGGGAGTCTAGCTCCTCTACAGACTACATATTCCGATGTGGGACTAAAAGTCCCTTATTGACTCTCAACAATAACTTACCAATTTTAATTGAAGTGCACTCGCATCCTGCAAAAAGAGAGAGCCAAAACCTGTGAGTTTTTAACGTTTAACAAAAATAGAGGTTAAACAAAGTAACTTAAGCCTATTTCAGATAGTATATCCATGAGCAATGTGAAAGTCGATGAGAATCGAAGCAAAAAAAGTAAGCCTATATTGAAGGAACTTCAATCTCACAATACTTGCATCTTTACTCACATCAGTAACAAAGTTGGATCATATTTTTTTCCTTTTCTAGAATCAAAGCAAAAAAAGGAGCCTATACTTAAACCATCTAGATGTGGGATCAATTGTCTTGCATTTCCATTCAAAATTCAAAGGACCAAAATATTGAATTGATACATATTGGGCAGGTAATTTTATCTACCAAGGAAAAGCTTAAAATGCCAGGCCAGGCCATTGGGCAGTAATAATTCATCAAGCTCAAAGGGTCGAGGAAACCAAGTAGTAAATCAGCAAGGGATATGAATGTTGAAGTTTGGAGATTTAAATAGCTTTTTGATGTCAGTAAGCTCATTATGTTGTTCAGGCTAACTTACATCCAAAAATAAATAACAGGCGATGGAAACTATCTCATATAAAGACTTATATACCCTCGCCTTAGTAATGTTAGTAGACTTATATCATACAGAAACCTATATACCCTCACTTTAGTAATGTTACTATATCATACCAAGACCATAATCATGAAAGCCATAAAGTTAGAGCAACAATTTAAGTATGCACGTAATAGAGTGCATCATTAATTGTAACTGGAATTAAAGGATAAATTGCATCATACCTTGACTTGTTTCTGGAGATCTTTGATGTAGTGTACTGCCAAATCTATAGCATGTCTGCAATATTAGTTTGCTGCATAGACCAGAAAGCAGTCAGTATACAAAATTGGTTTGCTACAAAGTTAACCACTGAAGCTGTAAGGCTATCAAAACTATTTATATCTCTTACATAAACATGATGCATCACAAGGAGCTCCATTTGTTATGCCCATAAGAGGTATTGCCAAGTGGAAATATTATCTTTTTTACCAGTAAGATCGGACTAATAGTTTTATCTTAAATTTGTGAAGGCATTACATAAAAGCTTCAAGTAATGTCCATACCTGCCTTCTATAATAAAAAATTGTTGAAGATAAAAGAAACAATAACCCTTCTCTTAATCTCACATAAAAATAAAGCAATGGCGGAGCACAATCATCAGTCTCTAATCTCAAAAGGAGTTATTGTTATTTATTTTTTAATATGCCCCATTGGTATATATATTTTTTTTCTAATATGCACCTCAGAATACTCCCATCCACCTTAACACCACCCTCACGCACAGGTAGCCTACAGGATTGGAAATGCAGGTAAAGAGAGCAGAAAGAAACTGGCTCATGCACTAACTTCAATAAGAATTTAACAAGTCATACTATATATTAACATAAGCCTCTAGTAAGTCTTATTGGCAATACATTTTTCAAGGAAAAAATATGACACACGTCTTGAATACAGAATTAAAGTTTTTACTACAGGAGCCAAAGAGAATCAATTATTTGTAAGTAACCATTGTTGGAGTTTGGTCATTTTCTATGTGAATTTTAGTCCCACATCGGCTAGACCAAAGGAGTTGTATCTCTATATAATAGGTTTCCTATTTTAGAGATGCACAAGTGGTGTGGAGGTGCACATGGGTGTGCCATGTGGGGTTATTTTTCTAATGGGAAAAGGGCAAAATCAACAATAAAAGCATTCATGCTTTTTGCTCTTGGGAAATTCATTTCCATGGGAGCTAAACCCCGTAGGGGCTTAGCGACTCGGACTCGGACTCGGGCTCATGGGCTCATGGACTCAGCCACGTTGCGCAAGCCCAGTTGCGCTACCCAGTTGCGCATGCCCAGTTGTACAAGCCAAGTTGCGCTGCCCAGGTACGCGCCCAGGTTGCGCTCAGGTTGCGCTTGGGTGTGCTGGGTTGCGCTGGATTGCGCAGGGTTGTGCTGGGTTGCACGGGTTGCTCGGGTTGCGCTGGTTGCGCTGCGTGCGCGGTGTGCGCAGTACGTACAGTGCGCGCAATATACGCAGTTCAGTGCACGCTCTGTTGCGTAGAGTGCTAGGAGAGCGCTGGGTGTACGCAGTTGGCAGCAGAACGTGCATTAGCATGTTCTGAGCGGTTGCTACATATTCGGGGTGGTTATTACCACGTCCCTAACTTTGTGGCAACCGTCCAGTTGCTGCAGGGCCTATATAAGGCATCCTCTCTCTCAAGGCTCATTACAGAATAGAAAGAGAAGCCACCAGAAAGTTTACGAAGTGTTCTTTAGCACAAGTAAACAGAGAATTCAGACGTGTTCTTTAACACAGTTCTGATCTGCAGTCTTCGAGAGAGAGAGGAAAGGCGCCGCACCAGCATTGTTTTTGCACGGGAGTTCGTATCCATCCGAGGAGTCAGAAGAGCAGGAGTGTTCCAAGTTCTCCGACGAACTTGCTGGTTCCTGGAAGCTGTTCGTGTAGGACGAATAAAGTTTTGAGCAACGGTGATCATTAACCCCAGCAGGCCTTCTTCCATCTTTCGCCAGTCACCTTCTTCGTTGCTGCCAGTAACTCTGATTGTATCTTCTTTTTAGAAGTACTACGATCTGATTGCTGTGATTACAAAATCTTTTTAGATTCTCGTAATATCATAACGATATCTTTTTAGATCTTCGTTATACTTGTGCAACCTTCCTAGAAGTGTTGCGTTGGAACATTGTTTTTACAATTGTTTCATCTTCTCAGTTTTCTGTCGAAAAATTATGCCCCGGCAATAACAATCTCAAAGCTTTATTGCTACGATGGAAAACGTTAATGTTTCACTCTTCAATTCTGACTTTTGCAAGTTAGAAAAGTTTGATGGAGAACATTACCAAGTCTGGAAGAGGAAGGTATATCTCACCCTTCAACTCAAAGACGTAGATCACGTGCTTCTGGAGGAAGAACCTACTGTTCCAGATGTTGGGTCTGCTGCCGCAATCACCGCGGCTACTAAACTTCAGGCCAAATGGAGAAGGGAAAATAGTATTTGCAGGCTGCTAATCCTGAATGCTATGGAAGATTCCCTTGCAGAATCCTATTTTAAGAAGACAAGAACAGGAGCAAGATATTTGTGGTTGAAAAATATCATAAATGGCTCTTTGAGGACGAGAAGTCCATGCTGTCGCAGGTAAAAGAATTTCTAAAGCTGCGACAGAAGTTGGAAGACGAGGCGATGCCCCTCCCTGACAAGTTTGTTGTTGGAGGGATTGTCTCAAAGCTCCCCGCTGGGTGGAGTAAGTTCTATGCAAACATGCATAGGAAGAAATTAGAGATCAGTCTTGAAGATCTCTTACAAGTAATCTATGTTGAGGACCAGATGCAGACTCAACTGAAGGTGGACACACTGTCCAAGCAATTGGCTAACGCCAATTTGGTTCATACCAAAGAACCAAAGGAAAAGCAGACGGCTTCCCACAGCAAGAAGAAGGAACCTAATAATCTTAACATGAAGGGGTGTTCCTTCAAGCGAAAGAAGGCAAAGTCTCAGATGCCTTGTTTCAAGTGTGGAAAGAAGGGCCACTTTAAGAATGAGTGCAAAGCAAAAACCAAGCAATCAGAGCAAGGAGAGCCTAGTAAGGTATCTATGATCACTGATGTTGTTGCTATGATTGCCCAGGTTGATGCTGTGAGGACTGACTCTGACTGGTAGGTAGACACTGGAGCCTCCTGCCATGTCTGCTCTAGTAAGGAGTGGTTCACCACCTATACCCCTACTTCTGAAGTGGTTATGATGGCGAACCAGGCACAAGCTGAAGTGCTCGGGATCGGGACGGTGGTGTTGAAGCTGACTTCGGAGAAGTCTCTGACGTTTCAAGGCGTGAAGCACGTACCTGCTATCGCCAAGAACCTGATCTCGGGAGGCCTACTCTGTAATACAGGCCTCAGGATGGACATCAATGCTGGCCAGATGGTGATGTCTATCAAAGGAACATATTTCGGAAAAGCTTTTTATACCGAAGGAATGTTCAAAATTCAGCTTGTAAATCAGTCCAATGTAATTAATGTGATTAATAAAGTCACTCATTCTGCTTATACTCTTGAGTTGTGGCATAATATTCTAGGACATGTTTATTGTAAACGAATAAACAGAATGTCTAGTCTAGGACTTATCTCCAAGTGTGGGGGTAAGGTAGAGAAATGTGAAGTTTGTGCTCAAACAAAGATCACAAGGAAACCCTTTCCTCGGGTTAATCGAAGTACAGATATTCTGGAGTTGGTACACTCCGATATCTGTGACTTCAAACAGTTCTCTACAAAGATCGGGATGAAGTATTTTATAACCTTCATCGATGACTTCTCAAAGTATGCGTTCGTCTACTTGCTGAAGGCTAAAGACGAAGCATTCGAGAAGTTCAAGGAGTTCAGAGCCGAAGCTGAGCGGCAGACTGGACAACAACTCAAAAGGATAAGCAGTGATCGAGGTGGGGAGTACAGGTCTTATGAATTCGCATCGTTCTGCAAAGAATATGGAATTGTCAATGAGACTACGACTCCGTACTCTTCTCAGCCAAATGGAGTAGCAGAGAGGAAGAACAGAACGTTAACAGAAATGATTAACTCAATGCTGTTGACTGCGGGTCTTCCTAAGTGCTACTGGAGAGAAGCTGCATTGACGGCCACTTTTATTCTAAATAGAGTGCCTCATGCAACTTCTGACGTTACTCCTCATAAACTCTGGTTTAAGGTCAGACCTAACTTGAATGTCATTCGAGTGTGGGGGTGTCTGGCGTATGTCAAGCTTCCAGATCTGAAGATTCAGAAGCTTGGGACAAGGACTACTAAGACGATCTTCTTAGGGTATGCCGAGAAGAGTGATGCTCGAAGATTTCTTGATAATGAATCAAATCATATCATTGAATCTCGCAACGCAGAATATTTTGAAGACAAATTTACAAGGTACAAGAATATTGTTCTTGCGGATGTTCCGGAGAACAATGAGGGTGCACAGGTCTTCAATGAAGATGTGGTCCAAGAAGATGTTGTTGTTGAAACAACGGTTGAACCAGATCTCGCTGAGCCATCAACGAAGCGAGTGAGGAGGCCGAAGGACTTCGGAAGTGACTTTGTCACCTATCATGTGGAAGCTGATCCGCTTACCTATGATGAGGCGATGAAGACCAGAGACGCAATTTTCTGGAAGGAGGCGATTGACAATAAAATTGATTCCATCACCTCAAATAACACTTGGGTGTTGGTTGATCTTCCTGAAGGAGCGAAACCCATCGGATACAAATGGATCTTCAAGAAGAAGATGAAAGCAGACGGAACTATTGACAAGTTCAAGGCTAGGTTGGTAGCCAAGGAGTTTTCTCAGAAGCAGGGGATTGACTATTTTGACACGTATGCTCCAGTAGCCCGGATGACCACCATCAGAATATTGATTGCTCTCGCAGCAATACATAAGATGGTGATACATCAGATGGATGTGAATACGGCTTTCCTAAATGGCGAGCTGACCGAAGAGATTTACATGCAACAGCAGAGGGATTTGTCATCAGGGGTCTTGAAGACAAAGTCTGCAAGTTGGTGAAATCCTTGTACGGTCTTAAACAAGCTTCCAAGATGTGGCATGAGAAATTTGACAAAGTTATAAGGTCAAATGGCTACATGGTCAGCGATACGGACAAGTGTGTTTACATGAAGTTCGCTGATGGAAGAGGTATGATCGTTTGTCTGTACGTGGACGACATTCTTATCCTAGGTACGGATATTAGCTGTGTCACGGAGACAAAGAAATTCATCTCAAGCAAGTTCAGTATGAATGACTTGGGGGAAGCTGATATGATCTTAGGGATCAAGATCATCCGGACAGACACTAGACTAGCGCTGTCACAGTCTCATTATATTGAGAAAATGATCACTCATTATGGGTATCGAGATCTTCCAGGAATCGATACGCCGTACAGGTATGATCTGAAGCTGAAGCCTAATTCAGGGAAAAGCGTCAGGCAGCTGGAGTATGCAAGCGTAATCGGAAGTTTGATGTATGCTACTAATGCCACAAGGCCTGATATAGCTTTCGCCGTGGGAATGCTGAGTCGTTTCACGAGCAATCCAGGTGCTGAACACTGGAAAGCTGTAAAACAGGTTATGAGATATCTCAAGAAGACTTAGACATATGCACTGTACTACAGCGGAGATCCGCAGGTAGTGGAAGGCTTCAGTGATGCCAGCTGGTGCTCAGAGGTAGAGAGCGAGAGGTCCACAGGTGGATTCATTTTCACAATGGGTGGAGCTGCTATATCGTGGAAGTCGAAGAAGCAAACTATGCTCTCGCAGTCATCCATGGAATCTGAGTTCTTTGCACTTAATACCGCAGTCGAGGAAGCAGAATGGCTTCGGGAGCTCATGAATGATCTTCCAATGGTTGGGGCGCAAATACCGGCGATACCGATATACTGCGACAACCAGACGACTGCGACGGTGGCATCAAATGATCTCTTCAACGGGAAGAAGAGGACTGTGCGGTTGAAGCACAGGGCAGTACACGAACTTATCAAGAGAGGTGTTATTGCAGTTATTGATGTTCGGAGTCAGGAGAACCTGGCGGATCCGTTCACCAAGGGCCTCAAGCGCCAGCTGGTCGATGACACAGCTTGTAAAATGGGTTTGAAGGCATTCTGATATTGTATTATTGTATTCCTACCATAAAGTTTTATGCTATTAGTTCAAAGATTTATCTACTAGGCATCTAGCTTTTGGTTCAAGGGAGGACCACTAATCGAAAGAATATCAGGAACGGTAGGTACATGTTCTATTGGACATAGAGAGGTTACGGACCTATAACCACTGTTGTCTACTGTTGTTTTCTGCGGAAAACGGTTCCTGTGGGAAGGTTGGCTTAATAGCCTTAATGAGTTCTCAGGCAGAGTGAATGCCTGGTGTGCTTTATAGGAAGCACGGTAGAGCAGCACTACAAGGAGTGAAACTCCATGCTACAGTGGGGTGACTCCACAATGAGGTTCCTATATGTGGGGTGCTACCCAGGAATAGGATAAAGCCTCGGCTTTGCAGGCCAAGTTACAGCGGCGTAGCACCGCAAATAGGCAGTTAGCCTAATGTTGTATATTAATATAAAGAGGGGTATAGTCAGCACTACAGAGAGGAGGAGTTCCTCATGTTACAGTGGTACGACACCACGATGAGGTACCCGGTTAGGGATAAAGCCTCGGCCTTGCAAGCCATGTCGTTGCGGCGTAACACCGCAAGGGAGCCTAAGGCTTTATGCTGGGTAGTTTGGCACTACAAAGAGGCAGTTGCCTCATGCTATAGTAGTATGACACTACAAAGGTTCCCAGATATGGGGTGATTCCCAGAGAGGGGTAATGCCTTGGCTTTAAGCCATGTCATAGCGGTGTAGCACCGCAAGGGAAGCGCAAAGCGCTTTATGCCATGTCTCTTTATAATGAACTCACCTATAGTGTATGGACAAAGAGATATCAGGTCGTCTCTTGAGGGTAAACTTATAGACGCCCAAAATTATACACTGAAACCAGGCTGGCACAGGACCTTTAATGTGTAGCCAGAAGCACACGTAACTACATTATGCGAGTAGAAAGAATTTCAGCTATGATACAGAATTCAAGGCTTAGTCCATTCTTGTATTATAGTCTGTTGTTTGACCCACACGGGAAGATTCAAGTCGTAAGCGACATCTCTCCTAATACATGATGGACAGTTACTGTGGGGAACACTTATACCCATATATATAGAGATATGTGGGAGATTGTTGGAGTTTGGTCATTTTCTATGTGAATTTTAGTCCCACATCGGCTAGACCAAAGGAGTTGTATCTCTATATAATTGGTTTTCTATTTTAGAGATGCACATGTGGTGTGGAGGTGCACATGGGTGTGCCATGTGGGGTTATTTTTCTAATGGGAAAAGGGCTAAATCAACAATAAAAGCATTCATGCTTTTTGCTCTTGGGAAATTCATTTCCATGGGAGCTAAGCCCCGTAGGGGCTTAGCGACTCGGACTCGGACTCGGACTCGGGCTCATGGGCTCATGAGGCGTAATATGGCATTTTGTTGGCACACTTTGCACTTAGTACGTCAGCATCGTCGCTAGGTGCATAGTACACTTTAGTTGCGTTCGTTGCACGAGCCACTTGTGCAGCCACGTTGCGCAAGCCCAGTTGCACTGCCCAGTTGCGCATGCCCAGTTGCACAAGCCCAGTTGCACTGCCCAGGTGTACGCCCAGGTTGCGCTCAGGTTGTGCTTGGGTGTACTGGGTTACGCTAGATTGTACAGGGTTGTGCTGGGTTGTGCGGGTTGCTTGGGTTGTGCTGGTTATGCTGCGTGCGCGGTGTGTGCAGTACGTGCAGTGTGCGCAGTATGCGCAGTTCAGTGCACACTCTGTTGCACAGAGTACAAGGAGAGCGCTGGGTGTGCGCAGTTGGCAACAGAACGTGCGTTAGCATGTTCTGGGCGGTTGCTACATGTTCGGGGTGGTTATTACCACGTCCCTAACTTTGTGGCAACCGTCCAGTTGCTACAGGGCCTATATAAGGTATCCTCTCTCTCAAGGCTCTTTACAGAATAGAAAGAGAAGCCACCAGAAAGTTTACGAAGTGTTCTTTAGCACAAGTAAACAGAGAATTCAGACGCGTTCTTTAACACAGTTCTGATCTGCAGCCTTCGAGGGAGAGAGAAAAAGTGCCGTACCAGCGTTGCTTTTACACGGGAGTTCGTGTCCATCCGAGGAGTCAGAAGAGCAGGAGTGTACCAAGTTCTCTGACGAACTTGCTGGTTCCTGGAAGCTGTTCGTGTAGGGCGAATAAAGCTTTGAGCAACGGTGATCATTAACCCCAGTAGGCCTTCTTCCATCTTTTGCCAGTTACCTTCTTCGTTGCTGCCAGTAACTCTGATTGTATCTTCTTTTTAGAAGTACTACGATCTGATTGCTATGATTACGAAATCTTTTTAGATTCTCGTAATATCATAATGATATCTTTTTAGATCTTCGTTATACTTGCGCAACCTTCCTAGAAGTGTTGCGTTGGAATATTGTTTTTACAATTGTTTCATCTTCTCAGTTTTCCATCGAAAAATTGTGCCCCGGCAATAACAACCATAGGAGTTGCAAACTTGCAATAGACCAGAGCGGAGAATACATAAGCATAACTTCCAAAGAAATTAGAGCTGCAACCAGGAATCAGAAGTAAATTGATCTTAGGGGATATAGAATCTGAAATTGAACTATAAAATTACATAATAAACTCAGATGATATATAGATTGCTAGTTTGTTAATATCCAAGTGATAAGAAGATCACCTTTCCAGTTATCCTGCTGTACATAGAGAGCACATCATGTACTGTTGACTAAAAATGTGTTGTTGGATCATAACTCGGCAAGGAAATCATGATTTGAAGTACATATTTGAGTTGTATGGTACAAGAGTAACATTAACTATACGAATGAACAAATACTTGCTTTACCTGTAAAGGGAATAAAATGTATTTGTGCTCATACGTACAGTGGAAATAAAATATTGTACTCATCAGGATTGGAGTTGTATGGCCCAACTTTGATGTTGTCATGGCAGTGCTCACTGGAGTGTTGGTGACCATAATATGGTTACCAGAAAGATTGCTATTTATAGGTGATGCAGATGACCGCATTAGTTTCTTTGCTAGTGAAGCATAAGGATTGGAGTTTTGCTGCATAAATACATGAACAAATTTAGAAGAAAAAATTACAATTAAGTTTTAAGGCCATAACTTGTATTGGGTCCGGCAATGAAGAATAAACCTTTCTGCTAGACATGTTAATGGCCCCTCCAGACAAGCTTCCGGTACCAAGTAAACTGTCCTCTTCATTAATAAACATCCTCTCATCTAGCTCACCACTTATGTGGATTACATCATCATAATGGTTCTCTAAATTTTGTAAAATTGAATTTAATGAACTTTCGTCCAAAAGATCCTCAAATTATACCAAATCATCTTCCATGGATGTACAAGGACTTGTGAGAAAATATGATTGGCAACATGTATAGATGTGCTCTAAAAGAAGGACTCAAATAGGTTTTCCGAACCTGAGACAATGTAGTCTAGGCTTTCCCTTTTGCACTCTGAAGTTGGACATGGATTCTTCTTCAAAATGTCAACTACTAAGTTATAAACTTTTCCATTGTGCTTGTTAGCTCATCTTCTGAGGTCTGTTATATGTTACACAGTCGATACCTTTATCTGACTTCACAGCTGAACCAACAACAATTCACATCCGTTATTATCCAAAGTATTACAAAAAACACAAACTAAATGATAGGCATAATTAATACAATCATGAATCGGGAGATTATAACTTAAAAGTTTGGAATCCTGGATCTTGAAGGTCCTGAACCGAACAGGGACATAAAGAAAAAGTATGACCAGTTGAAAGTTTCTACTAATAGTTAGTGAGTACATTAATGTAAGCCACAACTGAGGTACAGAACACCTAATCGAAACATCCAAAAAGCCACATAGCAAGCATGATGTCTGAACGAATTAACCAGTATTGGTACTAATCAATTAGTATAAGTCACTAGATCCTTGAAACAACTGAATGCATGGGTCCGCAGACCAAGAACAACCACCATCCAAACTGATGGTAATCAGAAACAAATCCTGAACTGCTAGAATCAGTAGAGTCCTGACCACTCTTACTTTCCTTTATGAAGAAATAGAGGTATGCTCACCCACAGTGTCTGATGTTCCAAATTTGACAAATTGACATAAGAGAAAAATGGATATCATACATTAATAAAATAAAAAGAAAGCAAGAATAACCACTTTTAGCATACAAAAGGCAAAACCTTAAAGAGTGATGTGTTTAACAACTATATATCACAGAAACTTCAAGACATGGCATTATCTTAGTATTCTATCAATATGCTTCTTCCTTACAACATCAAAAACTGTTATGCTCTGTAATTCTATAGTCGTACAAAGACATTAAAAAAAAGCATATTATTATTTCACCTAACCTAAGAGGAAGCTAATTGTTTGCAAAAATAAAAGTTTGATTACAAACTAAGAAAAGAGTACAAGAGTACAATTGATTTCTGGGAAAGTACAACTTTGGGAATCTGATCAGAAGATGATCACTTTATCCCTTGGACTATGTGAACTTGAAGACTAGAGCCTCTGGAGAATGCAGCAGCACTTTTGCAAGAATACTTAATCTTTGTGATCTCTGTTATGCCTTGATAATGATTGGAAAATTTATTTATAGAGTTCTGGAAATAACTGTTTTAGCAGTTATTCTGATGTACGCGAGGTTGAACTGCGTCACTTTAGGTTGCACCAACTTCAGGTTGTACAACTTCCATTCAGTTACTCGAACGTGCACTAACTGTATTTAGACGCGTGGCATCATATGATTGAAATGTGCATGGTCGTGTACAGAGTAGTGGACACATTTTGAGAGATTAGTGGCATGTGCGTCATGTCATCCTGCTTTAGAACGTAAGTTGCTTCAACTTTACCAAGTTGCGCGAGCTTTAGTCAACGAGTCAAACTGCGCTTGATTAGGTTGCGCCTAAGCACAACTCAGTGCATAGGCACGTAGCAGCATTTAAATATGTAAGGAGAATTTGTTCAGATTGTGTCTAGGCACAAATCACAGAGTACGCGGGACAGCTGTCATCAAATCATAATAGATCGTCTCGAGCGCCGCGCGTTGCGGGATTCGAAGAGATTTTTCTCATTCACTGTGCTGTCAGTTGTCAGTGCAGTCAGTTAATGATGGCAATTATTTGTCAGGCGCCACATAGACTTTGGCCCAATACAAAGGAGCACAGTCTGATATTTGACGCAGCCTGATCAGTGGCGCAGTTTTATCTCTGAGCTTCATAATAGTGGTGCAGCTTGATTTTTAGGGCACAACTTGATTGATGAGCAATAGAAACATGGTACAACTTTATTTTTAGTCTCTACAAGACCTCCTTCAAAGTTTTCGAATTTTAAAAGGTCACAAAACTTCAAAATTGTTTGCCATTGATTATAAAAGAACAGAACAATTATATGGGAGGACTGAACTTTTACTTCATAATACAAACTCGCTCGTACAAAGAAAGCCTAGGGACGAAAACCTAGGTACAGCAATCTAAGTACGATTGTTTAGTTTTGATTCTGTAGGGTGACGGTAGAGGCTCGAGAAAGTGACGGCCGCTCTGCCTTACTCCTTGGACGATCAGACGTAGCCTTGGCTCTGTTGAAGAAATGCTCTCAGAATGGGAAGACTCTTCTGTGTACGCCTTTTGTCTCTTTGTGTGTCCAGCCGGGTGGAGAGGATCTCTTTTGCAAGGGAATGGCACCTTGCTATTTTTTTTTGTTTCTCTGGATCCGATCCTTCTGCAAGGGAATGGCACCTTGCTATTTATAGGAGTGGGATGTGATCATTAGGGTTTGCAATGATTCCCTCCTTGAAAAGTCGGCGGCCAATCATTTGGGCTATTAATCATGATTGCATTACATCTGGGCAATTGATTCTTGATTGCGCCAAATCTATATTGACAATTAATGTTGATTACAATAAATCCTCATAATTTGTCATGACAAGCTCGGATCTCCCGCCACGTGTCCTATTTGCTTAATCACAACAAATCTGATTTGATTTGAGTAATAATGGTGATTGCACTAAATCTGGTTGTCAGGATTTGCGAGCAGCCATAACTCTGAGGGGATAAGACAGCCACGTGTCTCAACTTGTCATGAGGATCGCCACGTGTCTCAACCGTCATGAGTGGGGCGTCTGGCAGAGCCGCATGAGTGCGGTCTAAGTGAACCGCATACGGATGACCCCCAAGTCCTAGCCGCATGAAGGTAACCACTGCATGGGGGCAGCAGCTTCGTGAAGGAGGCGGCCGCATGAAGGAGGCAGCCACATAAAGCGGGCTGTCGCATGAAGGAAGCAGCCGCATGAAGCGGGCAGCCGCATGAAGGATGTAGCCGCATGAAACGGGCAGCCGCATGAAGGGCGCGGCCGCATGAAGCGGGCAGCCGTATAAAGTAGGCGGCCGTATGAAGGGCACGGCCGCATGAAGCGGGCAGCCGCATAAAGTGGGCGGCCGCATGAAGGGCACGACCGCATGAAGCGGGCAGCCGCATGAAGCGGGCAGCCGCATGAAGCGGGCAGCCGCATGAAGCGGACAGCCGCATAAAGCGGGCGGTCGCATGAAGTGGGCAGCCGCATGAAGCGAGCAGCCGCATAGGGGTGCTTGGGACTTGACGGATCCTGCCAGAAAGATTTTCTTCTTTTCCCCAAGAGCACGCCATCATCATTCCAGCTTTTATGTCAGAGTTATTCATTGTGTCAGAGCTATCGTCAGAGCAATTAATTGGGAGGCGGCTTTATGGCCGGCTGCAGAAGTGGACAGCGTATGGCCACGTGTCTTTGCCTGAGCTGCATGGAGCTGTTGGGGAGTCTTGAGCCGCATAAAGTTCTGAAGGATTCCTGAGCCGCATGAGGCTCCCTCTGTTTGGAGCCACATGGACTTTTCTTGTCCTTTTTCATGCTTCTACAAGACCCCCTTCAAAGTTTTCAATTTGAAAAATTGAAATACTTTGAATAAGAAGCATGGCTATATATAAGCTCTTCTGGCCGCATAGGATATTCTAGCCGCATGGACTTCTTAGCCGCATGGGATGTTCTGGCCGCATGGCCTTCCTAGCAGCATAGATTTCTTAGCCGTTTTTGGCCGCATAGACTGTCTGGCCGCATATGCTCTCTGCCACATCTTCTTGCCACGTATGTATCTCATTTATTGCCCTTGATTTGCTTTAGATTTAAAGCCACCTTTTGGGGCAGGATCCCAAGGGTCGGTTCGGATTTGCCTCGGATTTGCCTCGATGACTGAAGAGTCGGTTTTACAGCATGCGGATCGAAGCGTCTTCCCCTTTCTGCCTATAAATAAGAGCGTCTTTTGGGTAGAGAGGCTTCTTTACTTTCTTCTGTCTTCAACTCTTCTTGCCCTAGATTTTTGCCTTCGTCTTCCTTCTCCGATCATCATCGACAATGGCCCCCAAGTCTTCCAAGGCTGCGACTGCGGCGAAGGGTAAGGGAGTGGCTTCTTCGTCAGCCACGGCACCTGAAGTCAACCACGACGTTCACTCCGCCATTGCTGGTAAGGGTCTGGGAAGATCGTATACTTTGAAACAAAGACGGCTCTGATGCATGCTTTATGCACAAGCCTTTAATGCGTTCCTCATTCTCGTCGAACTGTTCAAATTGTCTGGGCTACATGTACGTCCCATGTCCGAGCCGCATGGGGGTATACCCCATGTCCGAGCCGCATGGGAGTTGTCTAGTGGCCGCATAGACGCTTCGCAAACTGAACCGCATAATGACCCTTTGAACAGAGCCGCATAAGTCCCTCTGAATCGAGCCGCATGAAGCCCTCTCAAACAGGACCGCATAAGTTCGTCTGAATTGGGCCGCATAATGCTCTGCTAAGTAGAACCGCATAAGCCTACGCTAAACAGAGCCGCATAAGCTTACGCTAATCAGTGCCGCATAAGCTCATGTTTGAACAGAGCCGCATGAGCTCTTTTAAAATGGAACCGCATAAGCTCGTCTTTAAACAGAGCCGTATAAGCTCGTCTTAAAAATAGAGCCGCATAAGCTCGTCTTTAAATAGAGCCGCATAAGCTCGTGTAAGCCAAAGCGCTCAGTAGTCTCATTTTAGCCATCTTTTTGATTTGTTTCTTTCTTTCCTTCTTCAGTGAATCTGCTAGTGAATGCTGCTGGAGAACTTCTGGTGGGGCGCGCCCAATCTGCTATGGGTTATAGGTATGATCATATATGTCGAGTATATGACGAACCAGCTCCCAAAAGAGCCTTTGGAGAGGCCAAATGCTATCAAGAAGCAGTCGTTTCACTTCCTCTGCGCCATGATAAACTCGGGGCAATTGGAGGGGGAATACCTGAAGCCTGCGTTCCTCTTTGGGGATGCTTTGTCTGTGAAGAACACCCGGGCGCTGGATTTATCTGAGAGCTGGGACTTCACTCTTGACGGGGTGGAGATCCATATCCCTCCGATAGAGCATCATTTTCCTCTGTCCTGGTTCAATATGCTACCGCTAGACAGAAAGATGGTAGACTCGTTGACTCCCAGCAAGTCGGGGATGTTTGTGGGAAACATCCATTACAATAGGAATTTGGGGTCAGCGTATCCGGGAAAGGAACCAGTCAGTCGGTACGTGATGGGACTTGCTCCGGGTACCTTCATAAACGTAACAGGTCCCAATTTTACGTTTACCCAAGCTGATACCTTCTTGAACCAGCTTGCTCGGAAAGGGTCTTATCCCGTCGGCCGGTTGGCATTGGTGAACAGGATAAACCCTATCCCTACGTGGGCCAACTTGACCACGTGGATTCTGCGGAAGTATTAGGCTTTCCTGCGTGAGATCGGCCTCTACCACGCCATTCGGGGCACCTGTCATGGTCTACCCATAAATAAACCGTTGTTTATGGCAATCCTGGAGATGTACAACCGGAGGACGGGCACCTTCTTCACGCCCGGAGGGGAGCTGGGACTTGCTCTCCACGAGATGTACGTTGTCGCCAAGCTGCCTTGGAGGAAGAAGTCTTTGAAGTGTATACTCCTACGAGCGAAGAGCTCGAGGATTTGGATCGGCAGTTTCTGGGCTTTGTTGCCGTGTATCGGAAATTGTTATGTCACCACAGTACTTGTCATCAAACGGCCATCAAGAAAGATGGTATCTCGGAAGGGAGCACTCCTCACACCACCACCTGGGTTACATACCTTTTTACACTCGGCACCTCAGGCCGGGTTTCTTCCCGAGATCCTCAGACTCATGAGGAGGTACAATACTTGGTGTCAACTGCCAAGAGATCGAGGTCTACGGGTGACACCTTTGGGAGTAAGACCGACTCCTTTAGTTATTTTTATCATGGTACTCAGCGTCTGTCGGAGAAGGCGCTCCTTGCAGGATTTCTGATGGTGTGGCTACGGAACTGTGTAGTCTCCGGAGGGGCAGGTTCTATTGAGAGGATCAGTCGCCACTTTATCCTTCCCGCCGTAAAGCTGGTTTTTAGGGTCAAATTGGCCCTTCTTCCGGCCATGGTGTGCAGTATACACCACGGCCTTCGTGCTTTTTCGTCCAAGGTCATCGCCCGTGACACGGCAATGGATTTTGAGCGTGTAGAGTTGCCATACCATTATCTAATGGAGTGGCTGTTAATGCACTGCCGGTCTTTGATGAGACTTGGAGCAAAAGATGGCATTACGGCTGATGACGCTTTCATTTTCCGATTCTACCATCAGCCCTGGGAGTACAGCACCATGCCAGCCTGTCGGAGAGTGCTGGCGAGAGTGGATGGATGTGACTTTTTTGTGTCTGTTCCTCGTTTTACCACTGAAGAAGTGAGGAGTGTTCATGTTGATGGTACCGAACCTCCTCTCCTTTTGTCTGAGAAACTGCTCCTTTGGCTGCGCAACATCCGTCCGATGCACCTAGTATATCGTAACCGCAACAACATCTACCTGGAGCCCGACTTGCCCAGCAGGTTCTGTCATGACCCGCACCCATTTTTTTAAACGGATACGAGACGTGTCCAAGCCAGCCTACGTCGCAGTATCGGCGGTAGAACGCTTTCACGGCCATGAAGATCAAAATCACAAATAATGCTCATTCACATAATTAATTTAACTTACAATGATCACAAGTTTTACATTTATAGAAAAATATAAACTTGTACAAATAAATGAATGACTACAACTCAACTATCTAACTAGTCTCTAGGCCTTTTTGTCTGCAAGTATTCCCGTCACTCCCCAAGCTAAATGAATCCACGGCTAACCTGAAAAATGTTGGTTTCCAGTCAGGAATGGAACGAGCACAATTCATTGAATGCAATTTCAAATAAAGAAAATGACTATAAAACAAAGGTTAGACATCAATCATGAGTTTTGAAAATAAACAGTAAATATGAAAAACCAATAGCAATAAATAGACACAAAATACTTTCCCCAACAGTTAGAAGTACCCTTGATATGTGATCAGTCTGGGCCACTATACCGCACGGTCTACGATGTCTACTTGCAGAAAATAAGCACGGTCTACAATGTCTACTTGTAGAAAATAAATACGGTCTACAATGTCTACTTGCAGAAAATAAACACGGTCTACAATATCTACTTGCAAAAAATAAGCACGGTCTACAATGTCTACTTACAGAAAATAAACACAGTCTACAATGTCTACTTGCAGAAAATAAGTACGGTCTACAATGTCTACTTGTAGAAAATAAGCACGGTCTACAATGTCTACTTGCAAAAAATAAACACGGTCTACGATGTCTACTGCATGAAAATAAACACGGTCTACGGTCGGATCACACATCCTTGGTACTTCTCATTCCCGACTCAACAATTTATAATAGAGTATAAAAATCACATAACCAATGACTAATCAATAAAATATAGTAAAGATCAATATCGAAATGCAAATAATAAACTGTAATCGCCTGAGGTCCCGAACTGCTGTAATAGATCCAATGTCAAGTCTGAGCCCAAATGACCTATTTAATAATTTATAAGGATCAATATACAAAATTGAATGTGTAAAAACAACAATTATTCTATTGGCCTATAGCATGGTTTAGGTTATCTATTTCATTTGGGTTTGCAGTCTCTAGCTCTAGTGTCCATTAAAGGTGAATCTTTATTGGGCTGCTATGATGAAGTGCTAATCCATTAACTACCCTTCTGTTTCCCTTCTATACCAATCTTCAAACTTGTTTTGTATTGGTCTACCCTTATAACCTAGCTTACTTGATTTGGCCAACCTGTTCTTAACTCAAACTAGATACATATGATACCCTGACATGTGCAGGTAATAACCCAGTCATGCTACTGTAATTTCATGGCCTACCCTGTGTCTTTCATACCTATGATCACTAATTTCCCAGGCAAGGACTCCTAAACTTTGCCCAGTTGGTAAATACTCATATCCTACTGTTACCCATATGTATTCCTCTTGGCTTTGATATATGTTCCTGCAGTTCAAATCGTAGGGTTCATAATGATGAATTTCTGCTTCTATACTACATCATAGAGGTTGTTATCCAATGTCTTATTCTGCTCATACCTGAACCTTACCTTTTCAGTACCTGTGCATTTGATCCCAGGTACATCTACATACTTTGGGCATAGCCCACTTGTTTGCTCGTACTAGGTCCTTAGTACAGTTGCTATATAATATGGCATGGAATTATTCAATATACACTTACATATGTCCCTACTTGGGTTATACACCTGTCTACCTAGGTCCTCTACTTCCTACCATTATTACTCTATAACAGAGTATGCCCCTATTGTTGTAGGGTTCAGCTACGAGGTGACCACACTGTGGATGGCCCCTTGTACAGTTGTCATAAGGCTCATCCCTCATCTCCTATTTTGCTTCATAGAAAGGGCATGGTACTACACCTGTACACGATCTGTTTAAGAAATGTTGCAACCAAGATCAGGTGTTGAACCCCGTACCTAGCAACATTATGCCAGATGGGTAACCAGGTTCTCAGTCCAACAGGGAAGCTACATGGGAAGGGTAGTACACACCTATCCAAACATAGGTACTCAAGCCTTATTCTCTTATTTATACCCATTGCAGTTTAACACCCCAGTCCACACGAATTTGTATACGTATCCTGATACTCAACTCATGGTGGTCAAATACCACATGATACTCCAAGTGATCTGGTCCCTGACCTAAAGTGATTGATAGTTTAAACCTGGCCTTAGGGTTCAACCCGAGCACTCTCAGTGCTGATATCTACCTCTGATCTCATCCTAGATTCCCTTAGGATTTATAACAAACATCTAATTTCAATTGGAAGTATGATATTTCCGATTCCTAATTAAAGAATCACAGGACATGTTTGTGAGAGGGAGGGAAATACCTGTTAGACATTGACCCCCCCTTCCTTTAGATTTCCTGATGCCATTTTCTACAAGTATCAAAGGTATACGAAAATGGTTATAGGTGAGGACTGGGTTCTCTGTTTCTTAGAGGTATATCTAGTATCCTCCATGCCTGTACCGAGCCTGTCTTGTAAATTGCTAGGCCTGTGACCCAACCCCTAGATAACTAGGTGTCACAGCTACCTGTTGGGTATTGATACTCTCTCTATCCTTAATCCTTTATAACTTTAGGAGATAGGTGACAACCCCCATACCTAGTACAGCATCCTAGACTTCCTGCCTATGTGCGTGGTGAGGTTTTACATAGGAATTCCATCAAGTACCTATCCTACCCCAATTCCCTATCGTGCTAACTAAAGAGGAACCAGTAACATGGCATGACAAAAAGGAGATGATGAACTTACCTGTATTTAAACAGAAATTTGACTTCTTCTTGGCGTCAAATTGGTGGTTCTCTCGTAGGGGATGATATGAGTGGCTAGGGTTTGTAGGAAAACACAGTCGAATCGTGTTGTGCATATATATAGTTGGTAGGGATGTGATCAAAGGAATAGATTTCAGGTTATTTGAATTGATCTAGCTTATCCTTTGAGACTAAGGAGTTATTCGAAAATTGATTTAAACTGGGAGTACAGCCTCTTCGTGTACTTGTAAATTTGAATTCACCATTTACAATATGGTCCTTGGAATCTAATTGTTTGCAAGAAAACCTTTCTTCCACTGTAGTTGTTTGTATAGAAAATGGTTTAAATAACCAAGTGTCATAAAACAAATAAACAGAAATTAACTAAATAATAATAATTAATAATTAATAAAAATTAGATGGGGCTTACAACTCTACCCCCTTAGAAAAATTTTGTCCTCGAAATTTAGGGTAGATAAGAGGTAGAAATATACCTCATGGCTCGAAGAGGAAAGGATAGCGTTCGCGCATCTCGTCCTCCTTCTTCCTAGTGGACTCGCCTGGGGAGTGGTGTCTCCATGCGACGCGAACCAAGGGAATCACTTGATTCCTTAGTACCTTCTCTCTGCGGTCTAAGATCTCCACGGGCTGCTCCTGGTAACTGAGACTCGGTCCCACCTCGATCTCTGAATGGTCCAAAACATGACTGGGGTCCGCTACGTATCGTCGCAGCTGGGATACGTGGAACACGTTGTGCACTCCCTCCAGTGCAGGCGGCAAGGCTAATCGGTATGCTACTGTACCGATTTTCTTGAGAATCTCAAACGGCCCAATGAAATGTGGGCTGAGTTTGCCGCCTTTACCGAAACGGATAGTGCCACGTGTCGGAGAAATTTTCAAAAACACCAAGTCACCGACCTAGATGCACAAAATGTTAACACGAACTCATAACTACACATGCAATTAAATCTTAAGTAAATTCTATATCTCAAACTCTAACGGCCTACGGTGACTGTCGGTCCAGTGTTTCTGCCTGTCCTGAGCCACGCGAAGCTGCTCTCCAATCATCTTGACCTTCTCCGCAGCATCTACCACCATCTCCGGTCCCAAAAGTGCACGCTCTCCCATGTCGTCCCAAGACAGCGAGGTACGACATCTCTGACCATACAATGCTTCAAAAGGGGACATCTCGATACTAGCTTGGTAGCTATTGTTATAGGAGAACTCCACGAGATGAAGGTGGTCCTCCCATGAGCTGCCAAAATCTAGCACGCATGTCTGCAGCATATCCTCGAGCGTCTGAATGGTCCGCTCCGACTGTCCATCCGTCTGCGGATGATAAGCAGTGCTGAACTTGAGCGCTGTGCCCAAACTGGCCTGTAGGCTCCTCCAAAAATGAGATATGAACCTGCTGTCACGGTCTGACACGATACTCACCGGAACCCCGTGCAGCCGAACTATCTGCTTCATATAGAGCTCCACCAGCTTCTCCGTAGACAACCCCACTTTAAATGAAATAAAGTGGGCCGATTTGGTCAACCGATCAACGATGACCCAAATCGCATCCTTTCCGCCTGACGACCGTAGAAGACCGGAAACGAAATCCATAGTGATATGTTCCCACTTCCACTCGGGTATCGATAGCGGCTGCAACAATCCTCCTGGTCTCTGCCTCTCGGCTTTGACCTGCTGACATACGAGGCACCTAGAAACGAAACGAGCCACTTCCCATTTCATACCATACCACCATACGTGGTTTCTCAGGTCCTTGTACATCTTATTGGCTCCCGGATGTAAAGAATACTGGGAACGGTGCACCTCCTGCATAACTTCCTCTCTTAACTCCCCACTAGGTACACAAAGTCTCGTCCCGTGCCACAAAAACTTGTCACGACCCGGACCTAACTAGACTAGGGTATCCTATAATATTTGGGCATCAGTCGTTGGTTGGATGAACATTGGATTTCAATCTATATGGATTGGACAAGATCCCAATGATAAAGCTCTTCCTACTAGATTAGGGTATCCTATAATAGGTTTCTACCCAAGGGATTGAGCTAGTTGCTAGTTAGGTTGGTTTGCTAGGTCCCTAAAGCTCAGAATGTGCCTTCAGTGACTTTTGTGTTTAAGTAGCACATGAGGCCTCAATTGGGTGGCACACTAGTGGCAAGTGTGCAGTGGGCTTTGAGTAGGTCACAACCATATATTGAGATGAAGGAATTGAGTCGAGGTTGAGGCTCTAATGGGAGTCAGGAAGTACTCTAGTATTACGGTAAGGGTTACGGCTAATCCTTTTAACCTGAAAGTCGTACCCCATAAATAGAGTACAAGGGGACGGTTTGAGTGGGACATGATATACCTAGATGAAGGTGAACTCGTCTAGATCTTACATATAAAATTTGTTGGAAGGTAATAGTTGGTCTCGTGCTCCAAATATTAATGACACGGCCGGGGACACAAAATGATCTAAATAGAAAGTGGGAGTCCATGGGCACTAACCATCATCCTAATGGAAATTATTCCGATCAATCGGTAATCTTCATATATCCCAAAATTTTAGAAGGCTTACAGTCTACCCACCTTAGAAACTAGGACATGGTTTAAGGAAAGACGTGGTTAGGAGGATTCCAAAGTCTGGATATTGTACCTCGACTCTGGTTAATAGAGAATAAGGCACGGCGTTACAGGATACCGTAGATATAAGTTGTGTCAAGGATCATTCCTCAATAATTGGAGGACGAGTGTGTACAATGACACATGGTCGATAAAATAGGATGATCTACTCGTCTATAGTATACTAGAGTTATCGACGGGATAACCAACTCTAAGGCACAAGATTTCTAACAACTGAGTCGTAAATTTCTATTTGTGTCAACCTGCCAGACTGTCGTCACAAGAGTTGTAGTGATCGTGTATTATTGTTGACAACTGGTAGATCATAATATGACAGGATATTTAAGCTATGGTATTGGCTAAGCCAGTGACTGTGGTGTTCCAACACTAGTTATGTCTTAATAATAAAATTTACATAACTAGAGTAATATTTGTTGGAAACCAATCTCGGGATGAGTGTTACGGTAAATGATTACCCTATTGTCCACTCATCTCATGTCTAACTGTGGGCTTCGGTCGAGGAAGGGTTGGTTCAAGGCTTAAGGGTTGATAGTTAAGGCAAGCTTCCAGCAAATAATTAGAGACTCACAACATTTGGTTTCTTGAGAATAGATAGTCTCCTAGGTTGGCATTTGGCTAAGGGTAAAACCCTAATCATTCTCAAATTCAGATGACTAGAGGGTTCCAATAATAGTTTGAGGGTCGAGAGAAGAACGAATAACTCAACCACATGGCTGGCCGATGGTAGCTACACTTGTGTATTTCACTATCATAGCCATGGGGATACTCTGTATCTCTCTACCATCACGAGCTTTCGTCTTTTCAGATCGGTGAAAGACAAAAACAATAAATAGTTCGAGGGGGATGTTACTGAATACAATTTCGTGATTCAAAGGCGAACATATAATTCATGAGGAATTGTCAAAGCAGTCGCGGATGAGATCATAGATACCTCGACATCTCAATCCACATGGAATAATCAAGGGAGCGAATCGGGTGCACTACGGTTGATCAGACCGTAATACATCGATTCTGATTAGACAATATGCTAGTAGGCGTCCCCCCTAAACATACGTCTTGAATCAAGCTCGAGAACAGAGTGAGCTTGCAAAACTAGGCTGTAGCAGCAGCATAGGTTAAGATAGTCAAATTACAAGTGTGCGAGATTTTTGAAAGAAGGCACGAGTAGTTCGAGTTTTGTGAGAATCAAACCTTACCCGGTGTTCTTGCTTATACAGTCTTCCTACTATCTTCTTATCCACGAGGACTTGGTCGACTAATGGGTTATGACCTCTAACTTCTGTATTCTAGGTAAACCTATTAGTGTCAATCAATTCCTCGTTAATAAGTCACAAGGACTACAAAATGCTGGGTCGGGAGACATGCTACCCAACTTACAAAACTTCCACTAATATTGGCTTCGGATCTTATGGAACACACAGGGCACTGTCCTATCCTCTATAGTATCTCTAACTTGTAATCCCGTCTGAAGTCATTTCACCGAGGACTACGCCTCGCCCGTAAAATCGGGCTGTGGTAAACCCTTGGTTTCGTGATTCAGATGTGACATGCTATCCGATACTCTACTTTATATTAACACCAGTGTGACTATGGTCAAAGAGGACCACTAGCCATAGTTTTTAATAACATTCTATAACCTATATTTCTTAAACAAATTCCAACTCTAGGGGTCGTGTCTCGCCAGTGCACTGCTGGCTGCAGTGGGTCCATAGTCTCCATATTTTAAATAAATGACGACAGTGCGCTGCTGTCCTGCCATTATAGTTAACTAACCTTCTTTTAACTATATATGTAAAAACTCATGAGCTTCTAGAGATTCAAGCAAGTCGACTATGTAATAAGGCATAAATATTTGTCCTATCAGTCACAATCTTTAAAATAACAGATTGCACGGGGAGGAACAAACTGAAGACAAAGAACTATAAACATTCTGGTATCTCTTTCATGTGTATTCGAACCATGGGAGAAAATTTTTGGATCAGTCTACCTCGAGATTCGTATTTGAATAACCGAATCAAAAATTATAAACTATTCCCTTACGGCAAAATAGGATTTTAAATGGGCAATTCAGACTAAGATATGGTGACGATATCCAAAGAGGCAAGAGAATGAATTGAATAATCTATCAATGGTTAGATCATTAATTCTATGAAGCCCTGTCTTACCAAGGGAATAATCTATCCAAATTAGATTACATCGTCATATCAAGAGATAATAATGTACCTATGGGGATCTGAATAACTATCAAAATTAATAACTCCTTATCTACATTGCATGGCCTAGACTACCAATTGGTAAATTTGTATAAGGGACTCCTAGTCCTAGTCATTCTCGTAAATTAAATTAATTTCTAATTCGTGAATGAGCATTTCTAGTCGTATGCTCGCAATAGTACGACTAACTTAAGTACTATCACGAGTTCGTATGATTTGCAAAGACTGACCTGCATGGGCCACCACAAAAACTTGTCACGACCCGTACCCATTTTTTTTAAAACGGATACGAGACGTGTCCAGGCCAGCCTACGCCGCAGTATCGGCGGTAGAACGCTGTCACGGCCATGAAGATCAAAATTACAAATAATGCTCATTCACATAATTAATTTAACTTACAATGATCACAAGTTTTACATTTGTAGAAAAATATAAACTTGTACAAATAAATGAATGACTACAACTCAACTATCTAACTAGTCTCTAGGCCTTTTTGTCCGCAAGTATTCCCGTCACTCTCCAAGCTAAATGAATCCACGGCTAACCTGAAAAATATTAGTTTCCAGTCAGGAATGGAACGAGCACAATTCACTGAATACAATTTCAAATAAAGAAAATGACTATAAAATAAAGGTTAGACATCAATCATGAGTTTTGAAAATAAACAGTAAATACGGAAAACCAATAGCAATAAATAGACACAAAATACTTTTCCCAACAGTTAGAAGTACCCTTGATATGTGATCAGTCTGGGCCACTACACCGCACGGTCTACGATGTCTACTTGCAGAAAATAAGCACGGTCTATAATGTCTACTTGCAGAAAATAAACACGGTCTACAATGTCTACTTGCAGAAAATAAACACGGTCTACAATGTCTACTTGCAGAAAATAAGCACGGTCTACAATGTCTACTTGCAGAAAATAAATACGGTCTACAATGTCTACTTGCAGAAAATAAGCACGGTCTACAATGTCTACTTGCAGAAAATAAGCACGGTCTACAATGTCTACTTGCAGAAAATAAACACGGTCTACGATGTCTACTGCATAAAAATAAACACGGTCTACGGTCGGATCACACATCCTTGGTACTTCTCATTCCCGACTCAACAATTTATAATAGAGTATAAAAATCACATAACCAATGACTAATCAATAAAATATAGTAAAGATCAATATTGAAATGCAAACAATAAACTGTACTCGCCTGAGGTCCCGAACTGCTGTAATAGATCCAATGTCAAGTCTGAGCCCAAATGACCTATTTAATAATTTATAAGGATCAATATACAAAATTGAATGTGTAAAAACAACAATTATTCTATTGGCCTATAGCATGGTTTAGGTTATCTATTTCATTTGGGTTTGCAGTCTCTAGCTCTAGTGTCCATTAAAGGTGAATCTTTACTGGGCTGCTATGATGAAGTGCTAATCCATTAACTACCCTTCTGTGTCCCTTCTATACCAATCTTTAGACTTGTTTTGTATTAGTCTACCCTTATAACCTAGCTTACTTGATTTGGCCAACCTGTTTTTAATTCAAACTAGATACATATGATACCCTGACATATGCAGGTAATAACCCAGTCATGCTACTATAATTTCATGGCCTACCCTGTGTCTTTCATACCTATGATCACTAATTTCCCAGGCAAGGACTCCTAAACTTTGCCCAGTTGGTAAATACTCATATCCTACTGTTACCCATATGTATTCCTCTTGGCTTTGATATATATTCCTGCAGTTCAAATCGTAGGGTTCATAATGATGAATTTCTGCTTCTATACTACATCATAGAGGTTGTTATCCAATGTCTTATTCTGCTCATACCTGAACCTTACCTTTTCAGTACCTGTGCATTTGATCCCAGGTACATCTACATACTTTGGGCATAGCCCACTTGTTTGCTCGTATTAGGTCCTTAGTACAGTTGCTATATAATATGGCATAGAATTGTTCAATATACACTTACATATGTCCCTACTTGGGTTATACACCTGTCTACCTAGGTCCTCTACTTCCTGCCATTATTACTCTATAACAGAGTATGCCCCTATTGTTGTAGGGTTCAGCTATGAGGTGACCACACTGTGGATGGCCCCTTGTACAGTTATCATAAGGCTCATCCCTCATCTCCTATTTTGCTTCATAGAAAGGGCATGGCACTACACCTGTACGCGATCTGTTTAAGAAATATTGCAACCAAGATCAGGTGTTGAACCCCGTACCTAGCAACATTATGCCAGATGGGTAACCAGGTTCTCAGTCCAACAGGAAAGCTACATGGGAAGGGTAGTACACACCTATCCAAACATAGGTACTCAAGCCTTATTCTCTTATTTATACCCATTGCAGTTTAACACCCCAGTCCACACGAATTTGTATACGTATCCTGATAATCAACTCATGGTGGTCAAATACCACATGATACTCCAAGTGATCTGGTCCCTGACCTACAGTGATTGATAGTTTAGACCTGGCCTTAGGGTTCAACTCGAGCACTCTCAGTGCTGATATCTACCTCTGATCTCATCCTAGATTCCCTTAGGATTTATAACAAACATCTAATTTTAATTGGAAGTATGATAATTCAGATTCCTAATTAAAGAATCACAGGACATGTTTGTGAGAGGGAGGGAAATACCTGTTAGACATTGACCCCCCCTTCCTTTAGATTTCCTGATGCCATTTTCTACAAGTATCAAAGGTATACAAAAATGGTTATAGGTGAGGACTGGGTTCTCTGTTTCTTAGAGGTACATCTAGTATCCTCCATGCCTGTACCGAGCCTGTCTTGTACATTGCTAGGCCTGTGACCCAACCCCTAGATAACTAGGTGTCACAGCTACCTGTTGGGTATTGATACTCTCTCTATCCTTAATCCTTCATAACTTTAGGAGATAGGTGACAACCCCCATACCTGGTACAGCATCCTAGACTTCCTGCCTACGTGCGTGGTGAGGTTTTACCTAGGAATTCCATTAAGTACCTATCCTACCCCAATTCCCTATCGTGCTAACTAAAAAGGAACCAGTAACATGGCATGACAAAAAGGAGATGATGAACTTACCTGTGTTTAAACAGAAATTTGACTTCTTCTTGGCGTCAAATTGGTGGTTCTCTCGCAGAGGATGATATGAGTGGCTAGGGTTTGTAGGGAAACACAGTCGAATCGTGTTGTGCATATATATAGTTGGTAGGGATGTGATCAAAGGAATAGATTTCAGGTTATTTGAATTGATCTAGCTTATCCTTTGAGACTAAGGAGTTATTCGAAAATTGATTTAAACTAGGAGTGCAGCCTCTTCGTGTACTTGTAAATTTGAATTCACCATTTACAATATGGTCCTTGGAATCTAATTGTTTGCAAGAAAACCTTTCTTCCACTATAGTTTTTGTATAGGAAATGGTTTAAATAACCAAGTGTCATAAAACAAATAAACAGAAATTAACTAAATAATAATAATTAATAATTAATAAAAATTAGATGGGGCTTATAGGTTCTCCCGCCAATTTGGGTATAGCCAGCTATTTTTTGACAGTCCCAGCTCTTGCCTGGGTTTTGAAGGTAGCGTCCTGGATGGTATCAGGGCATGGCATTATTATGACACGGTTCATACCCAAACCACCTTTTCAGTTCCTGATGGTAAGGTGCCAGGAGAGATTTTGTATATGGCAGCCCTATACCATGTTACGGCGAGCAAGCCTCCCGTTAGTTTTGACCCGAGTACCAGTTTCATCGTGGGTACTGGCTTGACGGAAAAGCCCAAGGGGTCTAAGAAGAGGAAGAGGAAGGCGAACACAGTTCTCGTGCCTGACTCGGAGTCTACCACCACGGACGAAGAGAATGATGAGCATGAGGCAGATAACTCTTTCCTTCCGGTGGAAGATGTTGGGGCGGATCAACCGCCTGTTATGTCAGGTGAGATGGTGGCGGATCAGCCACCTGTCGTGCCAAATGAGATGGTGGTGGATCAGCCGCCTGTTGCACCTGGTCCTGTACAGAAATGTAGCAGGCAAATCTCCCCTGTTGGCGGTATTCCTTACTCCCGGAAATGGGCTGCGACCAGACGTCGCAAGCTAACTGTAAAGGAGAGAAGCGAGGACGTCGATCCCGCTTCGGAGGTAAATAGAGTTACTACCCTCTTTATTCAGTTCTTCCTTTCTCCTGAACTTTGACCTTAATCATTTTCCTTTCCTCTCGTAGGCGTCAGAAGAAGAGGAATCTCGAGAATCGGCCACTGTTTCTGAAGTCGATCCGGCCCTGAATACTTTGATCAATGACATATGTGCTGGGATTATTTCTGCTGGGGCTCTCTCGATTGCGACTAAGGGATCTCACGTTGCTGAGGCCGCGACTCGAGACGACGGGGGCTCCGATAAACCTGTCCCCGAAACTGCTGAATTTCATCAAGGTGACGCTGATCCAGTCGTACCTCCTTCCGGGGCGGCTGGGACAGAAGAGCCAGCTGAATTCGGCTTGGGGGTTACTGGTGAGGGGACTATAGCGGTTGTGAGTGAACCTCAGCCTCCACAATCCTCCCTTGGTAAGATAAGCCAAATTTTGACTAGTGAGGAGGCCCATTCGCTCTATCATCACATCCTTCGGGTTATGCTGATTGATGGTTGCTCTGGGCATACAGGTCCTGCCTCTTCACTACCAGTGACGGATATTGTCGAGGAAGTGTGAGGGAGTGTGCCTCTGGTGGGAGGGAGTGTGCCCCCTCCTTGTATCGAGGGGCCTCCCGCTGGCTCGAGTTCGGGAGATCGGGCGGCGACGAAACCGGGGCAGGGGGCAATGGTCCATGCTTCCTCCTCTGCTCATGTGGCTTCGGAGGTCGACCTCTCCGTCTTGCCGAGTATCCAGGTTCTCCAAGCTGCGGAGGAGGAGTTAGCCGCTATTCATGCGTCTTTTCGTTCAGAATTTGTTTCCCTGGTGGCAGGGGCGACGGGTTCTGGCGTATCTCCTTCGATACTGCCAGCTACACTTCCTCTGATGTCGTCCTCTACGAAAGTTCTGGATGAGGCGTCACGGGATGTAGTTGACAGTTTCTACCGCCACTTGAAAAGAGGGGTCGAAGCTGCTGTAGAGCGGGGGACCCCCTTCGCTTTGGCCCGACAATGTGCCCAAGGCCACATTGATATTCTTAAAGCCCTCCCTTGTGGGGCAGGGATAGCTGCGCTTCTGGAACCCAGATTGTTAGAGGCTGACCAGCTTGTAGCCCAGTTTCAAGCACTGAGGCAAGCTGATCTGTCTGCCACAATAGATCAGGAGCGGGGCTTCCTTACTACTGTCCTGGAGAAGGTAAGGGCCACACGAGATAAGTCCAAGCCGGCTATAATGAAGGACCTCAGTGACCTATCTCTTCAATATAATCGACTGAGCTACAGGAGCGGGGATTGCACAGCTCGGAAAGCGGCCGCCTCTCGCGGAATAATTGATACACGGGAGCAGATCCTTGAACTCCAGAGGAAGCTAGCCTTCTTGGAGTCTGAGCTTGAGGCTTCCCGCACGGACAAAGAGCTGATCGTTCAGGAGGCCGAAAGGGTCTCCCGAGCTTCTGATAGCCTGGAGCGTGCTTTTAAGAAGCTCGAGGATGGCTGGCAGGCTCATGCGTACCTAGAAGATGCGGAGCGATTGGCTCAGGAGGCCGAGCGTAGGGCCAAGCGGGGGTTCGAGCGGTCGACTGTCCTGCTGAGAGACCGTCTCATGGAGTTATGTATCACCGAACTATAGTCGGCTTTTTTCCTTCTTTTATTTTCGTTCTTTTCCTTTTTTGAGTGGGATGTGGTCCCCAGTACATGTAGTAATTTTTGTCTTTCAAATAAAAGAGTATACTTTATTCTATCCTTTATTTGTACTGCTTATTGGGTTTGTGGTATTTGCCCCACTGGGGAACTGTTTGTGGACTTGTTACCGTAGGTATACCTTAGTTTTAGGTACAGATAACAAGTTGATGGGGATACTTGGAACAATTCCACAATAAGGAGGCTATGGACGTTCCCGGTATCGGGAGAAAGAATGCTATGGAGCAGCTGGGCCCCCGGGGCATGATGAAAAGTGAGAGACATGTACTAGGAAACCTAGTATGGTATTTGTGGTCAACAGTGGACATTTGTGGTCAACAGAGGACATTTGTGGTCAACAGAGGACATTTGTGGGCCTATTATCCTTGGCGTACCCTAGTTTTTTTTTACGGATAATAAGTCGAGAGAGAACCAACATACTTACTCAGAGGTAATGAGGACGTGGTAAATATGAAGGTTTCTTCGATGGAGCCTTCCCACTCAGAGATAATGAGGACATGGCAGAAGTGGGATCCATGAAGGGAATATAGAACAACTCATAGGTAATGAGGACATGGAGGTTCTATGTGAGGGGCGGTTTGTTTTTTGGTTGAAGGGAAACAACTCAGAGGTAACATCGACGTGGTTGTTTCAGAAAATCTGTGTATCTGTTACCCTTTTTGTGTATTAAAAGTGCGAGTATTGGATCATAAGGAGGGAGCTCTTTTTGGAAAGAAAGTTCAGAGGTATAATCATACATGACTTACTACCTAAAAGACGCGGTATAGATTCATCTGTAGTGATCAGAGTGTAAGTTCAGCGGTACCTGCGGGTACATAACTCGACAATCTGGAGGATTTGGAGTCGGCATGTGAGTTCAGTGGTACGAGAGGGTACATGACTCGTTATTCTGGAAGATTTGTAGTTGGGATGTGAGTTCAGCGGTACGATAGGGTACATGACTCGTCATTCTGGAAGATTTATAGTCGGGATGTGAGTTCAGCGGTACCAGGGGGTACGTAACTCATTGCTTCGGAAGATTTATTTTCGGGATGTGAGTTCAGCGGTACCAGAGGGTACGTAACTCATCACTGTGGCAGATTTGTAGTCGGAATGTGAGTTCAGCGGTACCAGCGGATACATAACTCAATACCCCGGCAGATGTTGTTTCAGACGTAATACTTCTTCAGGAACTTGCCGTTGATGGGCAACATGAGCAAGTCTCCATTTTGTTTTGCGAGGCGGTAAGCTCCATTGGAGAATACAGCATCGATGATGAACGAGCCTTTCCACTTTGGCTGGAACTTGCCGACGATTTTGTGAGTCATAACCATCGGCCTCCGAACTGCCAGAACGAGGTCGCCCACTTGGAATGTTCTGATTTTAACCTTCTTGTTGAAGGCTCCGGAGATGCGTGCCTGGTACAACTCGATTCGTTGTTGAGCTAATAGGCGCTTCTCATCCAAGGCCTCTAACTCTTGCAGTCGGCGATGGTGATTATCATCTGTTGTCAACCGATAGGTGAGGGCGACGCGGAGCGAGGGGATTTGAGTTTCCAATGGAAGAACTACCTCACTCCCATATACCAGAGAGAATGGCGTGTTCCCAGTGGCCGTCCGTACTGTAGTGCGGTATGTCCACAAGCATTCGCCGAGCTTTTCATTCCAGTCGCGTTTGTTTGATGACACGAACTTTTTGAGAAGCTTGATGATTGTTTTGTTGAATGCTTCAGCCAGACCATTAGCCGCTGGGTTGTATGGTATTGAAGCAATATTCTGGATTTGGTGTTTGTCACAAAACCGATAGAAGGCGTGGCTTGCAAACTGCGGACCATTATCATGGATGATCCTTTGGGGAAGTCCAAAGCGATAAATGACATGATGCTTGAGGAAGCTGATCACGTTTGAAGTCTTTACTTCTACAAGCGGAACAGCCTCCGCCCATTTGGAAAAGTACTCTGTGATTGCGAGTATGAAGCGATGTCCTCGGGACGAAGACGGAGTGATCGGACCGATGACGTCCATTCCCCATGCTTTGAAGGGCCAGGATGCCACCGTCGGATGTAGAAACTCGGATGGCTGGTGGATGAAATCTGCGTAGACTTGACAGGCTTTGCATTTTCTTGCATAGTCTATCGCGTCTGCAACCATCGTGGGCCAGTAATAGCCCATTCGTCGAAGGCGATCCTGTAGTTTCGGGCCAGGCTGATGGGTCCCACAGATGCCATCATGAGCTTCACGCACGGCTTCTTTGGCTTCTATGTTCGACAGACATCGAAGCAGTAATCCATCGTATGATCGTCGATACAGCATTTTCGTCTCTGTATCGTAGAAGAATCTGAAGGAACTTCTTCTGATAGAAGTGGCTTCCTTCGGATTCTCTGGAAGGATGTCGTAGACTAAGAAGTCAATTAATGGTTGTCTCCAGTCTGGTGCTTCGTCGACGGTCAGCGCAGAGTAACTCTCGACACCTTAAACATTATTTCTGGGACAGACCAACTCACGGCCTATAATGTCAACCAGATGATGAGCATGATTCAAAACTGCTAAGGAAGCGACAAGGCCTGCTAGGGCATCGGCTTCAATGTTCAGGAGCCTAGGAACGTGCTCTATAAAGAACCCTCCCAAGGATGAGATGATGTCAATTGCTATTTGGTGATAGGGGATCATGTCTTCGTGGCGAACCTCGTATGAACTCCAAATCTGATTGACGATTAACTGTGAATCGCCATATGCTTCAAGGTGCTCTACCCCCAGTTCTTTTACAAGTCGGAGGCCAATGACCAAAGCATTGTACTCAGCCATATTATTTGAACAGGGCTCTGTGAGGGAATAAGCTCGATTGATCACCAGCCCGGTGGAAGAAATCAGCACTATTCCGACTCCAGCGACGATGTTACCCTTAGGCCCAGTTCTAGAAGCACCGTCGAAGAACATTCACCATATGGTACCATGGGAGGCCATATTTGAATTAACGACCTCGTCTGAAATCTCTTCGTCTATTTTGGTTGACTCCGAACCTGGATGAGCTGCTAAAAAGTTTGCCAGAGCTTGACCTTTAACAGCCTTTTGCGGGACGAAGATCATGTGGTAGGGGGACAGTAATATCGCCCAGGTAGCGAGACGAGAGCTGAGTGCGCCTGGTTTAGTCATGAGGACCCTGAGGGGGTTGACTCTTGATATGACGCAGATGGTTTGTCCTGTGACGTAGTATCGCGTCTTCTGAATGGCAAAAACCAGAGCAAGGCACTCTTTCTCTACGGCAGTGTATCAATGCTCCGGCCCCATCATTATTCGACTGAGGTAATATATAGCTTACTCATGGCCTGCATCATTGTTTTGTGCTAGCAGAGCACTGAGAGAATGTTCCATTGCTCGTACATAGAGCAAGAATGGTCTTCCAGCAATCGGGGCTACCAGGACCGGAGGGTTCGTCAGGTATTCTTTGATATTGTCGAATGCACACTGGCATTCTTCATCCCATACGAATGAAACGCCCTTCTTCATGAGGTGGGTGAAAGGCTGGCATCGTCCGGAGAGGTTGGAGATAAACCTCCTGATGTAGGCTAGCCTCCCTTGAAGGCCTCGGAGTTCACGGAGATTTTTCGGGGGACCCATCTCCATGATTGCCTTCGTCTTCTCAGGGTCTACGTGGATACCCTGGGAGGTGATGATGAAACCCAAGAACTTCCCACAGGATACGCCCAAGAAGGATTTTATGGGATTCATTTTCTAATTGTGTGCTCGCATCAGGTCGAATACTGTCCTCAGATCATGCAGATGGTCTTCCTTAGAGCGACTTTTGACGGCAATGTCGTCGACGTAGCATTCCACTGTCTTGCGCAAGTGGTCTCTAAAGATGACGCTCATAGCTCTTGATAGGTGGCACCAACGTTCTTTAAACCGAAAGGCATGACTGTGTAACAGTATATGCCAATCGTTGTTCGAAATGACGTATGCTTTTCGTCATCAGGGAACATCTTGATTTGGTTGTACTCCGAGAAACCGTCCATGAATGACATACGCTCAAAGTCGTAGGTGTTGTCGATCATGATATCTGTAATAGGGAGAGGGAACTCATCCTTAGGACACGCCTCATTCAGATTGCAAAAGTCGATGCAGATTCGAATCTTTCTACTTTTCTTGAGGACTGGTACTATGTTGGCGACCCAGTCAGGATGATGTTCCTCACGGATGAAGCCGTTGGCTATCAGTTTGTTGACCTCAGCTTCAATGGCATTCATGACGTCGGGATGAAACCGTCGCTACTGTTGCTTGACTGGTTTTGCGTCCGGATGGATATTGAGTTTATGAAGTGCAATCTCGGGGTTCAGTCCTGGCATATCTTCGTAGCTCCAGGCGAATACGTCGATGTATTCTCTGACGAGTTGCAGTAGTGATTCTCGCTCTTCGTCTGTCAGATTCTTACTGACGAAGATGAGCTTTGGAGAGGACTCATCACTGAGATCGATTTGTACAACCTCATCCTCGGTGGGAGGCTTTCTTTGTTTAAACCGCTTCTTCCACTGCGCATCTAGTTGTTGTGCCCATGGCTCTAACTCAAGAAGTTCGAGAATGTCTTCATCTTCTTCGTAGGCGTCGGCAAGTGCCATATTGACGGACCAGACTTGCCTGAGCATGTGTCCGATGCTGCCATCTGAATCAGAAGTGGGTGATCCGGTTGAGTGTGAATGCCAGTCGCATTCCTCGTCTGAGTTTTCAGGAGTTGTTGCCGGTGTTACATAACCTAGCCCACATCTGATTTTGTTGTAGTAGTCTCGTGGTTTCCCAGCCGGGACCGACGATTGTAAGGGTAATCGCCGTCCAGTACCGTAGTTCAAGCCTGGTGTAGTTTCC
Organism: Iris pallida; assembly: GCA_029216955.1. Lineage (NCBI taxonomy): Eukaryota > Viridiplantae > Streptophyta > Magnoliopsida > Asparagales > Iridaceae > Iris > Iris pallida. Next base: position 15,135,954 of record JANAVB010043419.1, on the reverse strand, counting down.
AGATCATACCCTTGTTTTTGCACAAGGTACTTGGATTGGGAACTATACAGATAAAGGGGCAATCTCCCGGTGTCGGGTTCTATATCAACTTCTTCTACCCTGAAGGGTTGTGGATTATTCTTTCGGTCGAAGATGATTGGATGATCCTCTCCCTCGATTATGCGGTAAGCGTCTTCCACTGGAGTTAGTTGGTTTGCGGTGTAGACATTTGTAACCTGTGTGTACAGGTGAGTGCCTATGCCGTGTTCCATAGCATACATTGTACAAAGCTTTTCAAGCTCGAGGTAGTTCAAAGACAACCTTTTATTGATGAAGTAAGGTATCTTTTCTAGTGGAATTACATCATCTGCGGATGGCACATCAGTGTAAGCAGCCACATACTTGGTCAGCTCTGACTCATTTTCAGCCACCCCCTGTGTAAATACAGACTAAGAGGATGACTTGGGCAGCTTGATTATTAGGGGCTCCATGGGTGGAGCAGAACGTGGAGTCGTTGGCGTACTAGCCACCCCCAGTTTGGTGCTCGGTGCTGGGCGGGGAGTTATTGGCTGGCTAGCAGTCCCTGGCTTAGCGCTCGGCTGCCGATTCATTCTGGGAAGACGGATCGTTATTGGCTTGACAGAGGGATTTAGCTCCTTTGTTTGCTGCTGGCTAGCTTTAGGCAGCCTGATTGACAGTGGCTCTGTCATGAGTCTTGGCGTTTGGCCAGACCTTGGCAGTCAGATTATCATTTGTTCTTCCTGTGCAGAGAGGCTAATTGCGTCTTTACGTAGAGTGGCTGTAAGGGGCGCAGTTATGCCAGGCTTGCGAGCTTGAAGGTGGATCGTCAGAGATTTTTCTGATCCCGTTGCTGTCTCAGTCTGAGCTTGCATATCTTCTTCGACAAGGTGCCTCTTCGACTTCTCGTACAAACAGGAGTCCGAGTAATAAGACTTGACCCCTTTGAAGGGATCGATGTCGGCAAATTCTGTCCTCACGAAGCCGTGCTTGTCGACATACTTGAAGCACTGGTACAGCGTAGAAGGCACGATCATGTAATCGTGTATCCAAGGATGCCCCAGGAGAATATTGTAGGAAGTGTCCGCATCTATGACATAACAAGTCACTTCTGGCTGCAGATCGCCGATTTAGCACTTCAAGCGAATCTTCTCGATCGGGTAGCTCCTGCCCGAATTGAAATCGCTGATGGCGGTGCTTTTCGACGTCAGGCGATGCATGGAGATACGAAGATGGTGCAACAGACTCTTCGGGATGATGCTTATGGAAGAATCGAGATTAATGTGCATCCGATCCACCTTTACGTTACCGATGTATCCAGTGTAATACAACGGACGATCGTGCAGGTTGGTTTTAATGAGCATATCCTACGGAGTGAAGACGATGTTGGGCATCGTACCTGTGCAAGCGCTGTCCTGGAGATCTGCAGGCGAGCTTTCCCCAGTGAGATTGGATTGAGCCAGATATGCGTCGGCATTCTGGAGTGCCTCGCTAAGTGCGACGCGAACGTCCTTAGAGAGTCTCAGGAGCTTGTATAGCGACAATTTGGCCGGTGTGTTAGCCAATTGCACCAAGATGTCGAAGTTGTAGGGCCTCTCCAGCCCATAAGGCGTTTCTCTTCGGAGCGGCTTGTCGAAGCGAGTCTCCTTCGGCCTAGGCTTGTCGGTCGTCGAAGGCTGCGGGGGTCCTGGAGCATCAGCGGCCGTTGGCTGATGATCTTCAGCCGAGTTACCCGATGGAGGTTAGGTTTATACGTCGGAGCGGGTAACGACAGCAGTAGCTTCTTCGACATCTGTCGAGATCGTGCGACATGATTTGACTTTTCCATCCTTCTTCTTGCTGGTGGAGGGAGGTACGGACTGAGTCACCTCAGGTACCAAGTCCGGATGGACCCACATGATCTTCCCTCGTGATGTAGTAAGGGGCACTAGACCAGCAGCTTGGTCTCGGGGAGGTGGAAGGTTAGCGACCTCCATCCTTGCACGGGGGACAGGTACTACTCCGTCTTGAGTCTTTGTCGGAGGGAAGTTGCCAAATTGTACTGACACCATGTTGGCTGCTACGGTCACCTCTTCGAAATCAATGGCCAGGGCCATAGAATCGATGAGATGCTGGATGTATCGCTTCAGTTGGTAGCAATCAAGTGTGACATGGTGGACATAGCGATGGTAGTGGCAGTATTTGGGGTTCTCCAAGTCTGCAGGACGAGGCTCACGCCTGGGAGGAGGGAGCTGAATTCGTCCTCCTTGGATGAGCATGTCTAAGATGGGTTTAACATGGCCATCCTCGAAGGAGTAGGTCATCTGAGGCCACTGCTTTTCTGCTGGCTTTGATTTGGGCTTTGGGGCTGTGTCGGCCACCATAGCCTGCTTGCCCTTGTTGTTTCGATTGCTGGAGGAGTTACCACCGTTGTTGTTGTTGACGTTAGGGCGTTTGCCCTTGTCTTCTCCTTCCGAGATGTGCAATCCCAGTTGGTGGGCTTTCTTCACCTTATTTTCTGTGCTAGTGGCACTGATGATGAACGTCTTACAATTCTTGAATTGACTTTCGCCCATCCAGAGGCTGATTGTGGGAAGCAGTCTCTTTTAGCAAATTTCAATCAAGGAGGAATCAGTGTTACCGGAAGGCAGCTTCATCGCAGTTTGGCGAAACCGCTCGATATAGTTTCTTGTCAGCTTTTTTTCTCCCTGAACAACGTCCATGAGGGTGGACATTGTCACGTCTCGTCCTATTTCGTAGAACCTCTCTAGGAACATATGTTTGAAGCCGGTGAAAGAGTAGATGCAATTGTCCGGCAAGTTGCGGTACCAGTCGAAGACGACCCCTTCCAATGCTCCGATGAACAGTCGCGTAAGGATGGCATCGTCATGAGGCAGATGGTCGGTTGTGACTTCGAAGTAGGTGATGTACCTGCTTGCAGATGTCTTTCCATCATATGGATTGATGTGGAATGGTTTATATTTTGGTGGGAAGGGAACATCTCTCCACGCAGCGGGATACGGTTGTTGTATCCTGAGGTCTTGGCAGTTTTCTCGGGGATGGAACATGGCCCGGAGCTCCTGGACCTCTCTTCTTGCCTCTCTGGCCTCGTCTGCAGTGGTAGGAGCCGATATTTTAGGAGGATTATCGCCCGGGTTTGGTACAGCTGAGTTCGAGTCCGCCTTGACCGCGGGACCCAAGCTTGTTTGGCCAGGCGTTCTTTCTTGCAGAGTTGGAAGGGCCGCTTTGATCTCGTCCACAAACTTGACCAAGGCATGCAGTATGGCCTCCAGAGTGTCGATGCGTTGGCGATCACTGGGGCCTTCTTGGTTGCTGTCTGTCATGAATACCGTCCTCACATGAGGAGAGATGGAAGGAACGGTAGAGGACGTGCCCTCCGAGTCATACCCTTGTACAAAGAAGTCATCCGGGTATGTGGGAATGTTCTCCTCTGGTTCGGACTCAGAAAGAGTGGTACCCCCTGCTTCAGAGCTTGCCTCGTCTTGGGAGTTGGGGACGTCCTCGGGGACGTCGGGGTCTGCTGCATCTGTTGGGTGAACCGTTTCACCGGATTGTCTTTTTGGAACATCGGATTGTCGTAGATGTTTGGAGGAGTGCTACCCCCGGCTCCGATGCCTCCAAGTGTGGCAGATTTCGTCTTTGAGCGGGTACCTTGGTAAACTCCTCCTGTAACTGTGGTAGACAACCGTTTATAAGAAAGTTTTTTGGTTACGCCGGTTGAAATTTTCGGGCTGGAGATATTTGTTTTCTTCCCTCTACCGCTGCCAGGAATCTTCAGAGCAGAATTGCAAGAGGCGACGAGAAGCGCCCCATCTTATGAGCTTGGGTGTTGCAACCTTTGGAAGACGGACCGCCGGTCTTTTTGTACTGCTGCCTTGTTGCAGCAGCAGTTGACAATGACTTGGGTGCATCGATGTCCTTGACAGGACTTTCTGCACATCAAATCTTCGTCTCTTTCCTTGCGCTTGTAACAAATCTCGTTGCGCAAGTCACCTATTTTGTGGGCTTGGGAGTCCTGAGCACATGAGTGTGTTGACCTCATGTCTGCTCCCTGATGTGGGGGTAGCGCGAGTACTTGCCCCTGATCCTTACTGGGAGATTCTTGATAACTATCCCGTTCGTTGGCCGCCGGGGGCTGGACACGGGTAGTTCTGTACAACTTTCCATCAGGGGCCCGAGTAATAGTCAACGGGACGCCCTGGTAGTCAGAAGTTGGGACAGCCGACTGAGCTCGTCGAGCCCGCGCTGCCCGAGACTTCTTCCTTCTAGCACCTGAGAGTGTGTAGTAGGAAGAGTCCAAGCTGGTCACAACAGAGTCTGGCATATGCTCCAGAGAGCCTCCATGGTCAGGACCGTATGAGAGGCGATCAAAGACTGACTGTGAGCCGCATGGAGTAGATAGTATGCGGCTGGGATCGGTGGCCGTGCAAGCTGTCTGCATGCGGCTGGTATGTGTAGCCGTGCAGGCTGTCTGCATGCGGCTATCCTTTGTGGCCGCATGAACCTTCTGTATGCGGCTAGAAGTCATGGCCGTGCAGGCTGTCTGTATGCGGCTGGAAGTTCTGGCCGTATGGGCTTTCTGCATGCGGCTGACTTTTGTGGCCGTATGAGTTTTCTTCATGCGATTGACAGTTGCGGCCGCATGAGCCTCCATACGGCTGGCGCCCTTATGCGGCTTGGATTGCACAGAGTTCCTCTTTGCCCCTGCAATTCCAGCATCATAGTGTTTTCGTCTGCCGGACTTGGGGACAGCAGAGTCCTCTGTGGTCTGAAGTGGGGCCGCACGCGAGACTTCTCCGCTGTCTCGGGAAACAGAGAGTACTTCTTCGAGAGCTTGGGGACGAGTGAATGATTTGGGTCTCCACTCCCTGTGGGCCTTCTTCGTGCAGGCTCGCCGCTGGACCGGGCCAGCGCTCCCGTCAGAGAGCATTTCTTCAAACACATGTTGGTCGAACCGGGCGACCAGCATTTGTTGAGTGGAGCCAAGTTTGGCTGCGTCTGATTGCGTCACCAACTCCTCAGCCGTGGAGAAGTTAGTCCCCAGCAGAGTCGCCATCGTGTTTGTTATTGATTATAAAAGAACAGAACAATTATATGGGAGGACTGGACTTTTACTTCACAACACAAACTCGCTCGTACAAAGAAAGCCTAGGGACGAAAACCTAGGTACAACAATCTAAGTACGATTGTTTAGTTTTGATTCTGGGGGGTGACGGTAGAGGCTCGGGAAAGCGACGGCCGCTCTGCCTTACTCCTTGGACGATCAGACGTAGCCTTGGCTCTGATGAAGAAATACTCTCAGGATGGGAAGACTCTTCTGTGCGCGCCTTTTGTCTCTCTGTGTGTCTAGCCGGGTGAAGAGGATCTCTTTTGCAAGGGAATGGCACCTTGCTATATTTTTTTGTTTCTCTGGATTCGATCCTTCTGTAAGGGAATGGCACCTTGCTATTTATAGGAGTGGGATATGATCATTAGGGTTTACAATGATTCCCTTCTTGAAAAGTCGGCGGCCAATCATCTGGGCCATTAATCTTGATTGCATTACATCTGGGCAATTGATTCTTGATTGCGCCAAATCTGTATGGACAATTAATGATGATTGCAATGAATCCTCATAATTTGTCATGACAAGCTCGGATCTCCCGCCACGTGTCCCATTTGCTTAATCACAACAAATCTGATTTGATTTGAGTAATAATGGTGATTGCACTAAATCTGGTTGTCAGGATTTACGAGCAGCCATAACTCCGAGGGGATAAGACAGCCACGTGTCTCAACTTGTCATGAGGATCGCCACGTGTCTCAACCATCATGAGCGGGGCGTCTGGCAGAGCCGCATGAGTGCGGTCTAAGTGAACTGCATACGGGTGACCCCCAAGTCCTAGCCGCATGAAGGTAACCGCCGCATGGGGGCAGCAGCTTCGTGAAGGAGGCAGCCGCATGAAGCGGGCAACCGCATGAAGGAAGCAGCCGCATGAAGCGAGCAGCCGCATGAAGGACGCAGCCGCATGAAGCGGGCAGCCGTATGAAGGGCGCGGCCGCATGAAGCGGGCAGCCGCATAAAGTGGGCGGCCGCATGAAGCGGGCAGTCGCATGAAGGGCACGGCTGCATGAAGCGGGCAGCCGCATGAAGTGGGCGACCGCATAAAGCGGGCAGCCACATGAAGCGGGCAACCGCATAAAGTGGGCGGCCGCATGAAGCGGACAGTCGCAAAGTGGGCGGCCACATGAAGTGGGCAGCCGCATGAAGCGAGCAGCCGCATAGGGGTGCTTGGGACTTGACGGATCCTGCCAGAAAGATTTTCTTCTTTTTCCCAGGAGCACGCCATCATCATTCCAGCTTTTATGTCAGAGTCATTCATTGTGTCAGAGCTGTCGTCAGAGCAATTAATTGGGAGGCGGCTTTATGGCCGGCTGCAAAAGTGGGCAGCGTATGGCCACGTGTCTTTGCCTGAGCCGCATGGAGCTGTTGGGGAGTCTTGAGCCGCATAAAGTTCTGAAGGATTCCTGAGCCGCATGAGGCTCCCTCTGTTTGGATCCGCATGGACTTTTCTTGTCCTTTTCTATGCTTCTACAGAAATACTTTGAATTATACAGATGACTGAGTCAAGTTGCGCCTGTCTCGCGCAGTCTGTTGCAAGCGGTTACGATTTTTCGTACGCAACTCAAGGTTACTGTTAGGATTCTGTCTTTTAGGCTATAAATAACCCTCACTTAACTGATGGTAACTCTTTACATTTACTTTCAATCTTCTGAGAGAATACTTTAAACTCTTGTAACCCTCTTCTCCGATCATCTCTTCGACGTCATGGCCCCCAAGAAGACCGCCGCCAACAAAGGGATGGGTGTCGCCGTCCCCTTCGACTCATGCTCCGCCAACCCGTGCGTCACATTATGTGCCGCCTTCTTCTCGACGAGAGACTGCAAACCCGACTCTGGAAGGTGATCGAAGACGAACAAATTAAACTTATGTAGGATAAAATTGACTTGCGTCCCTCTTCTTAGAGTGTTTGGCACAACACAAACTCTGCACCACCCCTTCTTAGGGTGTGGTTGCTTTCTTTGAACACTGTTCGTTCTTACGAACAGTGTTGTGCATGCTATTGCGCAACTCAGTTGTGTTGCACAATCAAAAATATTGCACAAACAATTTGTGGCGCAATATGTATGTAGCGCAATCTGAAATGTTGTGCAGCTTAAGTTTTGCGCAACACAGTATGTTGCGCAATCCAGGTTGTCACGCAACTCAGAATGTTGTGCAACTGAATTGTTGCGCAACCCAAGATGTGGTGCAACTCAGGATGTTGCGCAATCTAGGATATTGCGCAACCTAAGATGTTGCACAACCTAGAATATTGCGCAACTCAGGATATTGCGCAACATAACTGTTGCACAACTTAATTGATTGGCTCTGCATACTCTTGTTGCTTCTAACTTTTGTTCATGTATTTCGTTGCAGTTGATCTCAGAGAAGACCCTAATACTGAAAATTTTGCTTCAGCATTCAATGTCCCAGAGTACAAGGAGAATTTGTCTCATGTCACATTCCCTCAGTACGACGGTCCTGAAGCACGAAAAACCCTCCTCATGGCTCAAGAGAACCAAACCTTGCTGAGCTTGATGAACGGAGAGCCTCTTGAAAGTCTGGATATTGTAGTCCATAAGAAACCTGTCTTTCTATTCGGGGATGCCATCAAGAAGACTTCCCAGCCTAAGACCAGAAAAGAGGAAAGAATTTTCACAAGTGAGGATAAAGTCATATACCTTACGGAAATATCAAGGTCTATGGCATTATCCCAGTATACTTTTGCCAGCTATTCCAGAAGAATGTCATGGGATCTGACTCCCATTCAGCAGGCAAGAGTCGGCAAAATCTGTTACAGAATGGGTCTGAAGTACAGGGACCTCTTTTACAATACTTCTGAAAAGTACAGTACACACTTGAGAGGTTTAAAGCCAAGCTGCATCCCTCCCAAGGATTCCTTCCTACTCCTTCCGGTCAGAATACCCATTTTTGCAAATATATTTGCAAAAGCTGAAAGAAGACATCCAGACCGCGCTATGCGTATGACAGGTCTGGTTAACCCAGATATGAAGCGCTGGAGCAGCTTGTCCATTTGGATTTTGGATCATTTCAAGGACAAGCTCCTCGATCTGGGTCTCTACAATGCCATCTGGACTACAGTATACGGCATTCGCTCGAACGCTCATATGTTCTTGGCTCTAGTAGAGAGGTACAATAAAAGCACTGGGACTTTCATGACCCCCCATGGAGAAATGGGATTTGCTCTTCATGAGATGGAATATCTCTCTCATCTACCAATAGGGGATAATCCATACGAAGAGTATGTGCCCACAAATGACGAATTGGATGCTATGGCAGAGGAGAACCCTCAAATGATCGCCGTCTTCCAAGAATTATTGTGTCACTATAAGAGCTTCTCGCTCTACTACAAAAGCGCCACTGCAGGTACTTGTTATACCACCAAGTGGATGCCATATCTCTTCTTGGGTCATGTACGGGAGGACAAGTCACTTGAAAGTCAAGCCTGTGATCCTCGTTTCTTTGAACCCTTCAATCAGAGCGACATGCAATATCTGATGGAGCAATATGATCATGGAGATGTCACGTTGGATAAGGATTTGCATCCGTTCAAGGCTGGCAACACTCTCCAGAGTTATCTTAGACAGGGTTACAGATCCATGTCTCAAGAGGCCCAGCTAGCGGGTTTTCTATCTTTATGGCTACGGCACTTTATAGTTCCAGTAGCCAGTACAGTCGACAGATTCCATCGGGGCGTCATGTTTGCTACTGTAGTGCCCCGTCCCGTAAAGTCAATCGGTGGAATCGAAACGCCGACGGCGTTCAGACTTAGCCTTGCAATGGCTGCTCGAAGGCTCGCTCGGTCGAGGCGACTCCTTGCACAGGTGGGGTAGTTTCGGTGAACTCGCCTCATCTTAGCCTTCACTTAATAACTCGCATGTTTTCAACTTGCACAAGTTAGGCTTGTTAATAAAAGAGACGCATCCACATAGCTAAGGGAATAATCCTGACCCGTCGAAATGTCTTAGAACATGGAAATGGTCCCACGGTCTGCTTAGAAGTCGGCTCAGCGTGCTTTCAAATGACACTCGATCCTTCGATCCCGTGGCTTGGGAGAAGGAAGTTGGCTTAAGTTGCTAAGTTGTCCCGACACTTGGAATAGCCTAAGTCATAGGCGTCGCCCGCATGAATGCTTAATAAAGCTTGCACGGTCCTGTTCCGCAAGGCTTGGCATAGCCTTCGCACGTCCCGTAAGTTAAGTCATCTTGCACGGCTTGTTGGCTTAAGTCTAGGCACCCGAGAACTTGGTTGTTCAAGTCGAACGCGTGTACGACACGTTCCCTCTATACGAAGCTCGACGTAGCCTTTGCTCGTCGAGTCGTTGCCCGAATAAGTTAGACAAGAGTTGTGTTGGGCTATCGAAGCCATTTCTAGCACTGTTCTGCTCTATCTGCGGTTGTCAAGTCGCATAGTCCCTTGAGAACAAGGCTCGTCATATAAAGTATATGACTTGAGCATTAGCATCGCCTAGAGAACCAGGTCTGTCTAAGGTACGAGCTACGGTCGGTTTAGTGAAAAGCTTGCCACGAACAAAGAAAGTCCACGCGACTTGTTGTCGCCGAGATCGATCCCGCTACTTGGGAGTCTCGCTATGTCTCGATAAGCAAACACATGAGATCGGTCACGCGGCTTGGGAGTCTCGTTAAGTCTTGATAAGTATCACCTACGAGATCGGTCCCGCTACTTGGGAGTCTCGCTATGTCTTGAAAGGAAACACACGAGATCGGTCCCGCGGCTTGGGAGTCTCGGTAGAAAGAGGAAAGCATGGTCATGTTAAGGAAGGATTTGATAGATCGAGTTGGGTCTTGCATGGTCATTGGACAACTTGTCAACAAGGTGTAGTCTTCTCGAATGATTGCCGGGGCGCCGGGATCATTCGCCCGGGGGAAGCGCGTTGCGGCTCAAAACAGGATGCCGGATAACCGTATGGGAGTATCGGTGCTTCCGGGGCTAGCTACCCATTGAAAGGGCGGCCCGATACCCCCGCCGAGCCGTGTCCAAGATAGCTTGACATTGCTAGTGACCACTCATGTAGATGTGTCGGCAAGAGCGACAATTCGCATGTTTGCCTTTGGATAGCGTCGAGTACTAGCACAGCGTCGGTCGAATCATGAGACAGTCTAGTACGACATGTATCAAGTTAGCAAGATACGTGCTTCGGCACAAACCAAGGCTTCCGCGTATCAAGTATTGGCATTCGCGTATTGGCTTTCGCGTATCAGTATTGACATTCGCATAGTGGCTTTCGCGTATCGGCATTGTTGGCCTAAGTTGCATGAGTTAAGTCGAGTGCCATCGCTTTAAGTTGAAAAGGACCGTAATGTATAAGTTGGCTAAGTTAGGGAGTCGTTAGGCACGACCTCATCTTGAAGCACGGATAAGTCTAAGCAAAGTCTAAGGGCACGCCCTGTACGAGTCAACCCCTTGATGCCTTGGCACGGCCGAGTTCGCATAAGTTGCTCATCGGTGAATCACTGTCTCGAACATGTTAAGTTACAAATAGAATACGACACAACCCTGCCGTCCCGAGTTGAAGTTTGGTCAAGTACCTAGGCAATGAGGCACTGCCTCGATCGAAATACACGTTGACATGATAGCACGACTATGTCGTCGTATAACGAGTTGGTTGGACGTCAAGTCTTAAAATTGATCCTAAGACAAGACTAGAAAGACAATCGTAAGGGACTCGTAAGTTGCACAAAGTAAATGAACGTGTCGGTTTTGTATGTGTGGGCGAGGAGCTCACTCCACCAGTACAGTTGAGTACTAACACCCACACAGTATTCATGTGCAGGCACATGTAGAAGCTCGTGGCACGAAGCTCACTTGGATGCGTCGAGGCACGGAGTTCCTTGGCGATTCGAAGCGTAAGGCCGCGTAGATTGAAGACTTATACAGGACGTAATGTATGGACATCGCCTTCCGAAGCTTCCGCTGGCTCAAGCATTATAATCGAGAGATGAGAGAGAGCAGAGTGACTTGTAAATGAGAGAAAAGTGAACACGAGAGACTTGTAATTTGGCCTTGCGCCCATAAATGTAATCTTGTATTCAATATCAATAAAGAGTTCTTTTGAATAACTTGTGTCTTGTCTTTAAATTTTCGCTGCATGTTCAATGTTTCTGCTTGGGACTTCTGTGCGATGACCCCGTCGCCGCCGATGTAATCGGCCGTTATGAAACTGCCTTGCATGAGCGCAATCTAGGCTCGTACGGCATCATGCCTTAGCGAGGACGATCGCTCCTGCGGGAGCGGGGCGTGACATAATGGTATCAGAGCACGGCTTTACGTCCTTGGACTTCACGTCGAATTTTTCAGTTTTGAAAGCTCGTCGTTGAAAAAGAAGTGTGCGCTCTCTCTCAAATGTCCCTCGGCATATCCATACAATAAGTCTAAATATTTTCAAAAGCTTGTACAAGCGTTCACTCGAACGCATCGGTTGGCCTTTGTGCCGAACGGTGTCAACTTGACATGGATAAAAACACGTGCTAAGTTAACATGTCGCGTGCGTTCCTAACTAGTCCTACGATGACCCTAGCAATTGAGCGTGAAACTCGGAATATAATCCGCACGGGATGGTTATGCGGCACAACTTAGTCCGCGCGTCGCGCACCTCGACCTTTTGGTGCAAACGAGTCACGAGCGATATCAAATACCGTTCAGTCGAGAACGAAGCTACACTTAGAGTGTATATCGATAGGAACGCTATAGAGTTAACGCTTAGGCATTCACGGAAGATTGATTTGGATTTTAATGAATAGTGCGATCGACCTAGCGCGTCGATGCGACATGAGCGATTATGCTAAAGATTCGTCGAACGAATCTGAAAGATGTTTTAGCGAATGATGCGAACGTGATTGAGGACTAGATCGGATGGCTCGAATCCTGAGTGGTGTATGGATTTTCTTGGAAATTATTCGAACAAAAATTGAGGATTTCGAGTAATGGCGAGTATGTCGACGAGGCGATACGATCGCGCAAAGCCTTAGAATGCGTCACGCTTAGTTGGTCGTGACTTCGAATGTCCCGAACGAGCATCTCGTTCGGACAACTTGTGAATAGGCAATGCGAGTTAGAAAACGATATCGAATCACGCTCGGAACGATGAATGAAAATGAATGTCTCCATCGAGGAAACTTAGAGGATCGTGCTTATGATTTCGAATTTTTGATCGAATGGAATTGTGGTATATCCAGTTCGGACAATAGCATCAGTCGCACGACTCGAAATTGGTTGCAAAAGAATATCGTCAGGTTACGCATATCGTCGATGGTATTGAGGCGTATCAAAGATCGATATGCGATAACTCGGAGGTACTCTGACTCGGCGAATGACGATCGTGCAAATGTCATTGTTCCGATGGATGCTATTCTCGGGATGTTGAAATGTGTCGATGAAAAGATAAACTTGGCTCGAGGAATTTTTGGTTGAATGAATGACGGTCGGACTATCGAATTGGAATCTTGACTTGGATGAAAATGAAATGTTTGGATTTGCTTCGTCGATAACCACAACGTTGACGTTCTTGTCTTATGCGAGCGCAACTCCAGCCTCGCACATGCGTCGTGCCGATTAGGGCGATCACTCTGCATGAGCGCTGGAATGGTGATTCATACAGTGGGGGTGATTGAACTTACACGGCGTGGCAACTTGTATGCATCGATTGCGGTTTGACGCAAAGGTGAACTCGGGAACGACTCTGTGTGATTGAAGAATCGAATTTGAGGATTGCGTAGGTCCAATCCGCGTATCGAGAATGAATTAGTCTGGACTCAAACAAGAGTTACGCCCCGATGAGAATGATTATTCTGCGGGTGTATTGCATGGTGATTCATGAACCACCGTGGATAATCGGACTCGCGTGAGATTGGGGCGCAACATATTGTCAAAGCTAGATGAACTCGTGATCGAATACATGAATTGGTTAGAATGGATATGTGAAGTATGTCGATTTGGTGATTTGAATGGATTCGAATATGCGCAACGAATGCATTGATGCGAATTAGGTGATCGTGCTCGATGTTTAGAAATCTGAGTGACGCGAGCTCGGGTAGAAAACCCCCGTACTACCGACTTTTGTTTGACCCTAGGATTGGGGTCAGTGTTGGCATTATTGTTGGGGAACTATGATTCCAATCCTGACTGACTTAGCCTTGAGAATTGGCCTAGCGGTTAGGCGAGACGCCCTGTTTCAAGTGTTAGCAATCAAAAGATTGATCTTGAGGATTGACATGGATGGATTGAATGATGCGAGAATAGAAAACCCTGCTCACAAGATTCGGCTGACATGCATATATTTCAGGGACGCCTGAGTATGTGCACGATGCGACTCGAGTGAGAATGACGATTTCTCTATCATACGGCTTGGCTGAATGTATATATTTTAGGGATGCCTGGAATGCGTGCATGATCCAACCAAGTGATACGTTGAATACAAATAAGACTTGAGGAACGGAAAGTGTCTTGGAAATTGAAATCGTGTTAAAGGAAAGATTGATAATAGTACGAGCGTGGCTCGGAATCGAAGAAACGTATAGGCGAAGTATGTGCGATAGTCCCGCGTCTGGGCACGATTAAGTCTTGGCCATAGAAATGGTAGGATGGCTTGCCTTCAGGAAAGTCTCGAGGACGAGACTTGTTCTGAGTGGTGTATGTTGTAGTGCCCCATCCCACAAAGTCAATCGGTGGAATCGAAATGCCGACGGCGTTCGGACTTAGCCTTACAACGGCTGCTCGAAGGCTCGCTCGGTCGAGGCGACTCCTCGCACAGGTGGGGTAGTTTCGGTGAACTCGCCTCATCTTAGCCTTCACTTAATAACTCGCATGTTTTCAACTTACACAAGTTAGGCTTGTTAATAAAAGAGATGCATCCACATAGCTAAGGGAATAATCCCGACCCGTCGAAATGTCTTAGAACATGGAAATGGTCCCACGGTCTGCTTAGAAGTCGGCTCAGCGTACTTTCAAATGACACTCGATCCTTCGATCCCGTGGCTTGGGAGAAAGAAGTTGGCTTAAGTTGCTAAGTTGTCCCGACACTTGGAATAGCCTAAGTCATAGGCGTCGCCCGCATAAATGCTTAATAAAGCATGCACGGTCCTGTCCCACAAGGCTTGGCATAGCCTTCGCACGTCCCGTAAGTTAAGTCGTCTTGCACGGCTTGTTGGCTTAAGTCTAGGCACCCGAGAACTTGGTTGTTCAAGTCGAACGCGTGCACGGCACGTTCCCTCGATACGAAGCTCGACGTAGCCTTTGCTCGTCGAGTCGTTGCCCGAATAAGTTAGACAAGAGTTGTGTTGGGCTATCGAAGCCATTTCTAGCACTGTCCCGCTCTATCTGCGGTTGTCAAGTCGTGTAGTCCCTTGAGAACAAGGCTCGTCGTATAAAGTATATGACTTGAGCATTAGCATCGCCTAGAGAACCAGGTCTGTCTAAGGCACAAGCTACGGTCAGTTTAGTAAAAAGCTTGCCACGAACAAAGGAAGTCCACGCGACTTGTTGTCGCCGAGATCGGTCCCGCTACTTGGGAGTCTCGCTATGTCTCGATAAGCAAACACATGAGATCGGTCCCGCGGCTTGGGAGTCTCGTTAAGTCTTGATAAGTATCACCCACGAGATCGGTCCCGCTACTTGGGAGTCTCGCTATGTCTTGAAAGGAAACACACGAGATCGGTCCTGCGGCTTGGGAGTCTCGATAGAAAGGGGAAAGCATGGTCATGTTAAGGAAGGATTTGATAGATCGAGTTGGGTCTTGCATGGTCATTGGACAACTTGTCGACAAGGTGTAGTCTTCTCGAATGATTGCCGGGGCGTCGGGATCATTCGCCCGGGGAAAGCACGTTGCGGCTCAAAACAGGATGCCAGATAACCGCATGGGAGTATCGGCGCTTCCGGGGCTAGCTACCCATTGGAAGGGCGGCCCGATACCCCGCCGAGCCGTATCCAAGATAGCTTGACATTGCTAGTGACCACTCATGTAGATGTGTCGGCAAGAGCGGTAATCCGCATGTTTGCCTTTGGATAGCGTCGAGTACTAGCACAGCGTCGGTCGAATCATGAGACAGTCTAGCACGACATGTATCAAGTTAGCAAGATACGTGCTTCGGCACAAACCAAGGCTTTCTGTAACGCCCCAGTCCCAAAACACGTAGGACCAAGTACGTGAACATGCCAGCTGCACATATACGAAGAATACTCCAATATATGGAATCCTCATATATGCACATAAGCTGTAAATAGAATAATCACAGGCCAGAATAACATATCTAATCTCATCACAGCTCAACACAGAAGATAATAGAGTCCAAATAAATAAATAAGAGTATCAAAAGATAGCCAGGTGAACATACTCACTCCAAACAGCTATAAAAAATAGTCTCACAAGATCGGAGTCCAACCCCCACAAAATAGAAAGAAAATGAGATGTAAAATAATGTCCACTAATGTCTCAAATATAGAATAAACTAGAAATCAGTAGTGACTACCTCGTCATCGATGTAAGATGGGTCCAGTGCCGCTCCGTACTCCTGCGAAAAGTTATCTAATCCTGGAAAGATAACCAGGTCCTCAGGGGACATAGCAAGATACAAGAAAACACCATGACATATAAACTGTGATAATATAATAGAAGAAAAAGGGATGCATGCAATAGGGTGCCTATCAGTTCTACAGTGAAAATGCAGTTAAGAACAGACCTTCAACGCATGGGTATCTGGCTCAGTAGCAGTAACTCAGGTATGGCCCCATCAGGATACCAGCGACCTCAAAGCATAATATTTCTCGAATGTCAGAGGCCAGCAGTATCAGTAATAGGAAAGTGCATAAGGACCCATACGTTAAGGACACTGTTCTCCCCACCCAATGCCTAGTAGGGTCACATCCATGAATCATGAACCTCTAGTAACTGCCAAGTCTTCTAGCATGCAATTCTATTGGCAGTTACCCCTATCCGTCGCACGCACCATACGTATCGGTGGCCAGCCGACTACGCGAATACGTATCCTATATGTGACTCACATCACGTGATACAACAAGTGTCAAGGCCGTATGAGATATACCAATACCTCAACATCAATGGGTGGTCAATAAACTAAGTCAATGCAAGAGAATACATAAAACAAGAAAAACGACCGATAGAGTCGCTTACACCCAAGTGTGACTTAGACGCACAGTTTAAATATCATGAAACAAAATGCTAAAAATAACAACTAAAAATAAGAATATAATAATCATAGAGTAAGGTGGCAAGGTATCTTGCCTGGTGGTGCAAAGTGGCAAGTCCAAGTAATCACAACATCAGTCAAGAAACGTCACAATCTCCAAACAACTCCGAACGCTAAAACAAACATCAAAAATGATCTCGGTGAAGAAGATATACCTAGGAAATGCCTGTCCAAAAGTCAAATTCAGGAACAGGGGCAAAATCATAATTTCGGGTCAAAACGATGTCCGCCGTTGGACCCGTTTTGTACCGAAACGCGTGCCAAAGTCTACGGTCTCTAATGTCATCAAACTACATATTTACGATTTCAGTTTGAGGAGAGGAACTCAATGGTATGTCCAGTTTTGGATTCCGAGGAGCCGTGTACAAAATCGGCCGTTTGAGTGGGTCGCGGGCCCGCCAAAATTAGGTTCCGATTCGACCTTCTCAGAATCGAACCAAACTTGGCATGCAGGACCAAAATTTCGATCCGGACCTATTGGCACAAGTTTTGTCTCGATAAGACGACTGTACACGAAGTTATGGACAAGTTTGCAAAACGTCGATACGGGGGTATTTCGACGGATACACATTGATTTCGTCGCGCACACGCAACGAAATCGAGTCCCGTCAGTTCCCACACGTCGGTAACATCCATACGCGCATTTCGATGCGTATAGCGCGTGACCATGTCACCCGGTTTATCGGGGCGTACGTCGTATCGAAGAAAATTCTAAAATTTTATATAAATTAACACAGGTTTTTCTCCAACTTCAACATCAGTTTATTTCCTACACATTAATCGAAACAACGATCCAGAAGATGCGTTGTGATCTCGGTTATGTTGTCTTCAATGTGTTCAATTAGTTTTTACAAAAGTTTAATGGACAGCGAGAAAAGTGGCCGACAAGTTGGCGTTTCAATACAGTTTTTAATATTCAGAAAAGTGGGTTTTTCTCCAACTTCGTCTCGATTTTTCGAGCAAGTTGGATGGTCATATCAAAATCCACCTGGGGGATCTTGAAGAGGGTCATGAGGGCTTTATCTAGGATTTTCTAGATCAAAAAGTTATCAAGTACAATCGAAGTAAAGTTCGAGGAAAGTTGAGTACCTGGCTAAGTTTAGAAACAGGGTATCTCTGTTTCGGGATCTATTTCGACGTGCTTGGCGAGGCTTTAATGAACGCACGGTGGCCGCAAGCAACCTGGGATGTGCGCCTGGGGATCGAGACTGGGGAGGTGAAGAAATTTTTTTGAGGGTTAGGGTTTGGTTTGTTGGTCGAGGTTGCAATATATAGCGCCGCTACTGTTGACTCCTAATATAACTAAGGCTCGGTTTGTTAATATACTAAGGTTTTGGGTTCAACACAATAGCAGCTGAGCTGCTTGCAATTTCTCTTGCTTAGGAGAGGGTTCGGGTCCCACCACCAATTGCTTTGGTTTGTTTTCCTCTTTTTTTTTACAACACAAACACAAGTGCTCTTGACCACCTAGGCTGGCCCGCCCCCTCTACCTGGGTGTGGCCGAGCCCACAGTTACTTTTTTTTTTTACTAATAACCTTTATATATATATATATATATAACCTTTATATAACCTTTATATATATATATATATAACCTTTATATATATATATATATATATATATATATATATATATATATATATATATATATATATATATATATATATATATATATATATATATATATATATATATAACCTTTATATATATAACCTTTTTTTTTTTTTACTAATAACCTTTATATACATAGTTATATATATATATATATATATATATATATATATATATATATATATATATATATATATATATATATATATATATATATATATATATATATATATATATATTTTATATATATATATATAAATATATACATATATATATATATTTTTTTATAAATATATACATATATATATATATATATATATAAATATATATATATATATATATAAAAAATATAAATATATATATATATGAATAATATAAAAAAAAATATATGAATAAAAATCTAAAAATCCTATAAATTATTAATACGTAACAAAATGGTTTTTAATAATTGAAAACTATATCTATTAACAATTAGAAATATATCAAGCACAATTATACATATAATATCTAAAATTACGAATATACCAATTACCACATTAATTCCAAATAATATCGAAAAATTATTTTTAAAACACTAAAATAATTAGAAATTTTAGGGTTTTACATCCTACCCAACTTAAAGAAAATTTTGTCCTCGAAATTAAACTAAAGTCGGGGGATTAAATGTAATGCATGAAAAATATAAATACAAGACATACATTCGTCTTCGAACAACTGCGGGTAGCGATTACGGATGTCGTCTTCGCGCTCCCAAGTAGACTCCCCTGGCGAGTGATGCTTCCATGCCACGCGAACCAATAGAATAGATTGATTCCGTAACACCTTCACTCGGCGATCGAGGATACCTACTGTTGCTCTTCGTACGACAAACTCGGTCCAACTGTGATCTCGGAGTGATCAAGCACATGATTGCTGTCCGCCACTTACCTCCTCAGCTGAGACACGTGGAATACGTCATGTACACTCTCTAGCGACGGTGGCAATGCCAATCTGTAGGCAACCTCTCCAACATGTTCCAAGACATCGAAAGGGTTGATGTACCTTGGACTCAACTTGCCACGTCCTCCGAATCGAATTGTGCCTCTAGTGGGGGATATCTTCTAGAACACATGGTCACCATCTTTGAACTCCAAGGGTCGACGACGATTATCTGCCCACTGCTTCTGACGATCCTGTGCTGCTCGCAGGTGGTTCTGAATCTTCTTCGCTGTCTCTACTGTGCTCAAGACCAACTCGGGACCCAATAGCTGTCGCTCTCCTATGTCGCTCTAACAAACAGGAGACCGACACTTCCTACCATACAATGCTTCAAACGGAGCCATTTGAATGCTCGCTTGATAGCTATTATTGTAGGAAAACTCAACAAGATGAAGATGGTCCTCCCACGAACTGCCAAAATCAAGCAGACACGCTCTCAACATATCCTCTAGCGTCTGAATGGTACGCTCCGACTGGCCGTCTGTCTACAAATGATACGATGTGCTAAACTTCAATCGGGTGCCCAAACTCTCTTACATGCTCCTCCAAAAGTGCGAGGTGAATCTCGAGTCACGGTCCGACACAATACTAACAGGCACACCGTGTAATCTCACAATCTGCTCCATATACATCTCCGCCAATACCTCTGTCGACTGGCCCACTCTAAAAGGTAAGAAATGTGCTGACTTCGTAAGTCTATCAACAATCACCCACACTGCGTCACGTCCTCTAGGACTCCGAGGAAAACCCGTGACGAAATCCATAGTAATGTGCTCCCATTTCCACTCGGGAATGGGTAGCGGCTGCAATAATCCGGCCGTCCTCTGGTGCTCCGCCTTCACTTGTTGACATACCAAGCACTTGGCAACGAAACGAGCTATCTCTCGCTTCATTCCATGCCACCAATAATACTGTCGTAAGTCACGATACATCTTGGTCCCTCCGGGATGAATAGAGTAAGTCGAACTGTGAGCCTCTGCCATCAGCTCCTGCCGTAGCTCTCCATTGGGAACATAAATGCGATCACCACATCGCAATGTCCCATCGGTGTGGATCCTCAATCCTGTCTGCTCTGCTGCTTCAGTCCTCTCTTTCAGCCGTCGAAATCTAGCATCATTAGGCAATGCTGCCTTGATGCGCTCTACTAATGATGATTGCACCTGGAGGTTGGCTAATACGCCGTCTGCTCCAGGCAATACTACCTCAATACCAAGCTTCTCTAAGTCTCTAATCAAATCCTTCTGTGTAGTCAAAAAGTGTACCATGGGCTTACGGCTTAATGCGTCTGCCACGACATTCACCTTGCCCGGATGATAATGTAGCTCAATCTCATAATCCTTTATCAACTCTAACCAACGTCGCTGTCGCATATTCAACTCCTTTTGTGTGAATACGTACTTGAGGCTCTTATGATCAGTGTAGATATCAACCTTCTCGCCATACAAGTAGTGTCTCCATAGCTTCAAAGCAAAGATAACTGCTACGAGCTCTAGATCGTGGGTCGAATAATTCTTCTCGTGCACTCTCAACGGTCACGATGCATAAGCTACTACACGACCGTGCTGCATCAATACACATCCTAATCCCTTCCCGGATGCGTCGCTGTAGATCACAAATCCTCCTGGGCCCAATGGTAGTGTCAAGATCGGTGCTGTGGTCAATCGCTTCTTCAACTCGTCAAAAGCGGCTTAGCACTCGTCTGTCCATACAAACTCCTGATCCTTGCAAGTTAATCGGGTCATAGGCCCCGCTATTTGAGAGAAATCTTCCACGAACCGTCGGTAGTAACCCGCAAGTCCGAGGAAACTTCTCACTTCAGAAGCTGTTGTGGGAGCAGGCCATGATTTGACTGCTGTGATCTTCTCTGGGTCTACTAATATGCCATCACCCGTAACAATATGACCAAAGAATGATACCTCCTTGAGAAAGAAATCACACTTGCTAAGCTTCGCAAAGAGTCTCTCGTTCCTCAATGTTCCCAAAACTATCCGTAGATGCTGCTCATGCTCCTCTTGACTCTTGGAGTAAATCAAGATATCGTCTATAAAGACTACTACAAATTTGTCCAAGTATTTGTGAAAGATCTTGTTCATTAAATTCATGAAAACTGTGAGAGCATTGGTCAAACCGAAAGGCATGACCAAGAACTCGTAGTGTCCATACCTCGAACGAAAGGCCGTCTTTGTAATGTCTTCCTTCCGAACCTTCAATTGGTGATAGCCCGATCATAAGTCAATCTTGGAGAATACTTTTGCTCCACTCAGTTGGTCAAATAGATCGTCTATATACGGCAATGGATACTTGTTCTTCACCGTTACTGCATTCAATCCTCTGTAGTCGATGTACATGCGCACTGTTCCGTCTTTCTTAGGCACAAAAAGAACGGGTGCTCCCCATGGTGACGCACTGGTACGAATAAATCCCTTCTCTAATAAGTCATCAATCTGCGTCTTCATCTCTACCAACTCCTTGGGTGCCAGACGATATACTCGAGATGAAATAGGCTCGGCTCCGGGAATAAGTTCAATAGAAAATTCAATATCTCGGTCAGGTGGTAGTCCTGGCAACTCCTCGGGGAATACATCCTCGAACTCAGTGATAATAGGGTACTGAGGGGTGTCATGCATCATCATATGAGTCCCCGATGTGGGTGCATCACAACTCTCTCCGTCTTCTTTGGTGAACTCAAACTCTGCCGCATTCGGTGGTCTAAAGATAATACTGCTCCTATGGCATTCTATGAGAGTGAAATGCTGGCTCAACCAGTCCATTCCAAGAACCACATCAAATGTCGGCATAGGAAATACAAGAAGTCGTGCCATCATCTCTCTGCCATTTATTACTACAGGACAAAGTCTACAAACACCACTAACTGGTACAACTCCTCCTCCAGTGAGTATTTTAACATTCTTAGCTAAGGGTGTGATGGGAATGCTGTGTCTAGTGGCAAAACTAGTGGCTATAAATGAATGAGTGGCTCTAGTATCAAATAATGTAATAGCAGGAAAAGATGCAACTAAAACCATACCTGCTATAACCTCTGCCTCTGTCTCTATATCCTCAACAGCCATTGAGAATACCTTCCCATGATTTTTTTCGGGGCCCTCAGCTCTGACCCTCTCGAACTGTGCTGACTGAGGTGGTAATAGCGGGCGAGGTGCTCCTGTCGCTGGCTGAGGTGCTGGAAGTGCTGGGGCTAAGGACTGCTGTTCTGGACAATCTTTCCCCTTGTGCTGTCCTGACCCGCATTTCAAGCATGATCCAAGTCGAATTCGACAGTCCTTCAAGACGTGTCCCTGCTTCCCGCAAAAGTTGCAGGTAGGCTTCTGATAAGGTGTGTCCCTCTGCTGGAACTGTCCTGTGGCCCTCCTAATAGGTCCTTCCTGTGTAGCTCGGGCTGGTGTAACTGCTGGTGTATGACGCCTCGATGTCTGCTGCTGTTCCTTGTGAAGAATCTCCTGAGCACGAGCTTCTTCCAAGACAGCTGAATGGGAGACTCGAGACTGAGTAGTCATATAAGACTTGAGCTCTGGTGCCAGCCCCTGGTGAAATCTCCTCGCCTTCTCTAACTCGATCGGAATCAATCCCGCACCAAATCGACTCAGGCGGTTGAACTCTGAGTCATACTCATCAACTGTCATATTCCCTTGCGTCAGATGAAGGAACTGGTCATAGAGACCATCTCGAACATGTATAGGGAAGAACCTCTCATAAAATGCATCATAGTACTGCTTCCAGGTGATCCCAGTGCCTAATCGTCTCTCTTTCGCCTTCCACCAGTGGTGAGCATTGTCTTCTAATAGTAAGTCCACTGCTGTCATCCAATCTCGAGCTGGCAATGTTGCTCCCCTTCCCGAAATCTTGAAAATATTTTATTTTATTTATTTTATTTAAATGGTGATTTAGATTATTATAAATTATTATTATTATTATTATCATTGAATTGATTCATGGTAAATTTAATTTATATATAAATATATATAGGCGTATATGGCATGTATATATAGATATACGTATATATATATATATATATATATATATATATATATATATATATATATATATATATATATATAATTGATTATATAGGCTTATAAATAAATGTTATAATTTATTGAGGTATATACGTGAGGTATATATATAGGTATGTATATATAAATATATATATATATATATATATATATATATATATATATATATATAATTGATTATATAGGCTTATAAATAAATGTTATAATTTATTGAGGTATATACGTGAGGTATATATATAGGTATGTATATATAAATATATATATATATATGTGTACGAGTGTATATATATAAATATGTATATGTAATTGTGCGTGTATATGTATATAGAGATATATATATGTGTATATATATATATAGATTGTATATATACGTATTTGTGTATACGTATTTGTATATATATACGAATACGTATATATACATGTATATATATTAGTGGTAAGTAGAAAAGGGATTAAGAAAAAAGAAGAAGAAGAAGAATACAACAGTAGTAGCAGCCGGGCCGAGCAACCATAGCCCAATCCAGCTGAAACTGGTAGCAAACCATTTCCCCCTCAGCTTTAAGTAATTTCCTTCCCCCCCCACGCAACTGTATCAGCCCAAAACTGCAGAGAGCAGTCGATCCTTTAAAGCCTGGGAACACAAAATCGAACCCCCTCCCGTATACACAGCCGGGTATATATATACTCTCGCGAGATCGAGAGTCTCTCTCGATCTAAAATCCTCAAACCCTAACTTCCCCAGTGCCGACCCCAACCGTGGATGCGCCGCCCACCGCTGCAACGATCGTCGCCGGCCGTCGGGGGCGCGCGGATGCACAGCGCACGCGCGGAGAATTGAATCGCGCAACAACAGCAATGGCACCAGTGAGGTAACTTCTCGATCGGATTTCTTCACGATTTCTCCATCAAATTCGATTCCGTAAGTTGCTATAGAAACCCTATATGATCCTTTAGAAGTACCCACGAATGAAATTCGATGGGGACACGCCATCGCTCCAGGGGATCGATGCAAAGATCGGCAAAAACCTGTCCAAAAACAGGACAGATAACAGCCCAAACACCCGACTTGGCGTCGTGTTTCCCACCAAACCATGCTTCGAATCAACAAACTTTCTGAAAGGAAGTTAACCACAACATATAGGGCTAGAAAAGTCCAGTAAGAAGTCTGTAAAGAATTGATTTGTACAGAGAATTATTCATATGTAAACTTCGCCAAAAATCTATTTTCAAAACTTGAAAATTGTTCCACACGACGTGCGTCACGCCAATCGGGACGACGTGGTCGTGAACCAAAAGCATTGAAATCTGTGTAACGGTTTCGTGGTCGTGTGGGCTTTGACGGAATTCGAATTGGTGCGTGTGCGCGACGAATTTGATGCGTATCCGTCGAAATTTCCCGTATCATGCACGTTGCAAATTCTCCAATTACCTTGTGCACGTTCATCTGATCGAGACAAAACTTGCACCAATAGGACCATATCATTTTTCTGGTCCTGTATGCCAAGTTTGGTCCAATTCTGAGACCGTGGAATCCGATGTCGTTTTACGGGCCCCACGGTCCCACTCAACGGGCGATTTTGTGTACGGCCCGCCGAAATCCAACTCTGGACTTACGGTTGGGTTCGTATCGAAAAACTGGATCCGTAGACATGTAGTTTGACGACTTTAGAGACCGTTGACTCTAGCACGCTTTTCGGTACAAAGCGGGTCCAACGGCGGACATCGTTTTGGCCCGAAATTACCGTTTTGCCCCTGTGTCCAGAATTGGACTTAAGGACAGGCAATCCTAGCTAATTGGACTATTCTGAGATCATTGGTATTGTCTATTTCAGCTTTCGGGGACTGTTGTACGGGTTTTGACTATTGTGGCATTTTGAGTGATTTGGATCATCGGTTTCACCAGCACAGGACCACAGGCGAGTACAGTTTATTGTTTGCATTTCGATATTGATCTTTACTATATTTCATTGATTAGTCATTGGTTATGTGATTTTTATACTCTATTATAAATTATTGAGTCGGGAATGAGAAGTACCAAGGATGTGTGATCAGACCGTAGACAATGTAGATATCGTAGACATTGTAGATATCGTAGATATTGTAGATATCGTAGACATTGTAGACCTTGTAGACATTATTTATTTTATGCAGTAGACATCGTAGACATTGTTTATTTTATGCAGTAGACATCGTAGACATTATTTATTTTATGCAGTAGACATCGTAGACATTGTTTATTTTATGCAGTAGACATCGTAGACATTGTTTATTTTATGCAGTAGACATCGTAGACAGTGTTTATATTCTGCAAATAGATATCGTAGACCGTGTGGTGTAGCACCCCAGACCGATCACATGTCAAAGGTACTTCTAACGGTGGAAAAGTATATTGGTCTATTTATTACTATTGATTTTTCTTACGGCTTTACTGTTTATTTTCAAACCCATGATTGATGTCTAACCTTTGTTTTATAGTCATTTTCTTTATTTGAAATTGCATTCAGTGAATTGTGCTCGTTCCATTCCTGACTGAAAACCAACATTTTCAGGTTAGTCGTGGATTCATTTAGCTTGGGGAGTGACGGGAATACTTGCAGACAAAGGCCTAGAGACTAGCTAGATAGTTGAGTTGTAGTCATTCAAATATTTGTACAAGTTTATATTTTTCTGCAAATGTAAAACTTGTGATCTTTGTAAATTAAATTAATTATGTGATTGAGCATTATTTGTGATTTTGATCTTCATGGCCGTGACAGCGTTCTACCGCCGACACTGCGGCGTAGGCTGGCTTGGACACGTCTCGTATCCGTTTAAACAAAAAAAAAACGGGTGCGGGTCGTGACAAGTTTTTGTGGTGGCCCATGCAGGTCAGTCTTCGCAAATCATGCGAACTCGTGATAGTACTTAAGTTAGTCGTACTATTGCGAGCCTGCTAACAGAAATGCTCATTCACGAATTAGAAATTAATTTAATTTACGAGAATGACTAGGACTAGGAGTCCCTTATACAAATTTACCGATGGGTAGTCTAGGCCATGCAATATAGATAAGGAGTTATTGATTTTGATAGTTTGTTAGATCCCCATAGGTACACTATTATCTCTTGATATGACGATTTAATCCAATGTGGATAGATTATTCGCTTGGTGAGACAGGGCTTCATAGAATTATTGATCTAACCTTGATAAATTGTTCAATTCCTTGCCCCTTAGATATCATCCCCATATCTTAGTCGAATTGTCTATTTAGTTCCTATTTGCCCTAAGAATTATTATTTGTAGAAATTTTGATTATGTTATCCCCAAATAAACCTCGAGTTTGTTCCGATTCAAGTTTTTCCTCAAAGGTTTAAATACACATAGAATAGATACTAGAATGTTTGTAATCCTTTTGTCTCCAGTTTTTTCCTCCATGATAAATCTTTTAGTTACAGATTGCGACTAATAGGACAAATATTTACGCCTTATTACATAGTCGACTTATTTGAATCCCTAGAAGCCCAGGAAATTTTTACCTACTTTAGTAAAAGGGATGTAGTAACTTATAATGACAGGACAGCAGCGCACTGTCGCCATTTATTTGAATTATGGAGACTATGGACTCACTGCAGCCAGCAGCGCACTGGCGAGACACGACCCTAGAGTTGAAATTTTTAAGGAAATTATAGGTTATAGAATATCCCTAAAACTATGGCTAGTGGTCCTCATTGATCATAGTTACCCGGGTGTCGAGATAAGGTAGAGTATCTGATAGCATATCACATCCGAATCACAGAACCAAGAGTTTACCTCGCCCGAGTATACGGACGAGGCATAATCCTCGGTGAAATGATTTCAGACGTGATTACAAGTTGAGGATACTATAGAGGATAGGACAGTGCCCGGTGTGTTCCATAAAATCCGAAGCCAATATTGGTGGAAGTTTTGTAAGTTAGATAGCACATCTCCCGATCTAGCGTTCCGTGGTCCTTGTGACCTATTGACGAGGATATCGACTGACACTAATAGGTTTACCTAGAATATGAAATTTAGAACGTCCATAACCCATTAGTCGACCAAGTCCTTGTGGATCAGAAGATAGTAGGAAGACTGTATAAGCAAGAACACCGGGTAAGATTTGATTCTCACAAAACTCGAACTACTTGTGCCTTCTTTCAAAAATCTCGCATAATTGTATTCGACTATCTTAACAAACGTTGCTGTCACAGCTTAGTTTTGCAAGCTCACTCTGTTATCGAGCTTGATTTGAGGCATATGTTTGGTGGGGACGCCTGCTAACTTATTGTCTAATCAGGATCAGTGTATTATGGTCTGATCAACCATGATGCATTTGGTTCGCACTTATTTAATTACCCTACGTGGATTGAGATATAGATGTCTCTAGGGTCTCATCCACGACTGCATTGACAATTCCTCTTGAATTATATGTTCGCCCTTGAATCACGAAATTGTATTCAGTAACATCTCCCTTGAATTCTTTATTGTTTTTGTCTTTCACCGACTTGGAAAGACGAAAGCTCGTGATTGGTAGAGAGATACGGAGTATTCCCATGGCTATGTTGGTTGTATATACAAGTGTAGTTGTCATCAGCTAGCCATGTGACTAGAACCTTGCCTTGAGTTACTCATTTTCTCTCGACCCTCAAACTACTATTGGGACTTTCAAACCATCTAAATTCGAAAATGATTAGGGTTTTACCCTTAGTCGACGGCCAACCTAGGAGACTACCACTCCTCAAGAAACCAATTGTTGTGAGTCTCTAATTTATTGCTTGAAACTTGCTTTAACTAGCAACCCTTAAGCCCATACCCCTAGAACTCTTGGGACAATGGTCGGGCAGGCTTAACACAAATAGAAACTCACGACTCAGTTGTTAGAAATCTTTTCATAGGAGATATACCTTAGAGCTGGTTACCCCATCGATAACCCTTGTATACTATGAACGAGTAGATCATTATATTTTATCAACCATGTGTCATTGTACACACTCGTTTTTCAATTATGGAGGAACGACCTTTGAATTGACTTATATCTACCGTATTCCATATGTTGTGCCTTAATCTTTATTCACAAGAGTCGAGGTACAATACCCGGACTTTTAGAATTCTTCTAGTCTCATTATTCCTAAAACCATATCCTAGCTTCTAAGGTGGGTAGACTGTGAGCCTTTTCGGGATATATGAGGATCACCGAATGATTAGAATAAATTCTAGTAGGATGATGGTTAGTGCCCCATGGACTTCCACTTTCCATTTAGATCATTTGTGTCCCTGGCCGTGTCATTAATATTTGGAGCACGAGACCAGCTATTACCTTTCGACAAATTTCATATGCATGATCTAGACGAGTCCACCTTCATCTAGGTATATCATGTCCCACTCAAACCGTCCTCTTGTACTCTATTTTTATGGTACGACTTTCAGGTCTAAAGGACTAGCTATAACCTTTACCATAGTTCGGTATACTTTCCGACTTCCATTAGAACCTCAACCTCGACTCAATTCATCCGACCTAATATATGGTTGCGATCGACTCAAGGCCCACTACGCGCATGTCACTAATGTGCCACTCAATTGTGTCTTCTTGTGCCACTTAAACACAAAAGTTACTAAAGACGCATTATTGGGCTCTAGAGGCCTAGTTAACCATTCTGACTGCCCAACTAATTTAACCACTTGGGTTGAAATCTATTCTAGGTTACCCTAATCTAGTAGGAATAGTTTTATCATTGGAATCTTGTCCAGCCCATATAGGTTGAGAACCAAGGTTCATCCAATCAATGAGTGATATCCAAATAGGAAACCCATTAAAGCCCAGTAGAACCCATCCATGCATACCACCTTTTGGACTATAAAACCGAACTATTTGAAATATGTCCCTACACCTATTAGGTAGTCTCCATCTCTTAGAATGCGATGTCATTCGTAACCTTTATTCCATCTACTTGGAAGTTGAGGTACGGTCTTGTATTGCATTTATATTCCTGGCTCGTGTGTTTAAATAGCCACGGAAAAGATTACAACCTTGATTTCTCAAATTCTGCTCTATTGTGCAACCTTATTTAGAATTTCGGGAACAGAATTTTTGTATTGCATGGATTGTAATCCCTCCAAGAGCGAAGAGTTCTTCGATTTAGCAAGTGACTGGACTAGAGTAGCCCAACCTAGCAAATAAGTCAATGATTCATAGACTTTCATCCTACCTGCACCATTGGATACTCTCTACCGCTCTTGAAACTTTATAATTGCTCTCGATTATTCTTTCTTATCTTTCTATCCTTCCTGTTGTAGAGTGACGATTGGTCATGCTTATTAAAATCTACCAACATTTCTTAGCTACTTGTGTAAATTTTGTTGCTTGTCAGATTTCTGGGGTTACGTGATGGATAGGAGAGAATTATAGAGGCCATAAGCAAGTAGATATCTATTTAGGAAGTAGTTGGATGATTATAAAGCTGTAGAGACATACCTCTGAAGGAGTAGTGTGACCAAAGGTGGGTAGAAGTACTCGGAGATTCGTAGTTACAAAATAGTTAGGAGATGGATATAAACTATGTTTGAGGATTAAAAATTTAAGGAGATTGAGGTTAAGGCAGACTCCTTTTAGAAGTTTACGGAATAACTACGAATTAGAATTTCGAGGACGAAATTATTTTAAGGTGGGTAGATTTGTAGCTCCCCTTCCCGGAATCTTGAAAATATTTTATTTTATTTATTTTATTTAAATGGTGATTTAGATTATTATAAATTATTATTATTATTATTATTATCATTGAATTGATTCATGGTAAATTTAATTTATATATAAATATATATAGGCGTATATGGCATGTATATATAGATATACGTATATATATATATAGATGTAAATATAGATATATATATATAATTGATTATATAGGCTTATAAATAAATGTTATAATTTATTGAGGTATATACGTGAGGTATATATATAGGTATGTATATATAAATATATATATATATATGTGTACGAGTGTATATATATAAATATGTATATGTAATTGTGCGTGTATATGTATATAGAGATATATATGTGTATATATATATATTGTCACTCCCCGATCCTGGAATACGTATTTTAAATACGTAAACCGGTAAATTGTATTTTTCTTGTATTTTTACTATATTTATTATGCTGTATTTCTTCATGTATTTTCCAAAAATATTCGACAAAATATTATTTCATAATTTATTTTCTGTATTTGGGCCTACAGTTTTGGCTCTTTGGGGAAC
The DNA here is from genome assembly GCA_029216955.1 of Iris pallida. Classification (NCBI taxonomy): domain Eukaryota; kingdom Viridiplantae; phylum Streptophyta; class Magnoliopsida; order Asparagales; family Iridaceae; genus Iris; species Iris pallida. The sequence continues at coordinate 15,105,759 of JANAVB010043419.1, read as the reverse complement.
CTATTCATGGTTCACCTTGGTTCATCATGAACCCATGGGTTCAAGATTCTATATAATAACTCAACTCATTCTCTCTCCTCTCATTTACTTCCTCTCATTTATTTCCTCCACCAACCAAATATTTCTTCCACCAACCAAGGCAAGTACCAACTTGCTCAAGAGATGGATCCATAAATGTTGTTGATGTTTTCTCACAAAATTATTTGTCAAAATATGTTCTTCTCCTTATTCTATACTAGTTTAGAACTTGAAGTTTTCCATTTTGAAGCTTTAGTCTTTGTAGATCTAGGTTTTAACCATTTTCGGATTTTCTTGGTTTTGATCTAGCAAACTTTATTATTTTTAAGTCTGGATGGTTCCATGTTGTAGAGAATTTTGTTCTACCCCATTTTGACCTAAGAAAGTTTCGATTTGGGCTCCGGATGAAGGTTTTGTGTAGTTTGGAAGCCATGGTTACTTGGCTCCTCTTCTCGGACAAGTGGAGAAGAAGAGCAGTACTTGACCGCATGAATCCTCATGCGGCAAGCCTCTGAGCCGCATGGCCTTTCCAGCCGCATGAGACTCGTTCGAGCTCAGCCGCATGTAAAGTCCTTCCTAGCCGCATAAGACTTGCTTGAGTACTTGACCGCATGAATCTTTATGCGGCAAGTAACTGAGCCGCATAGCCTTGTTCAGACTCAGACGCATGAGCCCCTGTTATCTTGAGTCGCATGGACTTCATGCGGCTAGCTTTCAGCCGCATGAGTTCTTTTTGCACCCAGCCGCATATGTATTGCCCATGCTCGGCCGCATAGGACTTCATCTGATCGCAGCCGCATACGCTGACACCCCTTCGTCCGCATGAACCCGCCTTTCCAGCCGCATGCGCCTTGGGGCTCCCTGAGCCGCATGAGCGTGTAGTCTCAGCCGCATGAACCAGTATTAACTCGGCCGCATAGGACTTCATCTGATCGCAGCCGCATACGCTGACACCCCTTCGTCCGCATGAACCCGCCTTTCCAGCTGCATGCGCCTTGGGGCTCCCTGAGCCGCATGAGCGTGTAGTCTCAGCCGCATGAACCAGTATTAACCCGGTCGCATGGACTTTTGTGCCCTAAATTGTTACCTTATTATTATTATTAATATATATATATATATTATATGCCCATTTTATATCCTTACGCCTTTTGTCCCGAGCATGATATGAGCACTAATGTGACCCGGAGAACAAAGTGTTCCTACCTGATACATGTACCTGAATGTTCCAGTTCTTGTTCATGCTCGACAAATGACTCGTAACTCCACGTGGCGTATTTACAATGATACATTACACTAAGGAGGGTAGAACATGTTGACATACTGATTGACATGGATCCTCTTTGGGGTACTCGTACTAAAGTACGACTTTAGGAGGATAATCATGCAGGCCACAGCATGAAAATCCAAGATTTCACCTAGGGTTAAATTAGGCAACTAAATATACTAGATGCATGGAGAGGGCAAAATCCCGAGATCGTGTTACACCAGCCGCCTTGAGATACTGTCTTGACGCGTCGGCTGGTCTCCACGGATACTGTGTCATCTACAACGAGTGGATGACTGTATCTGATTAATTCCTGCTACATATTATATGTTTTAGTAAGGTGGCCTTGCGAGGGACCTGTGCTCAATCATACCTGTCTACGCGAACCCCTGGGTGGGCTAGCCTTGCTGGAAAGATACGATCTGAGGATTTCTACATAACATGATGCGAGGATAACCTCGTCCCACTAGAAACTCGTAGACTTGATTGGCCGTGAAAACGACTTGCTTGTATCCTATTACCTTCCGTGAATAACTGAGGAAAGCGGACTATCATGGTACATGATCCAGCCCATGTTCTTGTTTGATTGTTGGGTTGGTTATCGTACTATGATAGGCTGTGGACCGAAGTTATGAACGGAAGACTTATTCTGAGTATGGAGTGCTACTTCTGTGAATGACTGAGGAACATGGTCTATCATGGTACATTATCCAGCCCATGTTCTTGTTTGATTGTTGGGTTGGTTATTGTGCTGCGATAGGCTATCGACCGAAGTCACGATCAGGAGATTTGATTGTTTATGCCTTTTAACTTATGCAAAAGTTATAGAGTACGACGCGTCCCGATTCCATGCGGTACCTTTTGTCCTTGTTTGGTTGTAAGGGTGCCATATGGGTTCGAGGATGTGGCGTTACCCTATAATGGCAGCATAAGTATTACTATTATCAATCATTCTATTAACTGGGTTTTTAGTCTTAACTCTTGTGCCCCTTTGGCGGTACTTGCTATTCGGGGCTGACCCCGCTGGTTTTGTTTGGCCAGATCCCGTAGCAGAGCCTGAGGACACGATCTTCCTCCCTGACATCCATGGTGCATACTAGGAGCATGGCCGTTCGGGGACTCGAGTGGGTTTCTTCTCCACCACTCCTGCTTATACTTTTGCGGCGTTTAGCCACCGGCATCTGTTAGCCGGATTACTTGATATTTTGTGTCAGTACATAATTGTAATTAAACAGACTGCAGCTGTGTATAATTTTTGTACTCCTGACTCTCCGAGATAGCTAAATTATGAAGCTAGTCTCTCATGATCATTTTGATGAAGCGTCGGGGACGCCTTACTGCTTTATCTTTAATGTTCATCTATTTGCTGATATGATTTGATTGATTGAGACATAGAACTCTGTGGGACCATAGGAGACTTGATTGTAGCATGTACCCCCTAGTCTCTCGACAGCCACAATCGCCGTATGACGTTACGTACCTTATATGGTGTAGCTGGCCTAGTCCGTCTCCGTATTTCGGTACTGGGGTGTGACAAGGTTTTAGTGGTGGCCCATGCAGGTCTGATTTTCAGACTTGTGGGGTATTGTGAATTATTAGGAGTCTCAATCAAAACTTGTTCCCCTTGAAATTCTGTTTCGAACTCTCTGTCCTTGCCTTGATCTCTAACTTGACTTGCATCCTCGAAATCTTCCTCGTCCGGACTTGATAATCTTATATTCTTCTTCATAGGGGTGCTTCATTCTCAGTAGCGGGAGAGGCCCATGAGGAAGAGCAGCAAGAGCATGGCTCGACTGGGCAGCAACAGGGGAGAGAACCTTCTCCAGTGCAGGCACGAGCAGAAATAGAACCAGAGGCAGTGCAGCCGCAGGTTATTGAAACTCCTGCAGCACCAGCAGCGACGGCAGTACCAGACGCCATAGCACTCCTAGAGATCATCCGGGGGTTTCTTGTCACTAACCAACAGCAACAGACTCGGCAGCAGGAGCAGAACGTGTTGCTGAACCAAGGGATTCAGTTAGCTCTTGAGAGGAGTGCCGGGGTTGACTCGGGAGCATCAGGAAGGTTCCGTCGCTTGAACCCGAGGTATTTTGATGGCACGGAGGATGCCATCACTGCGGATGCATGGATTCAAGACATCTAAGCCATTCTTGTGGCAGCCAAGGTTTCAGATGATGAGAAGGTTGATCAGGTCAAACTGGTACTTCAGGATCTTGCCCGCGACTGGTGGGCATCAGAAGAAGTTGGTATAAGACGCCCTGTTCGTTGGACCACCTTCAGTGACAGATTCAAGGCCAAGTATTTTGGCGTAGTAGCTCGATATGAGCTCCAGCAGAAGTTCATCAATCTCAAGCAAGCAGGCAAGACCGTAGATGGGTATACAGCAGAATTCTGCAGACTGTGCCGTTTCGCACCAGCAATGGTGGCAACGGAGCCAGAGAAAGCTATGAGGTTCCAGCAGGGACTTCATTTGGAATTATTGCAGCTTGTGGAAGGACACGACTACCAGACGTTTGACGCTGTCTTGACGGCAGCCCGGAGGCACGAGCTTACCCAGCAGAGGTTGGCATCGAGGGCAGGAGGTCAGAAGAGATCTCATTCCCAGGTTGGAGGAGGAGCAATGCAGCGAACATCGGCACCAGCACCCGGTGTACGTATTTACGATGCGGGAGCGCCGCGGAGGACGGCCGTGTCAACTAATACAGCGCCAGTTCGGCATCAGCAGCCGAGGAACCAGCAACAGCGTCAGGGAGCACCCCAGGGCTGTACATTCTGTGGGAAGGTAGGGCACACGAGGGAGGTGTGCCGATCAGCGAATGGCTTATGCTTGAGGTGTGGTAGTTCAGACCACCGTATTTCTACTTGTCCTATGATGCAGAGGCCAGGAGGGCCAGCTCAGCAGTTTCCAACATTGTCAGCTCCGGTGGCAACCCCGAGTGGAGGGCCAGTATTAGCAGTAAGGCCCCTAGCCCAGCGTCTCCCAACGCAGGCTCAGATGTTCCGCCAGGCACAGGAAGCCGAAGGCCCTCAAAGGCAGCAACCGCATGGTCGAGGAAGGCCGCAACAAGGGGCTCCGCGGGGCCAGGCTCTCACATTGACCTTGGGAGAGGCTCTAGCGTCTAGTGACGTGGTGGCAGGTAAAATTCTCGTCACCTCATTTCCCGCTGTAGCATTATTTGATTCAGGCGCTACTCATTCATTCATCTCTGCACAATATGCTACACGGATTGGACTAGTGTTTGAGGCATTGCCGGAGAGGATGGATATACTCACCGGCAATGGGCTAGTAGAAGTTAGCAGAGTGCGCTTTTCATGTCCGGTAGAGGTGTGTGGGTATTTACTGCCCGCATTATTGATTGAATTCCCTATGGAGAATTTTGATGTCGTTCTTGGCATGGACTGGTTGAGAGACAGTCATGCGACCATTGATTGTAGAGGAGGTAGGGTCATATTCAGCGTTCCTGGATTGGAGCCGTTCATCTTTACTCGAACCTTGAAGAATCAGGCCGGAGGCGTCATCTCAGCAGCAGTGACAGAGCGAGGACAGATTCCGAGAGTGGTCGAAGATTTCCTCGACGTCTTCCCTGATGAGCTCCCAGGGATACCCCCAGTCAGAGAGGTAGAATTTAGCATTGAGTTGAACCCTGGAACGAGGCCTATTGCAGACAGAGTTTACAGAATGTCGCCGTCAGAACAGGATAAGTTGTATCAACATAAAGAAGAGTTGAAGTCTAAGGGATTCATCCGAGACAGCCAATCGCCCTGGGCCGCGCCAGTGATTCTAGTTCCCAAGAAGGATGGGTCGACGAGGATGTGCATCGACTACCGCAAGCTGAATGCAGTAACAGTGAAGAATAAGTACCCGCTACCAAGGATTGATGACCTGTTTGACCAGTTGAGCAAAGCCAGCGTCTTTTCCAAGATCGATCTTCGGTCGGGATACTATCAAGTAAGAGTCCGGGAGCAAGACATACCGAAGACAGCATTCAGATCTAGATACGGGCATTATGAGTTTTTAGTAATGCCCTTTGGACTAACCAACGCCCCCGCAGTATTCATGGATTTAATGAACCGCATCTTTCTGCCGTATTTGGATAAATTTGTGGTGGTGTTCATAGATGACATTCTTGTCTATTCCAGCAGTGAAGAGGAGCATGAGGAACATCTTAGGACTGTCTTGCAGACATTGAGGGAGCATCAACTTTATGCGAAGCTCGACAAGTGTGAATTCTGGTTAGATCACATTTCGTTCCTGGGGCATGTAATTTCTGGGGCAGGAGTGTCAGTGGATCCGAAGAAGATTGAGGCCGTAGAGCATTGGCCAGTCCCGAGAACGGTTGCAGAAGTGCGAAGTTTCTTGGGATTAGCTGGTTACTACAGAAGGTTCGTGGCGGACTTTGCCAAGATCTCTGCGCCCTTAACGCGATTGACGCACAAGAACGTGGAGTTTGTTTGGTCAGCTAGCTGTCAGGCATCATTTGAAGAATTGAAGAAGAGGTTGATCTCAGCCCCGATCTTGACGCTTCCGGTAGGAGCGGGAGGCTTTACAGTATATTGTGACGCATCTGGGAAGGGTCTTGGATGTGTATTGATGCAGCACGGAAAGGTGATAGCATATGCGTCTCGACAGCTTCGAGACCATGAGAAGAATTACCCGACTCATGATTTGGAATTAGCAGCTGTGGTGTTTTCACTCAAGTTGTGGAGGCACTATTTATATGGAGATCGGGTAGAGATCTATACTGATCATAAGAGTTTGAAATACGTGTTCACGCAGCGAGATTTGAACATGAGGCAAAGAAGATGGCTAGAACTGCTGAAGGATTTTGATTTAGATCTTCAGTATCATCCAGGCAAGGCGAATATAGTTGCAGATGCACTGAGTAGGAGAAACAGTGCCTTTATCCTGACCTCGCAGAAGCATATTTTAGAAGACCTTTAGAGTATGGGAATCGAAGTAGTTTTGCCAAGGGATATAGGAAGAATGACCAGTATGCAGATTCAGTCAACCTTAGTAGAGAGGATAAGGGCAGCACAAGCAGGAGATCCACAGATTCAAAAGTTGCGGTCAGAGTGTAAATCAGGCCGTAGGAAGGAGTTAGTGATTCATGAAGATGGTACGCTCAGGTTTGGAAATAGACTCTGTGTACCGAGTGGAGACCTTCGGCAAGAAGTTATGTCCGAAGCTCATAGTTCTATTTACTCCATTCATCCAGGAGGAACGAAGATGTATCGAGATATCAGGCAGTTCTTTTGGTGGAATGGCATGAAAAGAGAGATAGCGAGATTTGTATCCAAGTGTCTGGTATGTCAGCAGGTAAAAGCCGAGCAGCAGAGACCAGCAGGGTTGCTTCAGCCGCTTCCTATCCCAGAATGGAAATGGGAGCACATCACGATGGATTTTGTGACCGGTCTACCTAGATCCCCGGCTGGCCAGAATGCAGTCTGGGTAATAGTAGATCGACTCACGAAGGTCGCTCATTTCCTTCCCTTCCGAGTTGGACAGACTACTGAGCAGTTAGCAGAAATGTACATGAAGCAGATAGTAAGGCAGCACGGTGTTCCAGTTAGTATAGTATCAGATCGGGATACGCGGTTTACTTCCCATTTTTGGCGGAGCTTACACCAAAGTTTGGGAACCAAGTTAAGATTCAGTACTGCCTATCATCCACAAACCGACGGGCAATCAGAAAGAACCATTCAGACGTTAGAAGATATGCTACGGGCATGTACCTTGGACTTTGGCGGATCTTGGGAGGATCACCTTCATCTTGTGGAGTTCTCCTATAACAATAGCTATCAGGCTAGCATTCAGATGGCCCCGTTCGAAGCATTGTACGGAAGGAAGTGCAGGTCCCCTTTGGCATGGGACGATGTCGGAGAACGGAAGTTGTTAGGGCCAGAGATGATCACACAGACTGTGGAGATAGTTAAGTTGGTCAGAGAGCGCCTTCGAGTTGCGCAGGACCGGCATCGTCATTGGGCAGATCAGCATCGTAGGCCTCTAGAGTTCAGAGTTGGCGACCAAGTGTTTCTGCGGATTTCGCCAACTCGGGGTATCATTAGATTTGGAACCCGAGGAAAGCTTAGTCCAAGATACGTTGGTCCTTTTAAGATTCTCGCTCGGATAGGCGATGTGGCTTATCGACTTGCCCTTCCGCCTTCGTTAACTGGCATACATGATGTGTTTCATGTGTCCCAGTTACGTGGGTATGTCCCGGATCCGAGTCATGTCATCGATCATTCAGAGTTAGTCGTTGGTACCGACCTAACTTACGAGGAACAACCCGTATCTATTTTAGATCGGCGAGAGAAGGTACTCAAGAATTGGACGATAAGCCTTGTCCGTGTTTCTTGGAATCATCACTCTCCGGGAGAGTCAACCTGGGAGCGCGAGGACGAGATCAGATCTCGGTATCCGCATTTGTTTGACTGATAAGGTATATTTTTGCACCTTATTGACACGATTCCATGCTTATCTGCACCTGCTTGTTTTGCACTATGTGATGTATGATAATAACTGCTACGATAGTTAACTTGTATGTGATTGAGCCTTGCTTGCCCTGATTTCACTATCCTGTCTTGGCTGGAATTCCGAGGACGGAATTTTTCTAAGAAGGGTAGAGATGTCACTCCCCGATCCTGGAATACGTATTTTAAATACGTAAACCGGTAAATTGTATTTTCTTTGTATTTTTACTATATTTATTATGCTGTATTTCTTCATGTATTTTCCAAAAATATTCGACAAAATATTATTTCATAATTTATTTTCTGTATTTGGGCCTACAGTTTTGGCTCTTTGGGGAACCTATTCATGGTTCACCTTGGTTCATCATGAACCCATGGGTTCAAGATTCTATATAATAACTCAACTCATTCTCTCTCCTCTCATTTACTTCCTCTCATTTATTTCCTCCACCAACCAAATATTTCTTCCACCAACCAAGGCAAGTACCAACTTGCTCAAGAGATGGATCCATAAATGTTGTTGATGTTTTCTCACAAAATTATTTGTCAAAATATGTTCTTCTCCTTATTCTATACTAGTTTAGAACTTGAGGTTTTCCATTTTGAAGCTTTAGTCTTTGTAGATCTAGGTTTTAACCATTTTCGGATTTTCTTGGTTTTGATCTAGCAAACTTCATTATTTTTAAGTCTGGATGGTTCCATGTTGTAGAGAATTTTGTTCTACCCCATTTTGACCTAAGAAAGTTCCGATTTGGGCTCCGGATGAAGGTTTTGTGTAGTTTGGAAGCCATGGTTGCTTGGCTCCTCTTCTCGGACAAGTGGAGAAGAAGAGCAGTACTTGACCGCATGAATCCTCATGCGGCAAGCCTCTGAGCCGCATGGCCTTTCCAGCCGCATGAGACTCGTTCGAGCTCAGCCGCATGGAAAGTCCTTCCTAGTCGCATAAGACTTGCTTGAGTACTTGACCGCATGAATCTTCATGCGGCAAGTAACTGAGCCGCATAGCCTTGTTCAGACTCAGCCGCATGAGCCCCTGTTATCTTGAGTCGCATGGACTTCATGCGGCTAGCTTTCAGCCGCATGAGTTCTTTTTGCACCCAGCCGCATATGTATCGCCCATGCTCGGCCGCATAGGACTTCATCTGATCGCAGCCGCATACGCTGACACCCCTTCGTCCGCATGAACCCGCCTTTCCAGCCGCATGCGCCTTGGGGCTCCCTGAGCCGCATGAGCGTATAGTCTCAGCCGCATGAACCAGTATTAACCCGGCCGTATAGGACTTCATCTGATCGCAGCCGCATACGCTGACACCCCTTCGTCCGCATGAACCCGCCTTTCCAGCCGCATGCGCCTTGGGGCTCCCTGAGCCGCATGAGCGTGTAGTCTCAGCCGCATGAACCAGTATTAACCTGGCCGCATGGACTTTTGTGCCCTAAATTGTTACCTTATTATTATTATTATTATATATATATATTATATGCCCATTTTATATCCTTACGCCTTTTGTCCCGAGCATGATATGAGCACTAATGTGACCCGGAGAACAAAGTGTTCCTACCTGATACATGTACCTGAATGTTCCAGTTCTTGTTCATGCTCGACAAATGACTCGTAACTCCACGTGGCGTATTTGCAATGATGCATTACACTAAGGAGGGTAGAACATGTTGACATACTGATTGACATGGACCCTCTTTGGGGTACTCGTACTAAAGTACGACTTTAGGAGGATAATCATGCAGGCCACAGCATAAAAATCCAAGATTTCACCTAGGGTTAAATTAGGCAACTAAATATACTAGATGCATGGAGAGGGCAAAATCCCGAGATCGTGTTACACCAGCCGCCTTGAGATACTGTCTTGACGCGCCGGCTGGTCTCCACGGATACTGTGTCATCTACAACGAGTGGATGACTGTATCTGATTAATTCCTGCTACATATTATATGTTTTAGCAAGGTGGCCTTGCGAGGGACCTGTGCTCAATCATACCTGTCTACGCGAACCCCTGGGTGGGCTAGCCTTGCTGGAAAGATACGATCTGAGGATTTCTACATAACATGATGCGAGGATAACCTCATCCCACTAGAAACTCATAGACTTGATTGGCCGTGAAAACGACTTGCTTGTATCCTATTACCTTCCGTGAATAACTGAGGAAAGCGGACTATCATGGTACGTGATCCAGCCTATGTTCTTGTTTGATTGTTGGGTTGGTTATCGTACTATGATAGGCTGTGGACCGAAGTTATGAACGGAAGACTTATTCTGAGTATGGAGTGCTACTTCTGTGAATGACTGAGGAACATGGTCTATCATGGTACATGATCCAGCCCATGTTCTTGTTTGATTGTTGGGTTGGTTATTGTGCTGCGATAGGCTATCGACCGAAGTCACGATCAGGAGATTTGATTGTTTATGCCTTTTAACTTATGCAAAAGTTATAGAGTACGACGCGTCCCGATTCCATGCGGTACCTTTTATCCTTGTTTGGTTGTAAGGGTGCCATATGGGTTCGAGGATGTGGCGTTACCCTATAATGGCAGCATAAGTATTACTATTATCAATCATTCTATTAACTGGGTTTTTAGTCTTAACTCTTGTGCCCCTTTGGCGGTACTTGCTATTCGGGGCTGACCCCGCTGGTTTTGTTTGGCCAGATCCCGTAGCAGAGCCTGAGGACACGATCTTCCTCCCTGACATCCATGGTGCATACTAGGAGCATGGCCGTTCGGGGACTCGAGTGGGTTTCTTCTCCACCACTCCTGCTTATACTTTTGCGGCGTTTAGCCACCGGCATCTGTTAGCCGGATTACTTAATATTTTGTGTCAGTACATAATTGTAATTAAACAGACTGCAGCTGTGTATAATTTTTGTACTCCTGACTCTCCGAGATAGCTAAATTATGAAGCTAGTCTCTCATGATCATTTTGATGAAGCGTCGGGGACGCCTTACTGCTTTATCTTTAATGTTCATCTATTTGCTGATGTGATTTGATTGATTGAGACATAGAACTCTGTGGGACCATAGGAGACTTGATTGTAGCATGTACCCCCTAGTCTCTCGACAGCCACAATCGCCGTATGACGTTACGTACCTCATATGGTGTAGCTGGCCTAGTCCGTCTCCGTATTTCGGTACTGGGGTGTGACATATATATAGATTGTATATATACGTATTTGTGTATACGTATTTGTATATATATATGAATACGTATATATACATGTATATATATATTAGTGGTAAGTAGAAAAGGGATTAAGAAAAAAGAAGAAGAAGAATACAACAGTAGTAGCAGCCGGGCCGAGCAACCATAGCCCAATCCAGCTGAAACTGGTAGCAAACCATTTCCCCCTCAGCTTTAAGTAATTTCCTTCCCCCCCACGCAACTGTATCAGCCCAAAACCGCAGAGAGCAGCCGATCCTTTAAAGCCTGGGAACACAAAACCGAACCCCCTCCCGTATACACAGCCGGGTATATATATACTCTCGCGAGATCGAGAGTCTCTCTCGATCTAAAATCCTCAAACCCTAACTTCCCCAGCGCCGACCCCAACCGTGGACGCGCCGCCCACCTCTGCAACGACCGCCGTCGGCCGTCGGGGGCGCGCGGATGCACAGCGCACGCGCGGATAATTGAATCGCGCAACAGCAGCAATGGCACCAGTGAGGTAACTTCTCGATCGGATTTCTTCACGATTTCTCCATCAAATTCGATTCCGTAAGTTGCTATAGAAACCCTACATGACCCTTTAGAAGTACCCATGAATGAAATTCAATGGGGACACGCCATCGCTCCAGGGGATCGATGCAAAGATCGGCAAAAACCTGTCCAAAAATAGGACAGATAACAGCCCAAACACCCGACTTGGTGTCGTGTTTCCCACCAAACCATGCTTCGAATCAACAAACTTTCTGAAAGGAAGTTAACCACAACATATAGGGCTAGAAAAGTCCAGTAGGAAGTCTGTAAAGAATTGATTTGTACAGAGAATTATTCACATGTAAACTTCGCCAAAAATCTGTTTTCAAAACTTGAAAATTGTTCCACACGACGTACGTCACGCCAATCGGGACGACGTGGTCGTGAACCAAAAGTATCGAAAGCTGCGTAACGGTTTCATGGTCGTGTGGGCTTTGACGAAATTCGAATTGGTCGCGTGTGCGCGACGAATTTGATGCGTATCCGTCGAAATTCCCCGTATCATGCACGTTGCAAATTCTCCAATTACCTTGTGCACGTTCATCTGATCGAGACGAAACTTGCGCCAACAGGACCGTATCGTTTTTCTGGTCCTGTATGCCAAGTTTGGTCCAATTCTGAGACCGTGGAATCCGACGTCGTTTTGCGGGCCCCACGGTCCCACTCAATGGGCGATTTTGTGCACGGCCCGCCGGAATCCAACTCTGGACTTACGGTTGGGTTCATATCAGAAAACTGGATCCGTAGACATGTAGTTTGACGACTTTAGAGACCGTTGACTCTAGCACGCTTTTCGGTACAAAGCGGGTCCAACGGCGGACATCATTTTGGCCCAAAATTACCGTTTTGCCCCTGTGTCCAGAATTGGACTTAAGGACAGGCAATCCTAGCTAATTGGACTATTCTGAGATTATTGGTATTGTCTATTTCAACTTTCGGGGACTGTTGTACGGGTTTTGACTATTGTGGCATTTTGAGTGATTTGGATCATCGGTTTCACCAGCACAGGACCACAGGCGAGTACAGTTTATTGTTTGCATTTCGATATTAATCTTTACTATATTTCATTGATTAGTCATTGGTTATGTGATTTTTATACTCTATTATAAATTATTGAGTCGGAAATGAGAAGTACCAAGGATATGTGATCAGACCGTAGACATTGTAGATATCGTAGACATTGTAGATATCGTAGACATTATAGATATCGTAGACATTGTAGATATCGTAGACATTGTAGACCTCGTAGACATTATTTATTTTATGCAGTAGACATCGTAGACATTGTTTATTTTATGCAGTAGACATCGTAGACATTGTTTATTTTATGCAGTAGACATCGTAGACATTATTTATTTTATGCAGTAGACATCGTAGACATTGTTTATTTTATGCAGTAGACATCGTAGACAGTGTTTATATTCTGCAAGTAGATATCGTAGACCGTGCGGTGTAGCACCCCAGACCGATCACATGTCAAAGGTACTTCTAACGGTGGAAAAGTATATTGGTCTACTTATTACTATTGATTTTTCTTACGGCTTTACTGTTTATTTTCAAACCCATGATTGATGTCTAACCTTTGTTTTATAGTCATTTTCTTTATTTGAAATTGCATTCAGTGAATTGTGCTCGTTCCATTCCTGACTGGAAACCAACATTTTCAGGTTAGCCGTGGATTCATTTAGCTTGGGGAGTGACGGGAATACTTGCAGACAAAGGCCTAGAGACTAGCTAGATAGTTGAGTTGTAGTCATTCAAATATTTGTACAAGTTTATATTTTTCTGCAAATGTAAAACTTGTGATCTTTGTAAATTAAATTAATTATGTGATTGAGCATTATTTGTGATTTTGATCTTCATGGCCGTGACAGCGTTCTACCGTCGACACTGCGACGTAGGCTGGCTTGGACACGTCTCGTATCGGTTTAAAAAAAAAAAAAAAACGGGTGCGGGTCGTGACAGGCAACTGGGATGCCTTCAGTAGCTTTTCGGTACTAATAAGCCACTGTGACACCTCTAATGGCTTCTCCGTCCCTCTAAAGGCCTTGGGGTTCATATCTGTGAAATTCTTGATAGAACCTTCATAGAGATGCAGAGCCGATGCTGGTGCTGGTACTGGAGGTGGTGGTGGAGGTCTAGCCATAGCTGCCATCATCGTCTATCTCATCAGCTCAGTCTGCTGCCACTGAGCCTGCATCATGGCATACATAAACTGAGTAGTAGGGCTCCCATCTGTCGGGGGTGGAGGCATCTGAGGCCCCGACTGTGGGGGAAACTGCTGAGGGAATGGTGGTGGAGGAGGCAGTGGTACATTCCCTCCAGGTGGCATGGTAGTAGTCTGTCCAGCCTGGCTGCCTGGAGGTACTGCGATATCCGGGTACTCCGTCGTCGGTGTCGTAGTAGGCTGCGACAGTCCTGGCTGGTAGGGTGTCGCTGGAGTCATGGGAGGATTTTGTCCCTCCGAGGTAGCCTCTTCACCAGATGTGAGGGCCAAAGCAGAAGTGCGTCCGCTTCGTAGATTCATATTGTTGGCACGAGAAAGATAAGTTGATATTAGAAAAGATTAGATATGAAGTAAATCGAATAATCAAGGAAGTTTCGAAAAGATTGGAAGTCAAGAGGTAGTAGTAGTTCTGGATGAGATATTCATATTCCTATATGCAGGCTTGTTGGGCACAGTCATGTAACCCAACAATATTTAATCGACCTGCATGGGCCACTACAAAAACATGTAACGCCCCAGTCCCAAAACACGTAGGACCAAGTACGTGAACATGCCAGCTGCACATATACGAAGAATACTCCAATATATGGAATCCTCATATATGCACATAAGCTGTAAATAAAATAATCACAGGCCAGAATAACATATCTAATCTCATCACAGCTCAACACAGAAGATAATAGAGTCCAAATAAATAAATAAGAGTATCAAAAGATAGCCGGGTGAACATACTCACTCCAAACAGCTATGAAAAATAGTCTCACAAGATCGGAGTCCAACCCCCGCAAAATAGAAAGAAAATGAGATGTAAAATAATGTCCACTAATGTCTCAAATATAGAATAAACTAGAAATCAGTAGTGACTGCCTCGTCATCGATGTAAGATGGGTCCAGTGCCGCTCTGTACTCCTGCGGAAAGTCGTCTAATCCTGGAAAGATAACCAGGTCCTCAGGGGACATAGCAAGATACAAGAAAATACTATGCCATATAAAGTGTGATAATATAATAGAAGAAAAAGGGATGCATGCAATAGGGTGCCTACCAGTTCTACAGTGAAAATGCAGTTAAGAATAGACCTTCAACGCATGGGTATCTGGCTCAGTAGCAGTAACTCAGGTATGGCCCCATCAGGATACCAGGGACCTCAAAGCATAACATTCCTCGAATGTCAGAGGCCAGCAGTATCAGTAATAGGAAAGTGCATAAGGACCCATACGTTAAGGATACTGTTCTCCCCACCCAATGCCTAGTAGGGTCACATCCATGAATCATGAACCTCTAGTAACTACCAAGTCTTCTAGCATGCAATTCTATTGGCAGTTATCCCTATCCGTCGCACGCACCATACGTATTGGTGGCCAGTCGACTACGCAGATACGTGTCCTATATGTGACTCACATCACATGATACAACAAGTGTCAAGGCCGTATGAGATATACCAATACATCAACATCAATGGGTGGTCAATAAACTAAGTCAATGCAAGAGAATACATAAAACAAGAAAAACGACCGATAGAGTCGCTTGCACCCAAGTGTGACTTAGACGCACAGTTTAAATATCACGAAACAAAATGCTGAAAATAACAACTAAAAATAAGAATATAATAATCACAGAGTAAGGTGGCAAGGTATCTTGCCTGGTGGTACAAAGTGGCAAGTCCAAGTAATCACAACATCAGTCAAGAAACGTCACAATCTCCAAACAACTCTGGACGCTGAAACAAACATCAAAAATGATCTCGGTGAAGAAGATATACCTAGGAAACGCCTGTCCAAAAGTCAAATTCTGGAACAGGGGCAAAATCGTAATTTTGGGTCAAAACGATGTCCGTCGTTGGACCCGCTTTGCACCGAAACGTGTGCCAAAGTCTACGGTCTCTAAAGTCGTTAAACTACATGTCTACAGTTTCAATTTGAGGAGAGGAACTCAACGGTATGTCCAGTTTTGGATTCCGAGGAGCCGTGTACAAAATCGCCCGTTTGAGTGGGTTGCGGACCCGCGCCAAAATTGGGTTCCGATTCGACCTTCTCAGAATCGAACCAAACTTGGCATGCAGGACCAAAATTTCGATCCGGATCTGTTGGCACAAGTTTTGTCTCGATCCGACGACTGTACACGAAGTTATGGACAAGTTTGCAAAACGTCGATACGGGGGTATCTCGACGGATACACATTGATTTCGTCGCGCACACGCAACGAAATTGA
The DNA here is from genome assembly GCA_029216955.1 of Iris pallida. NCBI lineage: Eukaryota > Viridiplantae > Streptophyta > Magnoliopsida > Asparagales > Iridaceae > Iris > Iris pallida. The sequence continues at coordinate 15,089,864 of JANAVB010043419.1, read as the reverse complement.
GTCCCATCGGTTCCCACACGTCGGTAACATCCATACGCGCCTTTCAATGCATATAGTGCGCGACCACGTTGCCCGGTTTGTCGGGGCGTACGTCGTATCGGAGAAAATTCTAAAATTTTATATAAATTAACACAGGTTTTTCTCCAACTTCAACATCAGTTTATTTCCTACACATTAATCAAAACATCGATCCAGAAGATGCGTTGTGATCTCGGTTATGTTGTCTTCACATGTGTTCAATTAGTTTTTACGAAAGTTTAATGGACAGCGAGAAAAGTGGCCGACAAGTTGGCGTTTCAATACAGTTTTTAATATTCAGAAAAGTGGGTTTTTCTCCAACTTCGTCTCGATTTTTCGAGCAAGTTGGTTAGTCATGTCAAAATCCACCTGGGGGATCTTGAAGAGGGTCATGAGGGCTTTACGTAGGATTTTCTAGATCAAAAAGTTATCAAGTACAATCGAAGTAAAGTTCGAGGAAAGTTGAGTACCTGGCTGAGTTTAGAAACAGGGTATCTCTGTTTCGGGATCTATTTTGACGTGCTTGGCGAGGCTTTGATGCACGCACGGTGGTCGCAAGTAACCTGGGATGTGCACCTGGGGTTCGAGACTGGGGAGGTGAAGAAATTTCTTTGAGGGTTAGGGTTTGGTTTGTTGGTCGAGGTTGCAATATATAGCGCCGCTACTGATGACTCCTAATATAACTAAGGCTCGGTTTGTTAATATACTAAGGTTTTGGGTTCAACACAATAGCAGCTGAGCTGCTTGCAATTTCTCTTGCTTAGGAGAGGGGTCGGGTCCCACCACCAATTGCTTTGGTTTGTTTTCCTCTCTCTTTTTTTACAACACAAACACAAGTGCTCTTGACCACCTAAGCTGGCCCCCCCCCCCTCTACCTGGGTGTGGCCGAGCCCACTGTTACTTTTTTTTTTTTACTAATAACCTTTATATACATAATTTTATATATATATATATATATATATATATATATATATATATATATATAATGTATGTATGTATATATATATATATATATATATATATATATATATATATATATATATATATATATATATATATATATATATATATATATATATATATATATATATATACATACATACATTATATATATATATATATATATATATATATATATATAACTATATATATATATATATATATATACATACATATATATATATATGAATAAAAATCTAAAAATCCTATAAATTATTAATACGTAACAAAATGGTTTTTAATAATTGAAAACTATATCTATTAACAATTAGAAATATATCAAGCACAATTATACATATAATATCTAAAATTACGAATATACCAATTACCACATTAATTCCAAATAATATCAAAAAATTATTTTTAAAACACTAAAATAATTAGAAATTTTGGGATTTTACATCCTACCCAACTTAAAGAAAATTTCGTCCTCGAAATTAAACTAAGGTCGGGGGATTAAATGCAATGCTTGAAAAATATAAATGCAAGACATACCTTCGTCTTCGAACAACTGCGGGTAGCGATTACGGATGTCGTCCTCGCGCTCCCAAGTAGACTCCCCTGGCGAATGATGCTTCCATGCCACGCGAACCAATGGAATAGATTGATTCCGTAACACCTTCACTCGGCGATCGAGGATACCTACTGGTTGCTCTTCGTACGACAAACCCGGTCCAACTGTGATCTCGGAGTGATCAAGCACATGATTGCTGTCCGCCACGTACCTCCTCAGCTGAGACACGTGGAATACGTCATGCACTCCCCCTAGCGACGGTGGCAATGCCAATCTGTAGGCAACCTCTCCAACACGTTCCAAGACATTGAAAGGGCAGATGTACCTTAGACTCAACTTGCCACGTCCTCCGAATCGAATCGTGCCTCTAGTGGGGGATATCTTCAAGAACACATGGTCACCCTCTTTGAACTCCAAGGGTCGACGACGATTATCTGCCCACTGCTTCTGACGATCCTGTGCTGCTCGCAGGTGGTCTTGAATCTTCTTCACTGTCTCCACTGTGCTCAAGACCAACTCGGGACCCAATAGCTGTCGCTCTCCTATGTCGCTCCAAGAAACAGGAGACCGACACTTCCTACCATACAATGCTTCAAACGGAGCCATTTGAATGCTCGCTTGATAGCTATTGTTGTAGAAAAACTCAACAAGATGAAGATGGTCCTCCCACGAACCGCCAAAATCAAGCATACACGCTCTCAACATATCCTCTAGCGTCTGAATGGTACGCTCCGACTGGCCGTCTGTCTGCGGATGATACGATGTGCTAAACTTCAATCGGGTGCCCAAACTCTCTTGCATGCTCCTCCAAAAGTACGAGTTGAATCTCGAGTCACGGTCCGACACAATACTAACAGGCACACCATGTAATCTCACAATCTGCTCCATATACATCTCCGCCAATACCTTTGTCGACTGGCCCACTCTAAAAGGCAAGAAATGTGCTGACTTCGTAAGTCTATCAATAATCACCCATACTGCGTCACGTCCTCTAGGACTCCGAGGAAAACCCGTGACGAAATCCATAGTAATGTGCTTCCACTTTCACTCGAGAATGGATAGCGGCTGCAATAATCCGGCCGTCCTCTGGTGCTCCGCCTTCACTTGTTGACATACCAAGCACTTGGCAACGAAACGAGCTATCTCTCGCTTCATTCCATGCCACCAATAATACTGTCGTAAGTCACGATACATCTTGGTCCCTCCGGGATGAATAGAGTAAGTCGAACTGTGAGCCTCTGCCATCAGCTCCTGCCGTAGCTCTCCATTGGGAACATAAATACGATCACCACATCGCAATGTCCCATCGGTGTGGATCCTCAATCCTGTCTGCTCTGCTACTTCAGTCCTCTCTTTCAGCCGTCGAAATCTAGCATCATTAGGCAATGCTGCCTTGATGCGCTCTGCTAATGATGATTGCACCTGTTGGTTGGCTAATACGCCGTCTGCTCCCGGCAATACTACCTCAATACCAAGCTGCTCCAAGTCTCTAATCAATTCCTTCTGTGTAGTCAGAAAGTGTGCCATGGGCTTACGGTTTAATGCGTCTGCCACGACATTCGCCTTGCCCGGATGATAATATAGCTCAATCTCATAATCCTTCATCAACTCCAACCAACGTCGCTGTCGCATATTCAACTCCTTTTGTGTGAACACGTACTTGAGGCTCTTATGATCAGTGTAGATATCAACCTTCTCGCCGTACAAGTAGTGTCTCCATAGCTTCAAAGCAAAGATAACCGCTACTAGCTCTAGATCGTGGGTCGGATAATTCTTCTCGTGCACTCTCAACTGTCGCGATGCATAAGCTACTACACGACCGTGCTGTATCAATACACATCCTAATCCCTTCCCGGATGCGTCGCTGTAGATCACAAATCCTCCTGGGCCCGATGGTAGTGTCAAGATCGGTGCTGTGGTCAATCGCTTCTTTAACTCGTCAAAAGCGGCTTGGCACTCGTCTGTCCGTACAAACTCCTGATCCTTGCAAGTTAATCGGGTCATAGGCCCCGCTATTCGAGAGAAATCTTTCACGAACCGTCGGTAGTAACCCGCAAGTCCGAGGAAACTTCTCACTTCAGAAGCTGTTGTGGGAATGGGCCATAATTTGACCGCTGTGATCTTCTCTGGGTCTACTGATATGCCATCGCCCGTAACAATATGACCAAGGAATGATACCTCCTTGAGAAAGAAATCACACTTGCTAAGCTTCGCAAAGAGTCTCTCGTTCCTCAATGTTCCCAAAACTATCCGTAGATGCTGCTCATGCTCCTCTTGACTCTTGGAGTAAATCAAGATATCGTCTATAAAGACTACTACAAATTTGTCCAAGTATTGGTAAAATATCTTGTTCATTAAATTCATGAAAACTGCGGGAGCATTGGTCAAACCGAAAGGCATGACCAAGAACTCGTAGTGTCCATACCTCGAACGAAAGGCCGTCTTTGCAATGTCTTTCTTCTGAACCTTCAATTGGTGATAGCCCGATCGTAAGTCAATCTTGGAGAATACTTTTGCTCCACTCAGTTGGTCAAATAGATCGTCTATACGCGACAAGGGATACTTGTTCTTCACCGTTACTGCATTCAATGCTCTGTAGTCGATGCACATGCGCACTGTCCCGTCTTTCTTAGGCACAAAAAGAACGGGTGCTCCCCATGGTGACGCACTGGCACGAATAAATCCCTTCTCTAATAAATCATCAATCTGCGTCTTCATCTCTACCAACTCCTTGGGTGCCAGACGATATACTCGAGATGAAATAGGCTCGGCTCCGGGAATAAGCTCAATAGAAAATTCAATATCTCGGTCAGGTGGTAGTCCTGGCAACTCCTCGGGGAATACATCCTCGAACTCAGTGATAATAGGGTACTGAGGGGTGTCATGCATCATCATATGAGTCCCCGATGTGGGTGCATCACAACTCTCTCCGTTTTCTTTGGTGAACTCAAACTCTGCCGCATTCGGTGGTCTAAAGATAATATTGCTCCTATGGCAGTCTATGAGAGCGAAATGTTGGCTCAACCAGTCCATTCCAAGAACCACATCAAATGTCGGCATATGGAATACAAGAAGTCGTGCCATCATCTCTCTGCCATTTATTACTACAGGACAAAGTCTACAAACACCACTAACAGGTACAACTCCTCCTCCAGTGAGTATTTTAACATTCTTAGCTAAGGGTGTGATAGGAATGCTGTATCTAGTGGCAAAACTAGTGGCTATGAATGAATGAGTGGCTCTAGTATCAAATAATGTAATAGCAGAAAAAGATGTAACTAAAACCATACCTGCTATAACCTCTGCCTCTGTCTCTATATCCTCAACAGCCATTGAGAATACCTTCCCATGATTTTGTCCGGGGCCCTGAGCTCTGGCCCTCTCGAACTGTGCTGACTGAGGTGGTAATGGCGGGCGAGGTGCTCCTGTCGCTGGCTGAGGTGCTGGAAGTGCTGGGGCTAAGGACTGATGTTCCGAACAATCTTTTACCTTGTGCTGTCCTGACCCGCATCTCAAGCATGATCCAAGTCGAATTCGACTGTCCTTCAAGACGTGTCCCTGCTTCCCGCAAAAGTTGCAGGTGGGCTTCTGATAAGGTGTGTGCCTCTGCTGGAACTGTCCTGTGGCCCTCCTAATAGGTCCTCCCTGTGTAGCTCGGGCTGGTATGACTGCTGGTGTATGACGCCTCGATGTCTGCTGCTGTTTCTTGCGAAGAATCTCCTGAGCACGAGCTTCTTCCAAGACAGCTGAATGGGAGACTCGAGACTGAGAAGTCGTATAAGACTTGAGCTCTGGTGCCAGCCCCTGGTGAAATCTCCTCGCCTTCTCTAACTCGGTCGGAATCAATCCTGCACCAAATCGACTCAGGCGGTTGAACTCTGAGTCATACTCATCAACTGTCATATTCCCTTGCTTCAAATAAAGGAACTGGTCATAGAGACCATCTTGAACATGTATAGGGAAGAACCTCTCATAAAATGCATCATAGAACTGCTTCCAGGTGATCGCAGTGCCTAATCGTCTCTCTTTCGCCTTCCACCAGTGGTGAGCATTGTCTTCTAATAGTAAGTCCACTGCTGTCATCCAATCTCGAGCTGGCAACTAGGATGCCTTCAGTAGCTTCTCGGTACTAATAATCCACTGTGACACCTCTAATGGCTTCTCCGTCCCTCTAAAGGCCTAGGGATTCATATCTGTGAAATTCTTGATAGAACCTTCATAGGGATGCAGAGCCGGTGTTGGTGCTGGTACTGGAGGTGGTGGTGGAGGTCTAGCCATAGCTGCCATCATCGTCTGTCTCATCAGCTCAGTCTGCTGCCACTGAGCCTGCATCATGGCATACATAAACTGAGTAGTAGGGCTCCCTGTAGCTCCCCTTCCCGGAAATTGTAAAATATTTTATTATAAGTTCATTTTACAAATGGTGATTTTTTAGACTGCACATAAAGGGTATATACGCCATTATAGATCTATTGCATCTTGATTATTATTTTTATTATTAAGTTATCGAGATTATATAATATTAATAATATATCATGGTTATTAAATAAATAACTTATTTATTGTTAATAATTATTATTATTTTATCAAAGATATATAAGTATATATGTGTGTGTATATACATGCATATAAAAATATGTGTATGAGGGTATATATATATAAATAGATAATATATATGGGTGTTTGGTCCTCTTGTAGTCTGATACTTGTTTGAGTATCTATTGGTTACATATGCTTGTGGGATGAAATTTTAGTGGGTTTTTGTATATATATTGGTTGTGAAGAACTGAGAAAATCGTTTATCATCTAATTCTTTGATATTCCTACATAATGCAATGTTTGATTTTGGGTTTTGGTCGTCTTTGTATACTATTAGTAATTAAGGAATGAAGAATTGACGATTAAGAGCTGCGTTTTGTTAGGGTCTCAATTCTCTGTTATTGTTATTACAAATACAATATTAGATATGAAGTGGAAAGGTCAGAAATGTAGGAAGTTGAGATGTGTGTTTATGCTTATTTGACGAACCGTCAAACTGATAGGGAAAAGAAGATGAAAGTTTGTTTTGTAGGTTATGACTCTGTCTTTTATTTCCATTGGTTAAATAATTTGATGCATATTTTCAACTGAGAAAAAGGAGAATACAAGAAGCAGCAGCCAAACCGAGCCTTACAAGGCTCAACAGCCCGGCTAAGTAGTTGAGGCCCACACCAGCCCAACGAACCAAAGCAGCACCCGACCCCCCTCTGGTTTCCTTTTATACGCGCGACAGTGCGAGAGATCGAAACCTTAGCCAACCCTAAACACCAGAGCGCCGACACCACGGTCCCCCGGCGACCTCCCCCAGCCAGGGCGTGGCCGTGCGCGCCCACAGCGCCGCCGGCCGGCCGGCCAAACTGCCGGGCGCGAGAGAACCAGCCGCGCGCACAACACTGACAGCAGGGAGCGCGTTGCAGGGAGCCAACTTCGTCGTGTAATATCGCGACGCTCAGTCGACCATTTGCCGAGTCGTTTTCTCGGGTACGTCCCCAACCCATACGAGTTTATTCCCCTTCAATTAGAACGAATTGATATGCTTTATATTGATCGAAGGATCGACCCAAACTTCGACGAAATTCTGTTCCAAAAACAGAGCACAGTCCAACCCCGACCATGAGTTGGAAGGCGGTTTCCCGTCGATTTTTCGAAGGTTTTAAGATTGTGTCTGAACACTGTTTTAGACGACCTGTAGAAGAGGGAAACCCCACCAGTAGTTTGATTCCTAATGATTTATACAGTAAGATAAATTAGATTGAAATCGAGAAAAAACCTATGAAAACAGTTTTCGAAAAATTAGAAATTCATCCACACGACGTGCGTCACGCCAATCCGGACGACGTGGTCGCGAACCGAAAGGATCGAAAGCTGCGTAATAGCTTCGTGGTCGTGTGGGCTTTGACGGAATTCAAATTGGTCGCGTGTGCACGACGAATTTGATGCGTATCCGTCGAAATTCCCCGTATCGTGCACTTTGCAAATTTCTCAATTACTTTGTGCACGCTCGTCAGATCGAGACGAAACTTGTGCCAACAGGACCGTATCATTTTTCTGGTCCTGTATGCCAAGTTTGGTCCAATTCTGAGACCGTTGACAAAATCGTCGTTTTGCGGGCCCCGCGGTTCCACTCAACGGGCGATTTTGTGCACGGCCCGTCGGAATCCAACTCTGGACATATGTTTGGGTTCGTATCGGAAAACTGGATCCGTAGACAGGTAGTTTGACGACTTTAGAGACCATTGACTCTGACACGCTTTTCGGTGCAAAGCGGGTCTAACGGCGGACATCGTTTTTGCCCGAAATTACCGTTTTGCCCCTGTGTCCAGAATTGGACGTAAGGACAGGCAATCCTAGCTAATTTGACTATTCTGAGATCACTGGTATTGTCTATTTCAGCTTCCGGGGACTGTTGTACGGGTTTTGACTATTGTGGTATATTGAGTGATTTGGATCATCGGTTTCACCAGCACAGGACCACAGGCGAGTACAGTTTATTGTTTGCATTTCGATATTGATCTTTACTATATTTTATTGATTAGTCATTGGTTATGTGATTATTTTCTATTATAAATTGTTGAGTCGGGAATGAGAAGTACCAAGGATGTGTGATCTGACCTTAGACCGTGTAGACCGTGTAGACCGTGTTGCATTTATTTCTTGTAGACCGTGTAGACCGTGTTGCATTTATTTCTTGTAGACCGTGTAGACAGTGTTTATTTATCTCTTGTAGACAGTGTAGACAGTGCTTTATTTACTGCATTTAAACTGTGTAGTTAGTGATTATTATTCTGTAGACAGTGTTTCTTTATTGCTATATTTTCTGTAGACCGTGTAACTGTAGACCGTGTAACTTTAGACCGTGTAGACCGTGTCGCATAATTGTCCCGAGACCGATCACATATCAAAGGTACTTCTAACGGTGGAAAGTATATTGGTCTATTTATTACTATTGATTTTTCTTACGGCTTTAATGTTATTTTCAAAACTCATGATTGATGCCTAACCTTTGTTTATAGTCATTTTCTTTATTTGAAATTGCATTCAGTGAATTGTGCTCGTTCCATTCCTGACTGGAAACCAACATTTTCAGGTTAGCCGTGGATTCATTTAGCTTGGGGAGTGACGGGAATACTTGCAGACAAAGGCCTAGAGACTAGTTAGATAGTCAAGTTATAGTCATTCAATATTTGTACAAGTTTATATTTTTCTGCAAATGTAAAACTTGTGATCATTGTAAATTAAATTAATTATGTGAATGAGCATTGTTTGTGAATTTGTTCTTCATGGCCGTGACAGCGTTCTACCGCCGACACTGCGGCGTAGGCTGGCTTGGACACGTCTCGTATCCGTTTAAAAAAAAAAAAAAACGGGTGCGGGTCGTGACAAGTTTTTGTGGTGGCCCATGCAGGTCGATCTTCGCAAATCATGCGAACTCGTGATAGTACTTAAGTTAGTTGTACTATTGCGAGCCTGCGACTCGAACATGCTCATTCACGAACAAAGATTAATTTAATTTAAATGAATAACTAGGACTAGGAGTCCCTTATACAAATTTACCGATGGGTAGTCTAGGCCATGCAATTTAGGATGAGGGTTATTAACTTTGATAACGTGTCATATCCCCATGGTCACACTATTACTTTTGAATAGGACAATGTGATCCAATATGGATATACTATTTGCTTGGAATATTAGGCTTGCCTAGAATTAAGGTGTTAAATTTTTTTTTATAAACTGTTCAATTTTCTTTTGCTCTATTAGTTATAAACATCACATCATGAGTTAGGATTGCCTAATTTAGATACTGTTTTGTTGTAAAGAATTAGTTTATGATTACTGATCTTGATATTCATATGCAAGTCAGACTTGATTCAAAGTTCTCCTCAACCCTTTGAAATGCATATGAAATAAAGATTTGGATTATTCTTATTTTTCCTCGTCTTCAGTTATTTTCCTGCCCGATCGAACCTTTATTTTGAGAGTGGAGACTTATAGGTAGATGCTTACGCTCTCTATCATAAACAACTAGCTTGAACACTAGCAGCCCCTTGAAGTCTTTAGGAATATAGTTCGAGTAATTAAATGACTGCAATGACTAGACAGCTGCGCACTGTCGCCAATTGTTGAGAATGGATAGTGTGGGTTCACTGCAGCCAGCAGCGCACTGGCGAGACACGACCCTAGAGTTGAATTTTTAAGGAAATTATAGGTTATAGAATATCCCTAAAACTATGTCTAGTGGTCCTCTTTGATCATAGTTACTCGGGTGTCGAGATAAGGTAGAGTATCTGATAGGATATCACATCTGAGCCACGGAACCAAGGGTTTACCATCGTACGATTTTACGGGCGAGGCGTAGTCCTCGGTGAAATGACTTTAGACGTGATTACAAGTTAGGGATACTATAGAGGATAGGACAGTGCCCTGCATGTCCCATAAGATCCAAAGCCAATAGTAGTGGAAGTTCTGTGAGATTGGGTAGCGTGTCTTCCGACCTAGCATTCCGTGGTCCTTGTGATCTATTGACGAGGTAATTGACTGACACTAATAGGTTTACCTAGGATATGGAATTTAGAACGTCCATAACCCATTAGTCGACCAAGTCCTTGTGAATAGGAGATAGTAGGATTGATTGTATAAGCCAGAACACCAGGTAAGTTTTGATTCTCTCCAAACTCGTACTATATGTGCCTTCTTTCAAAAATCTTGTATACCGAAAATTTGACTATTTTGACCAATGTTGCTATCACAGCCTAGTTTTGCAAGCTCACTCTGTTCTCGGGCTTGATTCAAGGCATATGTTTAGTAGGGACGCCTGCTAACTTATTGTCTAATCAGAATCAGTGTATTATGGTCTGATCAACCATGATGCATTTGGTTCGCTCTTCGTTTAATTACACTACGTGGATGGAGATATATAGGTATCTAGGCTCTCATCCGCGACTGCTTGACAATTCCTCTTGAATTATACGTTCGCCCTTGAATCACGTGGTTGTATTCTGTAACATCTTTCTTGAATTCTATATTGTTTTTGTCCTTCACCAATTTGGAAAGACGAAAGCTCGTGATGGTAGAGAGATACCGCGTATCTCCATGGCTATGGTAGTTGTATACACAAGGGTAGCTACCATCGGCCAGTCATGTGATTGGGTTACTCATTCTTCCATCAACCCACAAACTACTGTTGAGACTTTCGAGCCATCTGAATTTGATAATGAATAAGGTTTTACCCATAGTCAAGATGCCAATCTAGGAGACTAGCTATTCGCAGGAAACCCATTGTTGTGAGTCTCCAAATATTTTCTTGAATATTGCCTTTACTTTCAACCCTTGTGCCTTGACTCAACCGTCCCTCGACCAAAGCCCACAGTTTAGACATGAGATGAATAGACAAGGCTAAGGACAATAATTTACCGTGACTATGGTAGACACTCATCCCGAGATTGGTTTCCAACAAATATTACTCTAGTTATGTAAATTTTATTATTAAGACCTAACTAGTGTTGGAACACCACGGTCACTAACTTAGCCAATACCATAGCTTAAATACCCTGTCACACTATGACCTACCAGTTGTCAACAACAATACCTGATCACTACAACCCTTGTGACCATGGTCTGGCAGGTTTGACACAAATAGAATTTCTTGACCCAGTTGTTAGAAATCTTTTCTTATGCTGTGCCTTGGAGTTGGTTACCCCATCGATAACTCTAGTATACCATAGACGAGTAGATCATCCTATTTTGTCGACCATGTGTATTTGTACACCCTCGTTTCTCATTTATTGAGGAATGATCATTGACCCGACTTACGTCCACCATATTCCGTTACGCCGTGCCTTATTCTCTACTAACAAGAGTCGAAGTACAGTATATGAATTTTGGGAACCCTCTAACCACATTATTCCAAAACCTATGCCCTATTTCTAAGGTGGGTAGACTATAAGCCTTCAAAAATTTCGGGATATACGAGGAGTTCCGATTGATTAGAATGATGTATGTTAGAATGATAGTTAGTGTCCTATGGACTCCCACTTTCCTTTTAGATCACCTTGTGTTCCCGATCGTGCCATTAATATTCAGAGCACGAGACCAGCTATTACCCCTCAACAAATTTCATATGCAAGATCTAGACGAGTCCACCTTCATCTAGGTACATCATGTTCCACTCAAACCCGTCCCCTTGTACTCTATTTTCATGGTACGACTTTCAGGTTAAAGGGACTAGCTATAACCCTTGCCATAGTACCGGTAAACTTCTCGACTACAAATAGAGACTCAATCTCGACTTGAATCTTTCGACCAAATATATGGTTGTAATCTACACGAAGCCACTACACGCATGTCACTAGTATGCCACTCAATTGCGTCTTCTCGTGTGACTTAAACACAAAAGTCACGAAAAGCGCATCCTCAAGGCTTACAAAGCATATTAACCAATCCGGCTGCTATCTAGCTCAATCGCTTGGGTGAAAACTGTTCTAGGATTACCCTAACCTAGCAGTAATAGGTTACCATTGGGAAATTAGACCAGTCAATAGAGACTGAAATCCGAGGTTCATCTAACCAACGATTGGCGTCCAATCAGGAACCCATTGGGACCCAGTAAAACCCATCCATACATACCACTACATTGGATTATAAACCGAACTATTTGAAATAGGCCCCTATACATATTATGTAGTCTCCTCTCTTAGATTGTGAAGTCATTCGCAACCAAAATTCTATCTACCTAGAAGTCGTGATACGAAGTTGTATTACGTTTTATCCCTTGCTCGTGTGTTTAAATAACCACGGAGGAAATCACAAACTTGATTTCCCAAATTTCCGTCCTATTATGGAACATTGTTTAGATTAATTTCGAAAACGAAATTTCTGTATTACATGGATTACAAGACCCTCTAAGAAATGAAGGTGCTTCGATTTAGCAAGTGACTAGACTAGAGTAGCCCATCTAGCAAATAAGCCTTTGGCTCATAAACTCTTTCTATCTGCGTCATTGGATCCTCTACCGCTCTTGAAACATCGTAATTGCTCTCAATTATTTCCTTTATCTTCCTGTCATTCCTATTGTAGAGTGACGAATGATCATTAGAATTATCAATATTTCGTTGCCACTCGTGTAAATTTGTTGCTTGTTATAATTTGGGGTAAGGGAGGATTATAGAGACCAAAAGCAATAGAGATCCATTTTTAACAAGTAGCTGGTAGATTATAAAGTTTTAGGGACATATCATCTAAGGAGTAGAGTGACCAAAGGTGGGTAGAAGTCCTCGGAGTTTCGTATTTACAAAATGGCTAGAAGGAGGATACAACTATTTTCGAGGAATTAAAAATTTAAGGAAAAGTATGAGATAGAATTTCGAGGACGAAATTATTTTAAGGTGGGTAGATTTGTAGCTCCCCTTCCCGGAAATTGTAAAATATTTTATTATAAGTTCATTTTACAAATGGTGATTTTTTAGACTGCACATAAAGGGTATATACGCCATTATAGATCTATTGCATCTTGATTATTATTTTTATTATTAAGTTATCGAGATTATATAATATTAATAATATATCATGGTTATTAAATAAATAACTTATTTATTGTTAATAATTATTATTATTTTATCAAAGATATATAAGTATATATGTGTGTGTATATACATGCATATAAAAATATGTGTATGAGGGTATATATATATAAATAGATAATATATATGGGTGTTTGGTCCTCTTGTAGTCTGATACTTGTTTGAGTATCTATTGGTTACATATGCTTGTGGGATGAAATTTTAGTGGGTTTTTGTATATATATTGGTTGTGAAGAACTGAGAAAATCGTTTATCATCTAATTCTTTGATATTCCTACATAATGCAATGTTTGATTTTGGGTTTTGGTCGTCTTTGTATACTATTAGTAATTAAGGAATGAAGAATTGACGATTAAGAGCTGCGTTTTGTTAGGGTCTCAATTCTCTGTTATTGTTATTACAAATACAATATTAGATATGAAGTGGAAAGGTCAGAAATGTAGGAAGTTGAGATGTGTGTTTATGCTTATTTGACGAACCGTCAAACTGATAGGGAAAAGAAGATGAAAGTTTGTTTTGTAGGTTATGACTCTGTCTTTTATTTCCATTGGTTAAATAATTGATGCATATTTTCAACTGAGAAAAAGGAGAATACAAGAAGCAGCAGCCAAACCGAGCCTTACAAGGCTCAACAGCCCGGCTAAGTAGTTGAGGCCCACACCAGCCCAACGAACCAAAGCAGCACCCGACCCCCCTCTGGTTTCCTTTTATACGCGCGACAGTGCGAGAGATCGAAACCTTAGCCAACCCTAAACACCAGAGCGCCGACACCACGGTCCCCCGGCGACCTCCCCCAGCCAGGGCGTGGCCGCGCGCGCCCACAGCGCCGCCGGCCGGCCGGCCAAACTGCCGGGCGCGAGAGAACCAGCCGCGCGCACAACACTGACAGCAGGGAGCGCGTTGCAGGGAGCCAACTTCGTCGTGTAATATCGCGACGCTCAGTCGACCATTTGCCGAGTCGTTTTCTCGGGTACGTCCCCAACCCATACGAGTTTATTCCCCTTCAATTAGAACGAATTGATATGCTTTATATTGATCGAAGGATCGACCCAAACTTCGACGAAATTCTGTTCCAAAAACAGAGCACAGTCCAACCCCGACCATGAGTTGGAAGGCGGTTTCCCGTCGATTTTTCGAAGGTTTTAAGATTGTGTCTGAACACTGTTTTAGACGACCTGTAGAAGAGGGAAACCCCACCAGTAGTTTGATTCCTAATGATTTATACAGTAAGATAAATTAGATTGAAATCGAGAAAAAACCTATGAAAACAGTTTTCGAAAAATTAGAAATTCATCCACACGACGTGCGTCACGCCAATCCGGACGACGTGGTCGCGAACCGAAAGGATCGAAAGCTGCGTAATAGCTTCGTGGTCGTGTGGGCTTTGACGGAATTCAAATTGGTCGCGTGTGCACGACGAATTTGATGCGTATCCGTCGAAATTCCCCGTATCGTGCACTTTGCAAATTTCTCAATTACTTTGTGCACGCTCGTCAGATCGAGACGAAACTTGTGCCAACAGGACCGTATCATTTTTCTGGTCCTGTATGCCAAGTTTGGTCCAATTCTGAGACCGTTGACAAAATCGTCGTTTTGCGGGCCCCGCGGTTCCACTCAACGGGCGATTTTGTGCACGGCCCGTCGGAATCCAACTCTGGACATATGGTTGGGTTCGTATCGGAAAACTGGATCCGTAGACAGATAGTTTGACGACTTTAGAGACCATTGACTCTGACACGCTTTTCGGTGCAAAGCGGGTCTAACGGCGGACATCGTTTTTGCCCGAAATTACCGTTTTGCCCCTGTGTCCAGAATTGGACGTAAGGACAGGCAATACTAGCTAATTTGACTATTCTGAGATCACTGGTATTGTCTATTTCAGCTTCCGGGGACTGTTGTACGGGTTTTGACTATTGTGGTATATTGAGTGATTTGGATCATCGGTTTCACCAGCACAGGACCACAGGCGAGTACAGTTTATTGTTTGCATTTCGATATTGATCTTTACTATATTTCATTGATTAGTCATTGGTTATGTGATTATTTTCTATTATAAATTGTTGAGTCGGGAATGAGAAGTACCAAGGATGTGTGATCTGACCTTAGACCGTGTAGACCGTGTAGACCGTGTTGCATTTATTTCTTGTAGACCGTGTAGACCGTGTTGCATTTATTTCTTGTAGACCGTGTAGACAGTGTTTATTTATCTCTTGTAGACAGTGTAGACAGTGCTTTATTTACTGCATTTAAACTGTGTAGTTAGTGATTATTATTCTGTAGACAGTGTTTCTTTATTGCTATATTTTCTGTAGACCGTGTAACTGTAGACCGTGTAACTTTAGACCGTGTAGACCGTGTCGCATAATTGTCCCGAGACCGATCACATATCAAAGGTACTTCTAACGGTGGAAAGTATATTGGTCTATTTATTACTATTGATTTTTCTTACGGCTTTAATGTTATTTTCAAAACTCATGATTGATGCCTAACCTTTGTTTATAGTCATTTTCTTTATTTGAAATTGCATTCAGTGAATTGTGCTCGTTCCATTCCTGACTGGAAACCAACATTTTCAGGTTAGCCGTGGATTCATTTAGCTTGGGGAGTGACGGGAATACTTGCAGACAAAGGCCTAGAGACTAGTTAGATAGTCAAGTTATAGTCATTCAATATTTGTACAAGTTTATATTTTTCTGCAAATGTAAAACTTGTGATCATTGTAAATTAAATTAATTATGTGAATGAGCATTGTTTGTGAATTTGTTCTTCATGGCCGTGACAGCGTTCTACCGCCGACACTGCGGCGTAGGCTGGCTTGGACACGTCTCGTATCCGTTTAAAAAAAAAAAAAAACGGGTGCGGGTCGTGACACTCCCATCTGTCGGGGGTGGAGGCATCTGAGGCCCCGACTGTGGGGGAAACTGTTGAGAGAATGGTGGTGGAGGAGGCAGTGGTACATTCCCTCCCGGTGGCATGGTAGTAGTCTGTCCAGCCTGGCTGCCTGCGGGTGCTGCGATATCCGGGTACTCCATCGTCGGTGTCGTAGTAGGCTGCGACAGTCCTGGCTGGTAGGGTGTCGCTGGAGTCATGGGAGGATTCTGTCCCTCCGAAGTAGCCTCTTCACCAGATGTGAGGGCCAAAGCAGAAGTGCGTTCGCTTCGTAGATTCATACTGTTGGCATAAGGAAGATAAGTTGATATTAGAAAAGATTAGATATGAAGTAAATCGAATAATCAAGGAAGTTTCGAAAAGATTGGAAGTCAAGAGGTAGTAGTAGTTCTGGATGAGATATTCCTATTCCTATATGCAGGCTTGTTGGGCACAGTCATGTAACCCAACAATATTTAATCGACCTGCATGGGCCACCACAAAAACATGTAACGCCCCAGTCCCAAAACATGTAGGACCAAGTACGTGAACATGCCAGCTGCACATATACGAAGAATACTCCAATATATGGAATCCTCATATATGCACATAAGCTGTAAATAAAATAATCACAGGCCAGAATAACATATCTAATCTCATCACAGCTCAACACAGAAGATAATAGAGTCCAAATAAATAAATAAGAGTATCAAAAGATAGCCGAATGAACATACTCACTCCAAACAGCTATGAAAAATAGTCTCACAAGATCGGAGTCCAACCCCCGCAAAATTGAAAGAAAATGAGATGTAAAATAATGTCCACTAATGTCTCAAATATAGAATAAACTAGAAATCAGTAGTGACTGCCTCGTCATCGATGTATGATGGGTCCAGTGCTGCTCCGTACTCCTGCGGAAAGTCGTCTATTCCTGGAAAGATAACCAGGTCCTCAGGGGACATAGCAAGATACAAGAAAACACCATGCCATATAAACTGTGATAATATAATAGAAGAAAAAGGGATGCATGTAATAGGGTGCCTACCAGTTCTACAGTGAAAATGCAGTTAAGAACAGACCTTCAACGCATGGGTATCTGACTCAGTAGCAGTAACTCAGGTATGGCCCCATCAGGATACCAGGGACCTCAAAGCATAATATTCCTCGAATGTCAGAGGCCAGCAGTATCAGTAATAGGAAAGTGCATAAGGACCCATACGTTAAGGACACTGTTCTCCCCACCCAATGCCTAGTAGGGTCACATCCATGACTCATGAACCTCTAGTAACTGCCAAGTCTTCTAGCATGCAATTCTATTGGAAGTTACTCCTATCCGTCGCACGTACCATACGTATCGGTGGCCAGCCGACTACGCGGATACGTGTCCTATATGTGACTCACATCACGTAATACAACAAGTGTCAAGGCCGTATGAGATATACCAATACCTCAACATCAATGGGTGGTCAATAAACTAAGTCAATGCAAGAGAATACATAAAACAAGAAAAACGACCGATAGAGTCGCTTGCACCCACGTGTGACTTGGACGCACAGTTTAAATATCACAAAACAAAATACTGAAAATAACAACTGAAAATAAGAATATAATAATCACAGAGTAAGGTGGCAAGGTATCTTGCCTGGTGGTGCAAAGTGGCAAGTCCAAGTAATCACAACATCAGTCAAGAAACGTCACAATCTCCAAACAACTCCGAACGCTGAAACAAACATCAAAAATGATCTTGGTGAAGAAGATATACCTAGGAAACGCTTGTTTAAAAGTCAAATTCTGGAACAGGGGCAAAATCGTAATTTCGGGTCAAAACGATGTCCGTCGTTGGACCCGCTTTGCACCGAAATGCGTGCCAAAGTCTACGATCTCTAAAGTCATCAAACTACATGTCTACAGTTTCAGTTTGAGGAGAGGAACTCAATGGTATGTCCAGTTTTGGATTCCGAGGAGCCGTGTACAAAATCGCCCGTTTGAGTGGGTCGCGGGCCCGCCAAAATTGGGTTCCGATTCGACCTTCTCAGAATCGAACCAAACTTGGCATGCAGGACCAGAATTTCGATCCAGACCTGTTGGCGCAAGTTTCGTCTCGATCCGACGACTGTACACGAATTTATGGACAAGTTTGCAAAACGTCGATACGGGGGTATCTCGACGGATACACATTGATTTCGTCGCGCACACGCAACAAAATCGAGTCCCGTCGGTTCCCACACGTCGGTAACATCCATACGCGCCTTTCGATGCGTATAGCGCGCGACCACGTCGTCCGCTTTGTCGGGGCGTACGTCGTATCGAAGAAAATTCTAAAA
The DNA here is from genome assembly GCA_029216955.1 of Iris pallida. Lineage (NCBI taxonomy): Eukaryota > Viridiplantae > Streptophyta > Magnoliopsida > Asparagales > Iridaceae > Iris > Iris pallida. Next base: position 15,071,526 of record JANAVB010043419.1, on the reverse strand, counting down.
TTTTATATAAATTAACACAGGTTTTTCTCCAACTTCAATATCAGTTTATTTCCTACACATTAATCGAAACAACGATCTAGAAGATGCGTTGTGATCTCGGTTATGTTGTCTTCACATGTGTTCAATTAGTTTTTACGAAATTTTAATGGACAGCGAGAAAAGTGGCCGACAAGTTGGCGTTTCAATACAGTTTTTAATTTCAGAAGAGTAGGTTTTTCTCCAACTTCGTCTCGATTTTTCGAGCAAGTTGGATGGTCATGTCAAAATCCACCTGGGAGATCTTGAAGAGGGTCATGAGGGCTTTATCTAAGATTTTCTAGATCAAAAAGTTATCAAGTACAATCGAAGTAAAGTTCGAGGAAAGTTGAGTACCTGGCTGAGTTTAGAAACAGGGTATCTCTATTTCGGGATCTATTTTGACGTGCTTGGCGAGGCTTTGATGCACGCACGGTGGCCGCAAGCAACCTGGGATGTGCGCCTGGGGTTCGAGACTGGGGAGGTGAAGAAATTTCTTTGAAGGTTAGGGTTTGGTTTGTTGGTCGAGGTTACAATATATAGCGCCGCTACTGATGACTCCTAATATAACTAAGGCTCGGTTTGTTAATATACTAAGGTTTTGGGTTCAACACAATAGCAGCTGAGCTGCTCGCAATTTCTCTTGCTTAGGAGAGGGGTCGGGTCCCACCACCAATTGCTTTGGTTTGTTTTCCTCTCTTTTTTTTTTACAACACAAACACAAGTGCTCTTGACCACCTAGGCTGGCCCGCCCCCTCTAGCTGGGTGTGGCCGAGCCCACTGTTACTTTTTTTTTTACTAATAACCTTTATATACATAATTATATATATATATATATATGAATAAAAATCTAAAAATCCTATAAATTATTATTACGTAACAAAATGGTTTTTAATAATTGAAAACTATATCGATTAACAATTAGAAATATATCAAGCACAATTATACATATAATATCTAAAATTACGAATATACCAATTACCACATTAATTCCAAATAATATCGAAAAATTATTTTTAAAACACTAAAATAATTAGAAATTTTGGGGTTTTACACTTCCGCGTATCAAGTATTGGCATCCGCGTATTGGCTTTCGCGTATCAGTATTGGCATTCGCGTAGTGGCTTTCACGTATCGGCATTGTTGGCCTGAGTTGCATGAGTTAAGTCGAGTGCCATCGCTTTAAGTCGAAAAGGACCGTAATGTCTAAGTTGGCTAAGTCACGGAGTCGTTAGGCACGACCTCATCTTGAAGCACGGACAAGTCTAAGCAAAGTCTAAGGGCACGCCCTGCACGAGTCAACCCCTTGATGCCTTGGCACGGCCGAGTTCACATAAGTTGCTCCTCGGTGAATCACTGTCTCGAACATGTTAAGTTATGAATAGAATACGGCACGACCCTGCCGTCCCGAGTTGAAGTTTGGTCAAGTACCTAGGCAATGAGGCACTGCCTCGATCGAAATACACGTTGACATGATAGCACGACTATGTCGTTGCATAACGAGTTGGTTGGACGTCAAGTCTTAAAATTGATCCTAACGCAAGACTAGAAAGACAATCGTAAGGGACTCGTAAGCTGCACAAAGTAAATGAACGTGTCGGTTTTGTATGGGTGGGCGAGGAGCTCACTCCACCAGTACAGTTGAGTACTGACACCCACACAGTGTTCATGTGCAGGCACAGGTAGAAGCTCGTGGCGCGAAGCTCGCTTGGATGCGTCGAGGCACGGAGTTCCTTGGCGATTCGAAGCGTGCGGTCGCGTGGATTGAAGACTTATACAGGACGTAATGTATGGACATCGCCTTCCAAAGCTTCCGCTGGCTCAAGCAATGTAATCGAGAGATGAGAGAGAGCAGAGTGACTTGTAAATGAGATAAAAGTGAACACGAGAGACTTATAATTTGGCCTTGCGCCCACAAATGTAATCTTGTATTCAATATCAATAAAGAGTTCTTTTGAATAACTTGTGTCTTGTCTTTAAATTTCTGCTGCATGTTCAATATTTCTGCTTGGGACTTCTGTGCGACGACCCCGTCGCCGCCGATGTAATCGGCCGTTATGAAACTGCCTTGCACGAGCGCAATCTAGGCTCGTGCGGCATCACGCCTTAGCGAGGACGATCGCTCCTACGGGAGCGGGGTGTGACAGCTACAGCACGTCTTGTCTTTGGATACAAGATGGATCTCTTATCGGCAATGTCCTGCCGCTTGAATGTAGGATTGCGTTCTTTTGTATAGACCATGCTTAATGACAAAGCGGCAAGGCAAGATTTTCCTCGTACCGAGATGCCATACACCTATCTATTCGGATGGCTATTGCTTTACCATTTCTGTTTGATGAACCCAAATATGGGAACTGTCGGCGGAGATTTCATCAGACGCTACTCCAGTGCTCATTGGCAATATACTGCTCTTTCAGAGTGCAGATTTGCCTTGAACCGTGGATCGGGATGGAGTTTTCATTGTGTTGAGCCTCCTCATGGCTATGAGGCTATGTCTCCACAAATGATGGATTTGACTGTAGAATTACTCCGTTTAAGCCCATCCATCTTTTCGTAGCTGCAGGCGATCCGTCCCTCTCACTTGGTCTACAGATTCGAGAAAGAGTGCTATTTGGAACCGTACTTGCCAAGTCGATTTGCACGGCAGTTCGGATATGATCAGCTTCATGTGGGTAACGCCACCACTTGCCTACAGGCCAAGGGTTACCTCATCAATAGGGCTAGGGCCTGGAGCTATTACAATGCCCGGGGTACAAAAGCTATATTTTCCATGCCCTACAATCTTCCACAAGGCCCGCGTATGTTATATACATACGCAAACTTCTATGCTTCAGCGAACACATTCACTGAAAGCTTCCATCCTGCACACAGCTTTGCAAGTGAAAGAGATCAAAACAGGAAAAACACACTGCTTACTCTTTTCGGGATACAGAGGACAAAGATCCTGCAGATCCACCACTAGAAGCTTCCATTCAAAAAACTATCCCGATGAAGTTCAGGATCCTCTGAATGTATCCTTAAAGGTGCAGAAAGAGAAATCCCCTGCTAAGGGATTGAAGAAAAGAAAGGCTAAGGAGACGACGGCTCCTCCTCAGCTGGATAATAGACCTGCTTCCCTAAGGACTCCAAAGAAGAAAAGAAGGACATCTTTGACCATAAATGAACCAATGACTACAAGAACGACTCGTTCCCAGTCAAAACAGATGCTCCTCAGTTCCTCCTCCGGAGAGAAGGAAATCACTCATTTTTCTATTCAGAAGCAGGAAAGAGTCACAGAAGGAGGAACGTCTACCACTCTGATCGATCTGGAGGATGATCGCACCGGAGCTACTGAAGAGCCGGTTGCATCACCTCATAGAGAGGTCAGGAGAAAGTTGGTAGTTACAGAAGAGATACTGTCTCAAGAAGGTAATATCAAGATTGTGATATACCCTAATAATATATTTTTTTTATTCTGTCAAAGATTTATATTAAATTGATTTCTTTCTTTGCAGTGGCTTCTTCAGAGGATGTTCGACCGTCAACTACCACTGCAGAGCCTCCGCGATCGAAAGCTGTGATGGTACGTATTCCCGTCAATGTACTTGCCACGGCGGGGATAACGGTTCCATCCCCAACTCCTATGACTCCGGGAGCCACTTCTCCAGAGAAGGATCTGCTTCCACAAAATTCTCCTAAAGCTCCAAAGCCTACTCATTCTGAAGAGACGATGATTGAAGCCTTAGCCGGTTGCGACTTTGATGATGAATCATATGATGATGATTGGAATGACATCACTAAAGAGAAACAAACTTTAGTGGATGTACCATCACCTCAGGAGCTCCCGGTTGATGAAGATTATACCATTGATAAAGAGGAGGAAAATATGGTTATCGATGAAGAACATATCAATCCCAAGATCGATGAACCCATAATCTCTGAGAAACTTGAGACGTCTGGAGTGGCAGCAGAATTAGCAGATCAAACTCCAATGACTCTGCCACTTCAGACTGAATCTGGAGCAGGAAGTAGTCAAGCTACTATGTCTGCAGAGACCCTGTCAAAACTTCAGCCAGAGATAGTCAAACCTCTTGAGACTCCTCATGCTATACCAGTTCAGGTAAATTTCTAAACATGATCTATTTGTCGTAGCTCCTTCCGCATTGTATATTGCTAATACAAATGACATATTAAATTGCAAAAAATCCCACAGAGACTGTAGCAGGGGAGGGAAGCTCTTCTCACATCAGCGCTCAAGATGAAGTGCTTCCAAAAATTGTAAAGACTCCAGCGGAAGTAGTAGCCACTCCAAGAGCCGTGGCAACTAATAAATTCGTGGTGGCCTCCTTCACGAAAGTCTTCTTTACATCCCTGGAGCCTCTGGTTCATAGAGTGATAGAGAGAGAAGACGTTCCTTTTAGTACCATCAGAACTCCCTCCATATTCATGATCGGAGGCATCCGCAGTCAAGGGGATGAAGCTCAGGCTATATTTTTAGAACACATTTTGTATGAGCTGGAGGGATCTATAAAAGCTTACAAGGAGCTAAAAAGAGGAGATATCGAGCAATTAGTAAACACATAATATGAAGCTATGGCTCGAGAAGCAGAAATTAGTAAAGCCAATTTTGAAGCATTTTTGCTGGCTTTTACTAGACAGTCCTCTGAATTAGATATTCAAATTGCTGAAGCAGCTTCTACTGCTAAAAGTCATAAGGCCAAAGATGCAGATGAAGAGGAGAAAGCTGCTGATCTGGAGGCTAAAATTGCCCAGCTTCAAGCAGAGCTCAAGACTGTCAAGCAAAATTTAGAACGAGAAACTCAGCTACACCAAGCTGCTGTTAATCAAATAGATGCTCTGAAGCATCAGAAGAATGAATTTGAGCAGCTTCAGAATGAAGAACTAGCACGATAAACTGCTCCTCTGCATCCATTCGATCATGAGTCAGGAAGGATTGAAGCCAGACAGCGGGTGCTAGATTCCTGTAACGAAAGAGTTCAAATTTTAAAGAAACGAATTGTAGAACTTATTACTTATCCTTCAGAATAGGATGAGCAAAGTTCGTTGTCTTTTTCATTACAATGTTTCTTTTTTTCTTTTTTTTTTAACTAGAAATAAAATGGGAAACTTTTTATGTGGTTCCATTACTTGTTGCATATCTTATCTTATTATAGATATAAGTAATAGAATAGAAAATATATTCAGAGGTACTGGACATGATATATTTCTTGATTAGAAAATAACAATATATATTATATCTGCTCAGAGGTAGTGTGGACGTGGCAGAATATAATATTTTTAGAAATACTGTTATTTCAATAGACAACTTTATCAGAGGTAGTAGGGACGTGACAAGTTGCTGATGTAGATAATCGGAATTCAGTTGTGTGAAGGACATGAATTCTTTTTTATTTACAAGAAAGTAAATAAAAGACAATAGATGCCAAGACTAATGAATGAGTGAATGATAAGTCAAAGAAAGTGAATGAATGAACAGTCACTTCGGTTTTCGAGGAGGAGACACTGAATGAATGAACAGTCATCTCGATTCTCGAGGAGGAGACACTGAATGAATGAACATTCATCTCGATTCTCGAGAATGAATGAATGAACAGTTGAACTTCTTTTGAAAAAGAATAGTCGCATCAGTTCTCGAAGCCGATCATCTAGTCGTTTTGTCTATAAATAAAACAAAACTTTTGTAGATATTGTCAACTTCTTTTCTGCACAAAATGTCTTTCAAAGATTTGCTCACTCCGGAGGTCGAAGCTATGACTGAGAAGCCTCCTGCTGAGTCTCCGGTTCTTCCTCAGAAAGAAGTAGGTGAAGGCTCAACCGTTCCTGTACCAAAGCAGGACCTGATTGCTAAGTTGGTGGAGCCTAGGAAGACTGCTGAAGAAGAAGCTGTAAGAATGGCCGCCTGTGAGTTGCTAGTGTGTTCAAACAACGAGATGTTTGAGTTGCTGGCAAATCATGTATTTAATAATAAAGGATCAGGTCCTCGTCCCCGTCCTTGATATTATGTAACTCTTTCTGCTTTTGAATAAAAATAAATTTTATTTATATTATTTCTCTGAATGAAGAACATTTTACTTTTATACATAATACTTTTTGAGAAATTTGCCATTGATAGGCATCATAGCAACTCTGCCATCCATATCTGTTAATTGATAGGCTCCATTTGAGAAAACCTTGTTTATAACATACGGACCTTCCTATTTTGCCTCGAACTTGCCTTTACTCATATGAGTCATAGTCATAGAACGTCTGACTATAAGAACTAGCTCGCCTTCCTGAAATGTTCGTACTTTGACTTTGCGATTAAAAGTTTTTGAGATACGAGCTTGATAAAGTTAGATATGTTGTTGGGCCAATAGCCTTTTTTCATCGAGCGCCTCCAATTCTTGAAGCCGAAGACGATCATTATTCTCCGTGGTAAGTTCATTAGCAATAGCAATTCTTAAGGATGGAATTTGAACTTCCAGCGGTAAGACAGCTTCAGATCCATATACCAGAGAAAAAGGTGTGCAACCTGTGGGATTACGGACTGTAGTGCGATAAGCCCATAGACATTCTCCAAGTTTCTCACTCCAATTACGTTTGTTAATAGAAACAAACTTTTTAAGGAGTTTGATAATAATTTTGTTGAATGCTTCAGCTAACCCGTTAGCTGCAGGATTATAGGCCGTAGAAGCAACATTATTAATTCTGTTATCATTACAGAACCTAGTAAACTTCTGACTGACGAACTGTGGCCCATTATCATAGATGATCCGACGAGGTACACTAAATCTATATATCACATGATGTTTGATGAAGTTAATGATATTACTAGTCTTCACTTCAGCTAAAGGTATAGCTTCAGCCCATTTAGAGAAATAATCGGTTATAGCTAAGATAAACCGATGTCCTTTAGATGAAGAAGGATTGATTGGACCAATTATATCCATGCCCCAAGCTTCGAAGGGCCATAAGGCAGCAGTTGGGTGAAGAAATTCTGACGGTTGGTGAATGAAATCTGCATAAATCTGACATGCACGGCATTTCCTTGCATAGTCAATGGCATCTGACACCATATAGGGCCAGTAATAGCCCATACGTCGAATATGATCCTGTAATTTAGGACCAGACTGATGTGCTCCACAAACGCCATCATGAGCTTCACGTAATATTTTCTTTGCTTCATCACCAGCAAGACATCTTAAGAGTAATCCATCAAAAGTTCGTCGAAAGAGAGTTTTGGTGGTATGATTATAATAGAATCGAAGCGATCGATGACGAATACTTGTAGCTTCCTTAGGATCTTCAGGTAGTATGTCATGAACTGCAAAGTCGATGAAAGGTGCTCTCCAGTCTTCACTAATGACATTGACTTCAGTTGAATTACTGAATTCAATATTATGGTTGTTTTCAATGCAAAATAATTCTCTATTGGAGAGAACAATTATTTGCTGTCTTTTGACTGTAATTGCCAAGACCGCAGCCAAGTTAGCTAAAGCATCAGCTTCTGTGTTACATGCTCGACGTACATGTTCAATAAAGAATCCTTTGAACGAAGAAGCTATTCTAATTGCTGCTTCATGGTGTGGTACTAAATCTTGATGTCGAAATTCATATGTGCCTCTAACCTGAATAACAATCAACTTAGAATCACCATATACTTTGAGAAATTCAATATCCAGTTGTTTGGCTAATTGGAGTCCAATGAGCAAAGCATTGTATTTTGCTACATTGTTGGAGCATGACTCATCTAAGGAATAAGCTCTCTGAATAGCTAATCCATCTGGTGAAACAAGAACGATTCCCACTCCAGCAACAAGGATGCCTCCAGGTCCAATTCTAGATGCTCCGTCGAAGAATAAACGTCAAGTATGAAATTCTTCTGAGATCATATTTGATTCCAATGTCTCATCTAAAATTTTGTCATAGAGCTTAGATGTCTCAGGGACAGGATGAGCTGCTAAGAAATCAGCTAGTGCTTGGCCTTTCACAAACTTTTAGAGAACATACACCATATCATATTGTGCTAATAATATGGCCCATGTAGCAAGCCTGAAATTGAGTGTGCTGGGCTTTTTCATTAAGATCCGAAGAGGATTGACTCGGGAAATAACATGAATGGTTTGGCCGATAATATAATGCCTTGTCTTTTGAACAGCAAACATTAAGGCTAAGCATTCCTTCTCCACAGGACTATAACGATGTTCAGCTCCAATCATCGTCCGACTAAGGTAGTATATGACTTGTTCATGACCTTCTTTGTTCTTCTGAGCCAGCAAAGCTCCCAATGAATGGTCCATCGCCCGGACATACATCAAGAAGGGTATTCCTGAGATCGGTGGTACAAGGACCGGTGGGCTCATCAAATATCGCTTTATGTCATCAAATGCTCGCTGACATTCTTCTGTCCAAATGAAAGATACACCTTTCTTCATTAACTGAGTAAATGGTCTGCAACGTCCAGATAAATTCGAAATGAACCTCCTGATGTACGTAAGTCGACTTTGGAATTCTCGTAGCTCTTTTAGGTTGCGTGGAGGACGCATCTCTTGAATGGCTTTGATCTTCTCGGGATCAACGTGTATACCTTTAAAGGTAATGACGAATCCGAAAATTTTGCCACTAGAGACACCCAAGAAAGACTTGGTGGGGTTCATTTTGAGTTGATGCTGGCGCATTAGATTGAAGATAGTTCTTAAATCTTGGATGTGATCTTCCTTTAAAGGACTTTTGACAGCAATATCATCAACATAGCATTCGATGGTCTTTCGTAAATGATCTTGAAAGATAGTACTCATAGCCCGCTGGTAAGTTACACCTGCGTTCTTAAGAACAAAAGGCATGACTGTATAACAGTATACTCTACGAGGAGTACGGAATGAAGCGTGTTTTTCATCTTCAGGATTTATCCGAATTTGATTGTATCCAGAAAAACCATCCATGAAAGAGATTCGTTCGAATCCATAAGTATTATCGATCATGACATCAGTAATTGTGAGCGGGAATTCATCTTTAGGTAACGCATTATTAAGATCCCAAAAATCTATACACACTCGTACTTTCTCGGTCTTCTTCAAAACTGGTACAACGTTGGCTACCCAGTCAGGATGCTGTTCTTCTCTGATAAAACCATAGACAATAAGCTTTTTGACATCATCATCTATCGTATCCATCATCTCATGCTTGAATTGTCGTTGCTGTTTTTTGACTGGCTTGGCATTAGACAAGATGTTAAGTTTATGAGTTACGACTTGAGGATCTAATCCCGGTATATCTTCATAACTCCAAGCGAAGACATCAATATATTCACGAATGAGGTGAATCAATTCTTGTTTATCATCCTCTGGGAGATTTTTGCTAATGAAGATTGGTCGTGATACACCCTTCTCTCCAACATCGATCTGGATTAGTTGATCCTTAGTAGGTGGTTCTCGTTGTTCGAAATAGAGTTCCTACTGATTGTCCATCTTTTGTATCCAAGGGTCTACTTCAGGAGCTTCCACAATATCATCTTCGTCATCGTCTGAGAACTCAGCTGACACCATATTAAAAGACACTGTTACCCGATGGACATGACCAATACTGGTATCAGAATCCCATGAGATAGAATCAGAAGATTTAGATCGCTCTTCTTCATCGGATTCGGAAGCTTCTGGAATTGGAAGTGGTGAAGTATAACCTAATCCCTGCTTCGTTTTACTGTAATATTGTTGTGATTTTTCTTTTGGAACAGAAATACAAATAGGGGTTCGCCTTCCTTTACCTCTATTGAGACCAGTTTTGAAATCATTGCCTATTTTACGGATAATTGCCTTGGACTATGGACTATGGACTATAGCGACGTAATTGTAGCCTTCCTGTATCATCCTTATTATCGTTGTCGGGCACGATTTTTTGTTCTTCTCTTTTATTAAAAAGTATAGGAGTTTCGCCTTTCTTTCGAGAAGGTACTAAAAAGAACGATTCTTGTATTGAATCCAATGATACGCATTTTGGAGAGACGATACAACTCCTATTGTAAGTGGCTTAAAGCTATTTAGCATATCCAAATAACATTGAGCATAATAAGAGACATCAGTATACTACAAAGGAGATGCTTTATTGATCTTTACATCATCATTTACAACAGGACCTTTAGCCTTAACAGGCTTAGTCAGATTGATGACTAGAGGGGGAGAAGAAGAACGAGAAGGGGGAGGAGGCTTTTTACGACGAAAGTCGATTACAAGTGGCTCAGAAGAGGTAAGCTCCCTTTGCTCCTGACTAACACCAGGAGGCTGCTTCTTGTGAGAAGGAAGGTAGATAGTCAACGTCTTAGAAGACTGAGGACAAAAAGTACGGCCTTTGACAGGGATCACCAGAGTATCATCCGGCACACCTTTCTGTTCTTCATCAGTATTCATTGCCAATACCACCTTCATGAATTCCTCCTTATACATGCGAGAGTCGTTGCAGTACGCTTCAACCCCCTTGAAAGGATTTAGATCTGCAACTTCTTTTTGTACTTTTCTATTGCCATCCATATATTTGAAATATTGGTGGAGAGTAGAAGGTATAATGTTGTGTTCATGGAGGAATGGTCTTCCCAGTAAAGCATTGTATGAACCATGATTATCAATCACGTAGAAAGTCATCTTTGTACGAAGATTGCCGATTTGAAGTTTCAGGCGTATCTTCCCCAAAGGTTCACTTCTTCCTTGATTGAACCCCAAGATGGTAGTGATAGTTGTAGAAAGGTTGTGCACTGGGATCTTCAAAGCATCCAGCAAAGACTTCGGCATGATACTAAGAGCAGACCCTGGGTCAATCAAAATGCGATCGACTTTTATGGTGTCCACATATCCCATGAAGTAGAGAGGACGATCATGAAGATTGTCTTCCAACAGCATGTCATCTTGTGTAAAAGTGATGTTAGGTATTAATTCAAATACACTATGACAATGTGTACAACTGACAGGCTCTTTTTTCGACTTCTTGAGGGGATTAAGACAAGCATCAGCCTGCATTAAAGCTTCACTTAACGTTTCTCGAATTTCTTTTGAGAGACGTAAAAGTTCAAAGATTGATAATTTCGCTGGAGTGTTAGCCAATTGGGCCAGTATATCAAAATTATATGGCTTTTCAAGTCCAAGAGATGAGGACTTTTTCAATATTTTATCAAAGCGGACATGTTATTTTCCCTTGTCTGCTGATGTAGGTTTAGAAGGAATTGGTTCCATTACTGGCGAAGAGGTAGATAGTATATTCTCAGCAGGGAAAGATGATGCAGAAAGAACATCAGGAGATGGGGCAGGATTCTCTTGAGTTTCGGGATACTCTCTGAGGTAAGGTTTTCCAGATCTGGTGCCAATTAGAATTTCTTCTTCTGTTACTGGTTCAAAGGATACCATGTTGCAGCTCTTGGATTTAGTTTTGAAACGCTTCTTTTGATTGGAAGAGGAAGGTGCTTCAAAGTCTGCCATTAGATCCGGATGAATCCACATAATTTCTCCTTTGTCAGTGGACAGTGGAACAAGACCCTCATTTTGGAGAGGGAAAAGATTTACGATCTCGAGAGTAGCCCTCGGGATAGGGACAACACCATCTTATACAAATTATGGTGGAAAGTCACCAAATTGTACCGAAACAACATTAGCTGTCACTGTCTTCTCATCCTGCTAGAGAGTAACTGCACCAGAGTTGACCATTTCTTGGATTTTGCCTTTGAGCGCATAGCATGCTCGAGTTGGATGTCCTATAAATCTGTGATAAACACAATATTTAGGGTGGTCAGTTTTACCCACTTCCTCTGGTCGTTTTGCCTCCGGCAGTTGAAGCTTATTGCTTTTGATTAAGCAATTGAAAATGCTCATAATATCATCTTCATCAAAAGAATATTCTTCTTTTGGACGAGGTGCTTTTTGTGGTGGTGCTGTTGGAGTGGGTGTCATCTGAGCAACATTCACAGCCAACGAATCTTTACCCTTGAGATTGATGGCCAATGTTTCTTTACCTTTGCGATTGTTCTGGCGATTATTGTTACCGGGTGTGGAGTGTTCATCTTGGTTAGGATGAGTCATTTGAACTCCTAACTGTTTGAACTTCTCAGCGCTAACCTCCGTCGCTTTAGCATTCACAATGAAAGAAGGCCAATCTTGGAATTGTGTAGATCCCATCCACATGCTGATGATAGGTAACAAGTTTAATTTGCAAGTGTCTATTGTTACAGCAGATGGAGTTCCTAGAGGCATTTTAAGTGCTTCTCGGCAGAATCTTTCAATGAAACTCTCCGTGGATTCATTGTATCTTTGCTTAATTTTAATAAGGACAGACATAGTCATATCATTGACCCCCTCATAGAATCGTTCTAAGAACATTTGCTTGAAACCGGCAAAAGAAGTTATACAGCCATCAGGCAAGCTACGGTACCAGTCATATGCTGCACCAGCTAAACAACCGATGAACACCCTGGTAAGGAGAGCATCATTTGGCTGTAATTGGTCAGTCATCACTTCAAAGTGATTGATGTACTGACTTGGAGAAGTGTTGCCATCAAACAGTATGGTGGTAGGAAGCTTGTATTTAGGAGGAAATTGAACTTCCTTCCATTCCGCAGGATAAGGTTGTTTTATCCCAAGTCTTTCTAGACCGTCTTTTTACTTAAAGGCCTCAAACTGAGTGCGTAAGAGTTTTACAGCCTCATTAACATCCCCTGATGTCTGGGAATTTGTGGATTAGTTAGAATTGTTAGGAGAGGAACAACATGGTAATTACCACCCCCAGCATCAGACTGACTAGGAGCAGCTTGGACTGGTACAGAAGCAACCTGAGGAGGAGGTACCCCCAGACCAACATTAACCGGTACAGAAGATACTATGAGCTCATGATTTATAGCAGGATTTATAACCGATGGCACTGCATGTTGGGCCACAATTATAGTGTGCATACTTACGATTATTTTAGCTATGGTCTTCAGTTTATCTTCCAGTGCAGCAATTCGTTGCTCTTGACTGGATGAACTAGAGGGATCTTGATCTTCTGTAATGGCATATGCTGTCACCTCTCTTGCCACTATTGACGAGATAGTTTGTTCAGAGCTTTCACTATCTACGTCAAAGTCAGACAAAGAACCTTCTCCCAGATGAGTAATGGAAAGATCTCCCTGATTGAAAATGTCTTGGTCCAAATCCCGATTTTTCGATCTGGTATGTTGATAGACCCCTTCACTAGATTCACGGAACTGTCCTAAATATTGCTAGCTCGGATTGCGAGACGTGCCACGCTTTGAGGATTTTCTACCCCCAGTGTCTCGGGAAGCCATATTGATAGAAGCATATAACAGCTCGTCTTCATCTCCCATCATGGGTTCAGGAGTTGAAGCATAATTCAGCCGATCAAAGACAGATCGTTTAGCTGATTGACAACAACATTTGATGACCACTTCATGAAGGCAGTGGCGTTCTGACGAAGGATCTAAAGGTGAGTGAGACATCTCTGTGATCTCTCGTCTTTGCATAAGACGTTCCCGGAGATCAGTTACTACCACGGGACGAGAAGAAGTTGGAGGAACATATTCCTTAATGATGTTAGGAACATGACTCCTATTCTTAAGATGCTTAGTTCCGTGAGTATACAAAGAAGTACTCAACTCATTGGCATAAGTGATGGGGTCCTTCTTTTCAAACCTTTGTTTCTGGTGCAGATTGGCCCTTGGCATAGGATTTTTGCGTTTCACCGAAGTTGATATTGATTGACGCCTGTTGAGATAAGCACGTAAATCAGAGAATTCTGTTCCTGGTACATCTGTTTGGGATACCAGCAACTTTCTTTGCTTGAATCTTAAAATATGCAAGGTTGGAAGATCTTAAGCATTTACCATAGGGGTAGGCAAGATGCCTCTTTGATCATATTCTTTCCCCTGGCAGAGATTTGAAGACCTATGTTTAAGGGAATGCAATCTGATATATCTTCTTCTGAGTCATAGACAAAGATTGAGAAAAGACCAAAGGGTACTTTCATTTATTTTGTGAAGGGTTAGCTAAAAAGCGTTTCCCTCTGTTTTTTTTATGGAACCACCTTGGGCACAGGTTGCACCAGTTGAGGAAGTGTCAAAGGACCCTTCCCTTTATTCTGTCTAGTACTAGTACTAGAACATTGCTTCTCCAAGTTTATTACTGGAGAAGAAGAGGGAATAGCCAAGAGACTAGTTCCCTTAGGTTGCGCCAGAGCAGTATGATGTGTAAACTGCGCCAGGGCAGCAGGATGCCTAGGTTGCGCCATAGTAGGATGGACTACTGGTTGCGCCTTAGCAGCAAGGTGACTGGACTGTGCTCTGGCAATAGAAGTGGACTGCGCTTTGGCATACGCCTTGGCAGCAAGGGGAATGGACTGCGCGCGGGCAACAGAAGCAAGTTACGCCCTGGCAGCAGAGGAAGCAGACTGCGCCTTGGCAGCAGAGGGAGTAGGTTGCGCGCAGGCAACAGAAGCAGGCTGCGCCCGAGCCACAGAGACGGATTGTGCCTGGGTAGCAGAGGCAGATTGCGCCTGGGCAACAGCAACTGTGGAAGACTTAGGAGTCCACACAGTTTTGTTCTTGGTGATAGCCACAACGTGCCTGTTACTCTTGTTGTTGATCATATCCTCGTAGGCTGTCTGATTGACTTGAACAACCAGAGTCTTCTGCATCTTGCCGATTGACGCATCATCATATTGAGTTGTCACCTTCTCGTCGGAGGAGAAAGTGGTCCCCAGCAGAGTCGCTATTTTGTTTGCAAAAACAAAAGTTTGATTACAAACTAAGAAAAGAGTACAAGAGTACAATTGATTTCTGGAAAAGTACAACTTTAGGAATCTGATCAGAAGACGATCACTTTATTCCTCGGACTATGTGAACTTGAAGACTAGAGCCTCTGGAGAATGCAGCAGCACTTTTGCAAGAATACTTGATCTCTGTGATCTCTGTTATGCCTTGATAATGATTGGAAACTCTATTTATAGAGTTCTGGAAATAACTGTTTTAGCAGTTATTCTGATGTACGCAAGGTTGAACTGCGCCACTTTGGGTTGTGCCAACTTCAGGTTGCGCAACTTCCATTCAGTTACTCGAACGTGCACTAACTGTATTTAGACATGTGGCATCATATGTTTGAAATGCACATGGTCGTGTACAGAGTAGTGGACACGTTTTGAGAGATTAGTGGCATGTGCGCCATGTCATCCTGCTTTAGAACGTAAGTTGCTTCAACTTTACCAAGTTGCACGAGCTTTAGTCAACGAGTCAAACTGCGCTTGATTAGGTTGCACCTAAGCGTAACTCAGTTCATAGGCACGTAGCAGCATTTAAATGTGTAAGGAGAATTTGTTCAGATTATGCCTAGGCGTAACTCACAGAGTGCGCGGGACAGCTGTCATCAAATCATAACAGATCGTCTCGAGCGCCATGCGTTGCGGGATTCGAAGAGATTTTCCTCGTTCACTGTGCTGTCAGTTATCAGTACAGTCAGTTAATGATGGCAATTATTTGTCAGACGCCACATAGACTTTGGCGCAATACAAAGGAGCGCAGTCTGATATTTGGCGCAGCCTGATCAGTGACGCAGTTTTATCTCTGAGCTTCATAATAGTGGCATATCTTGATTTTTGGGGCGCAACTTGATTTTTAGGCTCTACACTAATCAGCTTGTTCCTAAAAACCAAATTGTTCAAAAAAATTGCATATTTGATTGACGAGTAACAGATAATGTCTTATAGATGGGTTAATATTTTAAATTTTAGATACCATACTTCACGTTGAGCTGCTTGTCTCAACCATGGAAAATACTACTACATACATGTTTGATACATTTCAAGTCTAACAGCTAATTATACAAATCGATAAATGTATATCTACTTGTACATTACCTGCTAAGAAGACTTGAGTGGAAAAAATTGGACTGTAACTCCTTCAACTGGTTAGAAACGAAAAAGACAACAAGAAGAATTAGTGACAAACCAACCATAGTAGATCAAATTAAGAAAGGATAAATGAGCAATTTTATACCTTGAGTCGTTTCTCCCGGCCAGAACCATATAGACCACTTAAAATGTAACCGGCCTTACGTGAACGCTGCGGCATCTCTTTGAAGAAATCCACAACACTTCCCACATATTAAACAAAAGGGTCATGCTATAAAAGATTATAGCACCCAATAGTAAACTAACTAATAGAAACCTGGAACCGTAAAAAAAAAATTATGATTGTCCATCAAGGTCAACTTTAGGGTGGTTCAACGAGTTTGTATTGTCCAAATTGTACATGCGTCCCATGTCACTGCTTGAGGGGAGTGTTGGAAAGTAAGGGCTAGAATTCTGGTCTGACCTAACAGGAACTCCAATTGGACTGCAATTTCGGTCTTTGGAAACAGAAAATTTCAGTCAGGCTCTGATTAGTTGGGATCTTGGTTGGATGGACTTATTTTTGACTATTTTAATCAATGGTTTCTAGGGTTTGGGGGTGTTTCTTATCTTCCAACTTGTATTCCTATTTGGGGAAACTCTTTAAATTACTGTTCTCTCTACAATTTTAAGACTGCAACCTAAATAATCCATGTCCGTTTCCATATAAACAAACTAAATAAAAATACAAAAAATCTTACTTTAGCTTAAAAGCCCTCAAGATCTGGCACAGAGTAACGCTGCCACTTTCCTCCTCTTTCTCTTTCATTTCCTTTCCTCGACTCGGTCGACGTCTAAAGACACCATTTCGATTAGTTAGCAGTGGCCCACCAACACCAACGTAGACACGGCCACCACCATCATCATCACCATTACCACTCAGCACTGTACAGAGTAATACTGCAAGAATAAAACATAAGCTAGGCCATCATCCATGTTTAAGTTGTAAGGAAAGGAAGAACACAAATCTTAGACAAAAAAAATTATGTAGAAAATACCTGAAGATTGAGTTGATGATATGGCAGATGTACAGTCTCTTTCTACTGTTATGCGGGATGATTCCACTATATTGTTTCTAGCATCTAGAGCGAGTTGATATGAAACAAAAATTCGGTTTCAGTGAGCAATAAAATTGAGTTCAACTAAATCAAATCAAATGTTTAGAGCGAGTAAAGTTGATCAATCATACCATCATCTTCGCTCTCGATATCAACATCATCTTCGCTGAAGTCGTACATATTTGTCTTGATGTTAAGCCACTTCTTCATTATAATGGATGGCTGAAAGAGCTATAAGATTGAAAATTTTGAAGTTACAGTCTTTCCCCACTGCACAGACTCGGTATAGTAAATCACTCACTATAAAAACTCAAATTCGTCTCCTTCCCTCTTCTACTCCCTTTTCTCTAACCAAAATCATGTACACATGAAGAGAAAATGTTTTTCGAAGAAAAGAATTACCTTAGGGTTCCAAGGGTTACAGCAAGAGCACGGTCGAAAGGGGGATGGGGACAGGTTAGAGGGAGCAGGAGAGGGAGAGGGAGGGAGAGGGGGTAGAGCGAGCAGGAGAGGGAGGGTTAGGGGCGGGGATTTTGACAAGAGAAGTTTTGGAGAGAAGTTTTGATGAGGGGTTCATCGGGAGGGGGCACACAAATTTGGGTAAAAATTAGGGAGGCAAAATTGGAGGCAAAATTTTCAACAAAATTTGGATGGTAAACAACAGTTAAATCCAAACTTACTGTAGTGGTAAGATAGGTTTTGATATTAAACAATAGTTTTAGTCCGTCGAAAATATAAGGATACTTTTAATCTGTTGTTGTTGGACAACTCTAACTATTGCAAATCGTCCATTTTGGTATAGTGAGAAGATGCGCGAGCTGATTTCAACATGAAGGACGACTGACTTTGCGGAAGACGGAGACGGAGCAATACGACTAAAAGGAAAGCTCAGTATTCCTAAAATTGTCGAACTCAGAAAAGAAATTCTGACGAAGGCACATTATGCGAAGTACTCGTTACATCCTGAGAGCACTAAGATGTACAAGGACTTACGGACAAACTTTTGGTGGCACGACATAAAGAAAGACGTGGCTACTTTCGTGTCGCAGTGCATGGCGTGTCAGCAAGTGAAGGCAGAACACCAAAGGCCAGGCGGAGAGCTACAAAACCTCACCATTCCCAGGTGGAAGTGGGACAATATCTCGATGGATTTCATTGTAGGATTTTCGAAGACGCCGTGGGAGAATGATACGATTTGGATCATTGTTGATATATTGACCAAGTCGGCTCACTTCATCACAATCAAAGTAGAATGAAGCATCGATCGGTTAGCGCAAATCTTGTCACGACCCGTACCCAGTGTAGGGGCACGAGAAGTGGGTACGTCCAGCCTACGCCGCAGTATCGGCGGTAGAACGTTGTTCTAGGTCACAATCACAACTAATACTATATGATGTAATCTCCAAACGGAGGACAATCTCAGAAGGATACAATCTCAATCCCAAAACTAGAGGTGGATAATCATCACAATGAAATAGATAACATCCACAAGAGGGGTACAACCAAAAATGAATAAGTCAGGTGTTTAACAAACACAAAATCTCAATATCTAAAATGAAATACATCTCCAAGACAAAAAAAAAGAAATAAGATAAACAAAACTCTAGACATCTACTCCAAGCTCTACTAGTGTCCTCTAGGCTAGCTGTGATCCTCCAAGTTACCTATAAAATTTTATCAACAGGTCCAATCAGGACAGGGACGAATACATATCTCTCACACAGTTCATATCATGACAGAAAATGTAAAGCAAGCTATAGAATAAAATACATGAAACGCTGTAAGAAATAAACATGAAGAGCAAAACAGATATCTAGTAAACTGGAAATATAAATATGGAAAAATAAGAACTGTAAGTGACTAAGTGATTTAGAGCACAAGATGGTTATGTGAACGGCTTGAATTTGCATATAATTATGCTATAGAGTTTGCACATGATTATCTACTTTGGAATTATTCACATGACCACTTCTACTCTCTCATACTCCAATCAATACACAATAATCTAGACAGGTTACGTTATTGCACGTGAAGGTTTATATATGAAGTTCATGAGAACATGAGTTTACATGAATAGTTTATACATGAAGCTCATGGATCATGAGAGTACATGAGAGCACATGAGTGTACATGAATAATAAGAGTCCAAGGAATACATGATGTTCGTGAAAAGTACACATGACATGATGTATTCGATACATCCGAGGGGTTAACATCTCATAAAAAGATCCATATAGTACTAATCTGTGATAACATCGTGTCAGCATCAAGTAAAGTAGTCTATAGAAAAAATATAAGTCCTAGAAAGTATAAAACGGTCAGAGAATGTACTCGCCTGATAACTTGAACAACTGATGAGAATAGATATCCAAACTGGAGTCATAGTGTCCTATTTAGAGCAACACAGGTTACAAAGTGTCTAACATGAAATAAAAGAAGTTTACAATGCACTCTATATGATTCTAGGCCATTATAGGTCAAAGTCAACTCTTGGTCAACTCTGGTCAATCATTCTAGTCAAACTCGGTCAAAGTCAACTATTGGTCAACTCTGGTCAACCATTACAGTCAAACTAGGTCAAACCTAAGTCAACTAGTCAAATATTCTAAGTTTAAGTCAAACTTAAGTTAACTAGTCATTTTAAGTCCATTTGAGTCAATTCTATGTCAAGTTTGACCCACATTTAACTTTGGTCAACTTGCTAGTTAAACCTTGTTCTAAGTTTAAGTCAAACTTAAGTTAACTAGTCATTTTAAGTCCATTTGAGTCAATTCTATGTCAAGTTTGACCCACATTTAACTTTGGTCAACTTGCTAGTTAAACCTTGCCTAACTAGGCCTATAGGTTAATTCTAACTAACTTACCAACCATAGCTATACCTTTATCACTATATATATATATATATTTTATATATATATATATATATATATATATATATATATATATATATATATATATATATATATATATATATATATATTTGTTCTAAGTTTAAGTCAAACTTAAGTTAACTAGTCATTTTAAGTCCATTTGAGTCAATTCTATGTCAAGTTTGACCCACATTTAACTTTGGTCAACTTGCTAGTTAAACCTTGCCTAACTAGGCCTATAGGTTAATTCTAACTAACTTACCAACCATAGCTATACCTTTATCACTATATATATATATATATATATATATATATATATATATATATATATATATATATATATATATATATATATAAAATATATATATATATATATATATATATATATATATATATATATATATATATATATATACACACACACTTTGAGTTGAATATATAAAATATATATATATATAAAATATATATATATATATATATTTTTTATATATTCAACTCAAAGTGTGTGTATATATATATATATATATTTTATATATATATATATATATATATATATATATATATATATATATATATATATATATATATATATATATATATATATATATATATATTAAACGAACTATTCTTTATTGATGTATCAGGCGCAAAATGTCGAAGCCTATACAAAAGAGCGCGACTCGTGCTTCAGTAAGAAAAACTCAAAAAACCAGTCATCGGCGAAATCATTTAGCTGGACCAGGCAGAAGGTTAATACAACATCTTCCAAAAACTGCTCGAGGAGTGAGAGCAGCGAATGTTGACTTTGCGAATTTGTCTGAGAACTTCTCTCAAAAGTTACGAAGAACTGAGTTGGCGGCCTTCATATCTGTGCTTATTCCTATTCTTCCATAAAACCCAAATGGGGGTGGCTACGACGATCTGATGCCCGTGGGAAAGACTCCACTTGGCGAGGAGATCGTTGAAGCCTCCTGACCGAGAGTTCGGGAGGCATCTTCTGGAGAGGTTGGTCCACAGCTGAGAGACTAGGTCTCCAGAGAGAAGTATGTGTTCTGCAGATTCTACCTTTGGTAAGGAACAACAGTGGCACCTCGACGCAAGGCTATATCCAAAGGAAGTGAGGGAGTCGTCAGTGGGTAGCTTTATGCGCTGCGCTCTCCAAATGAGGATTGACCATTTATTAGGGATGCAGGACTGCCAGTAGGGGGCGATGAAAGGGGAAGGCTCGCCGATGCCTCTCGCCGCGAGTCTGGCCGAAGCTAGAGTGAACTCCCCATCGTTGGTCGGGGACCATCGCAATGCGTCGGAGATGTCCCTGACCATCAAAGGTTCCGTGAGCCCGCGACCGAGGAGTATGCGTCGCCAATTCGCCGAAGCTCTACTGTTAGCAGTAACTGTCGTTTGGGTTGGAGTGTCGAAAGTATCTAGCTTCTATGAAACGGGCCCAGATCGAGTTCTCCGTGCGAAGCTTCTACCACAATTTCATGGAGCAAGCAGCAAATATGTGCACTATTCTGCAGAAACCCAGACTGTCACGCCCCAGAACCAGAATACTGGAGAGCGGGGGAATGACTCAGCCAGCTACGTATTACGGGTAGATGAATACCATATAATACAATCAATGTTGTCTAAAAAGACGAGGGGGTACATATTACATGAAAGTCTTACTATGGTTACTCAACATTTATTGTCTCAATCATTCAAACAAGGAACAATAATAGAGAACATGTAAGATAAAGCAGTAAGGCGTCCTAAACGCTCAGTCAAAATGTTCTTGACATCTGGCTTTACAAAATATAGCCAGATGATGTAGCAAAGTATACACAATTGTTATCAGCTACAGCCTGACTTAGTTACAATTATGTAAAAGTAAGTACAAGACAATCCGACTAACATGTCGGTGCCAAACGGCAAAGTATAAAGTAAGTAACAAAATGAGCGAGAAAGTAAGGAACCCACTCGTGTCCTCCTGCGATCATTCCTCTAGTATTGACCATCTTGGAGGTGGAAGTAAGCTGAGTCCTCGGGAACCGGCTCTAAATCTGGCCATGCAAAACCAGAGAGGTTAGACCTCTAATAGCAAGTACCACAAGAAAGCACGACATATGAACTAAAACTAGTGATAAGAGTTAAGAATATAATAATCAGTCTCCGCTTGCTACTGGGATTCACATAACATCACGACACTTCAAGCTAACTTCCCAACCAAACAAGGATAGAAGTTGACTCGTCATGTCCTGCCATTCTGATCATCTTGGTAGTTAACAGAGTAGGTACAGTACACAAATAAATCAATTTAAATGGCCATGCAATTACTATGGCTTGCTACTGTAAGTTCCAAGTTACCCTGGAAATATGCCATAAGGATTCCTCAGTTCTTACTATGTACGAGCAAGGCTAGTCTACCCAATCAATCAATTGCGCCAATCATGAATTAGACGAGTCTCAGCGGGACGCTCGTCATCAATATACAATAAATAATATAAGCAGATACCGCTTCCTGCCCGTATGGCAGATTTGCAGTATCTGTGGGAACCAGCCGGCATGTCGGGCACTAAAAGTCCCAAAGATGGCTGCCATGTAAGAACTCGGGAATCCATTCTCTCTCCATGCAATCATTATTTTATTTAACTTAGTAGCCTCTATGTTAAGTGAAATCCCATGCCGTGGATCATGGTCCTTCAGAATGAGTACTTTCGTACAAAGTACGATATGTACAACTCTATAACGATGCCCGTGCGGTTAGGTTGTAGGTCTTACATAGCATAATACAGCAATCAAACCTAGCCACGGAATAATCATGCCTTGACCATAAATTACACCTGCTGTTTTTGTAGAAAAATAAATTAAAGCCGGCACGTGTCTATATGCCCATATTCGGGATCGGCCAATCGATTGTAATAGTTCATAGTTAATATGAACGTGTCTCATTCAATTTCAATAAGATGACTAGCCAGTCACTTAAGTTCCAACTAGGAACGCATGATCAATCATTCAGTCAAGGTAACAGTCAATGTCAATTCGTGACAAGGCATGAAAATCAACTAGTATTTAGTATGGTCGAGTCTATAACTCTCAGGGTTGAGTTCCAGTCATTCTGGTTATCCACAAACCAAATCAAGACACATGGTACATTTTATACGACAATCATGTATTAACAATATCAACCTATCATGGTTATGCCAAGTTCATGACAGAAGGCGTAAGGATATAATAGAAAAATGCCATGCCGACATAAAGTAAATAAAGTATTGATCAATCGAAACACCGAGGTTTGACTACGCCAAGGCTGAGCTATGCCATGACTAGTCTACGACCAAGCTTTACGCTAAGGCCACCGGTTCACGCCAAAGCTTTACGCTCAGGCAAAATACGCACGTAAAGCAAGTACGCGTAAGGAGTAACGTTGGACGTAAAAACTAGCCTGCGTAAAAAGAGTTTGGCGTAAAACTTGTCTTACGCCAAACTAGAAGAGTACGCGTAACAGTAACGTTACGCGTAAAACAGGGTATGCGTAAAAGTCAAGTTTACGCATGAATTTGCATGCGTAAAAAGTAACGTGTAAAAGAATAATATTATGCGTAAAGAAAATTATGCCAAGCCAAGGAATACGCGTAAAAAACCATAGCTATGCGTAAAGAACAGGGTTACGCGTAAAACATTTTACGCGTAAGAATAACATCACGCGTGAACCGATACGCGTAAAGAGTTAAGTTTACGCATGAATGAGTATGCGTAAAAGTAATACGCCAAGCCAAGTCGACTTGCGTAAAAACAAATTCACGCTGACACGAATGATCGTGGGCGTAGAGCTCGATATTACGCTAACACGTAAAAACGTGGGCGTAGAGTTCGACATTACGCTGGCACGTATAACGTGAGAGTAAAACTTCTCCCGAACTCCAAATTCCATGAACCCTTCAGTCCAAGCCGAAAATAGGATTTCCATAGGTCATAATGGCGTATAACACAATCTCAACAATCTGGAACGAACAAAACTTGAAAATAAGGAAGTTTGATAGATCAGAACCAATAAAATCCGAAAAATAATAATTTCTAGATCTATTATGAATGAGACCTCAAAATGCAAAATGCCAAGTTCTAAGCTATCTTAGAATTATGAGATAGAGATAAATGAACCATAAAAAAAGGGTTCTCATGTGGAGCAAGATGTACTTGCCTATGGGTAGGTGGAGAGAGTTATGAGGAAGAAGAAGAATAAATGAGAAGGAGAAGTAATGGAGAGAGAGAGGGGTGGGGCTTAAATGGGGGTGTTTGTAGGTGGGAAGTTGGGTTCGGTTCATGATGAACCATCATAATTTCGAAAATAAACCGACCTAGGCCGAACCCAAAGCAAAGCTAAAGCAGGGTAAAAAGCAGAAAGTAAAATGCAGAAAATTAATTAGCGTAAAATTAAAGGAATTAAAATACAGAACAATACATGATAATTATTAAATAAATATATTCAAGCAGTACATGTATAAAAATACGTATCCTGGGAACGGGGAGTGACACAGACCGCCTTCCCTGGTGGGTTTGGCCATGGTGTCCCAGCTGGCCCAGTGGTGCTTGTCTTTTTCCTCACTGTGACCCAAAAAAAGTTTGATAGAAGGGACTCTAGCGATGTTATGACCTTCTTCGGGGGGAGCAAACTGCCAAGGTGTATATAGGGATGGAAGAGAGCACATGCTTGATCAGGATCATCTTGCCCCCCGAGGAAAGGGTAGCGTTGTGCCTTCCCTCGATTTTATTCCTGACTTTTCTCACAAGGCCTTCGAAAATTCCTGAATTAGACTTCCCATAAACTAGCGGGCAACCGAGGTAGGCGAATGGCGGGTAAGCTGTGGCGAAGGAGGTCAGATTGGAGAGAGTCGTGGAGTGGTTCCTGTTAGCTTTGTGGTGGGTATAGATGACGCTTTTGTTTGGGTTACCACGTTGTCCCGAGCATCTGGTGTATCTCTCTAGCGTTCTGTGGACCGCCTCTACCGACCCGATGTCTCCCGCCGAGAAGATAAGAATGTCATCAGCATAGGCCAGATGCGTGATCAAGGGACAGCCGGTGGTGGTGTAGAAATGTTGGAACCCAGGGGTATAAGCTAGTCTGTTCAGGTTTCTACTGACAGCTTCGGCTGCTATGATGAAGATGGTAGCGGAAAGAGGGTCCCCCTGTCTGACCCCTCGGCTCGCTTTGAAAAATCCTGCCGCTTGACCGTTGATGATGGTGGAGAACCAAGAGTTGCTGATGGATCTGAAGAGGATGTCTATCCATGTCTCGGAGAAACCGAAGGCCCTGAGAACCCATATCATGAATTGCCAATCCAGTCTATCGTATGCTTTCTCCATGTCCAACTTGATGGGCACATTTCCTCCCCTGGAGGGGAACTTCTAGCACATGATCATCTCTTGGGCTAGAAGGATGTTGTCTGTGATATTACGCCCTTGGACGAAGCCACTTTGTTCTTGGGAGATGATCTTGGGTAGTAGGGTGGACATGCGGGTCGCTATAATCTTGGAAATAATTTTGTTGGTAAAGGTGCAAAGGCTGATGGGGCAGAAAATCCCTGAAAGTCTCCGGGTTGTCTTTCTTGGGGATGAGAATGAGGTTAGCGCAAGAGATGGATCTGGGGTATCTCGCTCCCTGAAAGAAGGCAATAGCCGCCTCAAGGAAGTCGGGAGCGATGATGTCCCAGCAGGTGCGAAAGAATAACCCGGAGAAACCGTTGGGACCGGGGGCGCTGTGCTCGTTAAGAGCCCACACCGCCGCCTTGACTTCATCCGCAGTTGGGGGGGACCTGTAGCTGCTCTGTAACGTCTCAGTCCCAAAATACGTAGGACTAGAAACGTAGACATGCCAGCAGTATAGTATATATACGTAAGCTGTAAAATGCAGTAACCAAGGCACTAAATCTCATCCGAAAAGATAAATAATGATATAAAAGAAACTTTGAATTTGTCATGTACACAATAGTTGGACGGAGACAAATCCACTACCAACTAAATTAAATATGGAAAAAAATATACAAAAAAAGAATTGAACAAGCGAGAGCAAGTGACGAGTCCAAGAGCAATCATCACGGAGGAAGAAAGACATGGCCTTAGCTAGAGCACCTGCAAGAAATCACGAACACACACCTGGAGAAATCACCAGGTCCTCAGAGGGACATAACAAGATACAGGAAGAACATACCATATAATACTGAATATAAAATATGCCACAATCAAAGAAAGTGACAAGACACAATAAGGTAATCTAACCATACTAAAGTGATCATGCAGTTGAGAAATAATCCTTCGACGCATGAGCCCTGGCAGTAAATGGGATCGGCATAGTCCCCATATAGGGCACCAGGGGCCTACGTCCGTAACGTCCGAAGATCGTCAGAGGGCATCATGTGCAAGGGGCTACGTCCATAACGCTCTGGAAAACGTCAAAGGGCACCTGGAACCTGCGTCTCCGGCGGAGCGCACAGATAATAAGGGAAGTGCATAGAAGCCCATACGTCAGGTAATGTTTTCCCCACCCAATGTACCTGTTAAGTCGCATCCACGACCATGTACCTCTACTATCTGCTAAGTCTCCTAACACGCCTCTATTAGCAGTTAGCCCTAACGCATGCACATGGGGGATCAGCCCACACGCAAGAACCTCTACATGCTACTCATCTCACACATCCTCGTGGTACAACTGTGTTAAGGTATATGCAATACACTACAACGGTAGTCCCTTAACTCTAGTTCCATATGCAATCAAAGGATAAATAACAAAGTACATCTAATATCACTGAGCAGGCAGTAAATCAAGAACTGGAAATAAACGAACAGTGATATATAATAAAATACAAAAAAATAAGCAGTATAATGGCAAGGTATCTTGCCTAGTGTGTCGTCGGGTGTAGTGCGATGATCCGACAAGCCCAGTTTGCCTGATAGTCATGTTTGATGTGTAAGGGTCCGAATTCACAAGAAAATAGAAAGCATGATTTAGTCACGATTAATGGTGGTAGTCGAGAAGAATTTGTGTAGAGAGTTACGTACCATATTTTTAGAAAATATTTATGATACTTAAAAAAAACTACGTATAATTTTTAAATAAAATATCTTAAATACATATATATTTAAAAATCATAGTGTGTAAACTACCTTTTTATTAACCAAACTATTTTAAGTAATACTTTGCAAATCTAGAAATTTATTCTTGGGGTTAAAACTAAATTGTAACGATAAAATTTTGTAAAAATCCTTAGATAAAATAGTATGCAATAGTATATATATTTTTCCACAAATATTTTTAAAATATTAATCAATTTATTTTTATACAATTAAAGTTTTGAAAATAATATTGCCACTAATAAATATCAAAATACCCATACCCATATATAAACAAAATATTATTTCTAATGATAATAAAACTGAAAATAATAATAATAATAATAATAATAATAATAATAATAATAATAATGGTAAAATCAGTACATAAAATAGTAAGAATAATAGCTGTAACAGTAGCAGTGTTAAATATTATTAATAAATAATCTAAAAAAAACCCATCTAATCCCTTCCTTCCCCCCAAATCATTCAGCGAGAGTGAGAGAGAGAGAAGAGTGAGAGGGGAAAAAGGGTTTACCAAGGGGGTTTTCCGGCGATTGCCGGCACTCGCTGCCGAGTGCGGCAGAGACACAGCCGCGCGGGATGCTACGGCGCGGCCGGAGGGGGCACTGTGATGGTCTGGCGGCGGAGGAGATGAAGCGGAAGGCACGATCGGGCGGTGGTCTCACGCGCTGGGGAACTCCGGCGGCGGCGGACGAGATGTGGAGGAGGCGGCACGTTGGCCGCGAGGGTTCAGGCGGTGGCTCCGGCGCTGTTGGTTCGTCGTGCCGGGGCGGTCGGCGACGAGCTACGACGGAGACGCGGCGGATGAAGTGGGAAGCGGCCGGGAATGGAGCGAGTGACGCGGCGGTCCAGATCCGACGATGATCGGTGCTGATCGCGCGGCGGAGATGAAGGAGTGGCGGCGGGAGTTCGAAGTGGGCGGCCAGTGGACATGCTGGAGGCTCGACGGCGGAGAGTTCGCCGCGGTGCTGCCGCGGTCGTCGTTGACTCGAGAAGGTAAGGGTCATGTCCCCTTCCTTTTCTTTGTCTATGGGTGATGGTGGTGGGGCATTTGAACTGGTGGTGTCGGTGACGGGTTGATGGAGATGGTGACATGGTGCGTTTGAACTGGTGGTGGTGTCTGGGATTTGGTGGCGGGTACAGATGGTGATCGGGGGGTTGTCGGAAAGAACGGGGAGGAAAGGTGGTGGCCTGATGGTGGTCGGAACGGTGTGTCGGGACATGTCCGACACGGAGAGCAAACTGTATTTGTACCAATAAAATATAGTGGATGGAAAAAGATCACGAACACGATGCATAATTTAGGTTGTGGATGGAAAATTTCTGTAGGAGTACCTCTCCTTTTATAGGGGGTAGAAATTCCCAATTGGATAGAGATTGGGAGAATTTAAATTCTCCCTAGATAATATCATAATATATTTAAATTTGATTTAAACTAATTCAATCCAAATCAAATCCAAACTAAATAAATTCTATACTTAGTTTAAAATATTTTAAATGAAGTCAATAAAATCTTTTGCAATTTAATTTACCATATTTATTCAAATATTAAAATTAACAAAATCCTAAATATCATTTTCATAGTTAAATAAATATAGAAATAATTAATTTCGAAAATCACTATAAATACTTAAATATTACTTCATAAACTAGCTTTTATGAATAACAAAATTTATTAATAACAAATTTTACATTTCGCAAAATATTAAACCATAATTTTCAAATCACAATTTATTTGTAAACGACGAATAAAATAACCTTTTTATACAAAAATATAAATATTTATCACCTTTGTTTGAACATGTACTTTCCTATTAAAATAAATTTATAATAAAAATATTTTTCTAAAGTATGTACCTCGACACATATTCGCACTCGTCGAGAAATTACGAACACAAATCTCGCACGTTACGTAAATACGACAAAGCGACTCATGTGCGACGTATAGATACGAAATACAACATGAATACAAAATAAAAAAAGTAGTAGAAATTTAGGGGGTTTACATCCTACCCAACTTAAAAGAATTTCGTCCTCGAAATTTAGGAAAACTAGGGTAGGTAGGGCGAAGGGGATGGAAAGAGTTTATTCGAATAGATGCACGAGATCACGAGAATGCAAACGAAATATTCGCTGAGGAGGCGAGTGACATTTCAATGGCAATGTGTCATTCGATCGACTAGAACAAAATTTCGATGGTTTTAGATTACGATCATGTATATGACAATCAATCAATGACTAAGCTCAATCAATCTTAACATTAACCTAAAAAAGACAACCTCATAAGTAGGTAATAATCTCCTTAATCCTTTGATATCACCAATATTCATGTAATCTCTCTTATCATAAATCGTTCTTTCAAAAAATACTTTCGTACCATGTTCCCTTAAAATTTAACAAAACATTTTCGATTATAAATGTACTCTAACTTCCTCTATCTCGTCATAGAATTTCGAATAGTCTCAAAATTTGAATTCCATAATCTCCATTATACTAGCTCAATTATATATATCTTCCCAAGTTAAAATTTTCCTCTAAAATTAAAATTCCAAAACCTTCAACCAATTGGCCCAAGTAAAAGTTAAAATCTCCTTACTACGATTTGTATTTGTTGGTCAATATACAATGCATCCTTAGGTACCAAGATAAAGTCCGTCTTCAATGTTCGATAATTCTTGAAAACTAACAGTATACTTTCAATCTTCTATCATCATAATTGAAAACTTTCCAAAATATTTATTAGTCTCTCTCAAAAATTTGAATTCAACGATCTCAGTTTCTTGATGGTAGAAATGTAACTCATCTTAACTTCTTATTCATAATCATCTTACAACTTAATTCTCCATGCATCAAAAATGTAAATGTTTCTTTCTTCAACAATTGGTTATCCTTGAAAATATCATCATAACACTATATGTCATCGAAGGTAATGTCAACATTTTTTTTATCAAAAATTTGCATCCATAAATTTAGTATATAAACTTGGTTCTTAAACACCAAAGCCTTTAGAAAAAATTTCACTCAATATGTAGTTATCTCAAAACAAATTTGAAATTCGCGAAGTCTATTTATTCTTGAGTGTTTATTAAAACATAATATATCATTCCTTACTTCATTGATTCGAATTTATTGCACATTTCCATTTATGTCCCACCTATAGCTCATAATCTCGTAGTTATCTTATCCAACTATATTATTTATCCATGCTGTGGGGTTCTCCAATCTAGCTTCTACTAACTTAAGATTGTCATGATCAAATTTTATTTCGCATAAGGGAATCATACAAGGAACAAGGTGGCGTAAACAATGGAGAAATCATAGTGAAGTATAAGAAAGCAATTTAATTGGAAGGAAGAAAAGTAAGTGTTGCTAATATTGTATGAAGAGTAAAAGGTGTTATGGGTCTAAGTAAATCAAGATAATACAAGAAAATAAAATGACAAGGGTTAAGCAGTCAAGATAAAAACACAAGGTTAAGCATTTAACGGATTACCATCACATATTTGGTCGAAAAATTTGAATCGAGGTGGAGTCCATATTGGTACCATGGTAAGGGTTATGGTTGAGTCTTTATGGCCCGAAAGTCGTACCATAAAATAGAGTACAAGAGGACGTGTTTTAGTGGGACATGATATACCTACATGAAGGTGAGCTCGTCTAGGTCTTACATGTAAAATTTGTTGGAAGGAAAAGTCTAGTGTGGTGCTCCAAATATCAAAGTCACGTTAGGGAACGCCAAATGATCAAAAATAGAAAGTGGGTTTTCATAAGGTACTAATTAATGCACCAAAAATAAAAGGTTAAAGCACGAAATAAAGATAAATAGGAAATCTCCTAGATCAAGTTAAGATAAGTTAGAGGCACAGTTTCTAGAGAAAAAAATAGTCTCATAGATAAAGGTATGGTCAAGGGGATGGTTCTAGTTATTTCTAAGTTTCAAACAATTAGATGTCACGAATAAAGATCTAGATTTGAGGGAAGGTCGAGTAAGTCAAAGATATGTTCATCGGTTTGGTCGATGACTAACTATACTTGTGTATATGCAATATCATAATCATAGGTGGCATGGCATTTTAATGTAGAATACTTCTATCTTACTATGGGCCTTGCTTGTTTCTTGGTCCTTCACCAATATATGATCTAATCTAAAATTTCAAGTTCCATGAAAGTTTCTCAATAAAATTTTCAAGATACTTCGCCAAAATTTCAATTATCTTAGACTGTCAACTTTAATCAAAAAAAAAATTTTAATCTCTAGTCAATCTCGAAACAACCCTTGTATATCGCAAATAATTATTTTTTTCCAAACCTTAAACTCATTATTTAATAAGTTTATCAACCGAATTTCATACTACAAAATGGAACATTTAGATAACTCCCAAATTTAATTCTATATCCTTCAAATGTGCATATCTAGCTTCCAATAAGTCACAACTACTCTCAAAAGTTTTTTTTCTTTTTTCCACCAAAATTTAAATATCCATAATCAAGGCTTTAAACTCGAAATCTAAATAACTTTGTATATCATAGATCATATGAGCAATTTAAAAAAAAATTTACCAAAATTTATCAATCATCCTCAAATTTTGGTCAATCGTAAATCATACTTTCACATTTAAAATTTTATGATCATTTTCAAATCAAGGTTATATCCCTCCAAAGATGTATAGTTGTAACTCAATAAATCATAAATGTTCAAAGACCTTCAAAAATCAAAACGAAAAATCAAATCAATTTGTTTTCTCGATCTAGCTATCCTCTTGTGTATACCACCTTGTAATATCAAAATAAAATTCCAATCATCATTTGAAAGTGGTAATATGCTACTACCCAACTTGGATTTAACTAATCCTTAAGAATCATATTTCTAGGAAAATAAATGCCTCTACAACTCAAATAAAATCTTTATGCATATTAATTGTCAATGCAATCCATCTAGCCATGTGTTTAACCTATGGACATATACTAGTGTAGTCATCTTACTAAACACGAAACTAAGAATTTATGGTAGAAGGAGTCAAGCAAGATGCAATTCAAGGAGGTCGAACGAGAGTTCAAAATTTGAAGTCAATGGAGGATGTCAAGTAGGTGGATGAGATTCTAAACTCTAATCCTATATTACAGGCCCGTTCGGTACAGTCATGTAACCGAAATGGCAAACTAGACCTGCATGGGCCACCATAAAAACATATAACGCCCCAGTCCCAAAATACGTAGGACTAGGAACGTAAACATGCCAGCCTTATAGTATATATACGTAAGCTGTAAAATGCAGTAACCAAGGCACTAAATCTCATCGGAAAAGATAAATAATGATATAAAAGAAACTTTGAATTTGTCATGTACACAATAGTTGGGCGGAGACAAATCCACTACCAACTAAATTAAATATGGAAAAAAATATACAAGAAAAGAATTGAGCAAGCGAGAGCAAGTGACGAGTCCAAGAGCAATCATCACGGAGGAAGAAAGACATGGCCTTAGCTAGAGCACCTGCAAGAAATCACGAACACACACCTGGAGAAATCACCAGGTCCTCAGAGGGACATAACAAGATACAGAAAGAACATGCCATATAATACTGAATATAAAATATGCCACAATCAAAGAAAGTGATAAGACACAATAAGGTAATCTAACCATACTAAAGTGATCATGCAGTTGAGAAACAATCCTTCGACGCATGAGCCCTGGCTGTAAATAGGATCGGCATAGTCCCCATATAGGGCACCAGGGGCCTACGTCCGTAACGTCCGAAGATCGTCAGAGGGCATCATGTGCAAGGGGCTACGTCCATATCGCTCTGGAAAACGTCAGAGGGCACCTGGAACCTGCGTCTCCGACGGAGCGCACAGGTAATAAGGAAAGTGCATAGAAGCCCATACGTCAGGTAATGTTCTCCCCATCCAATGTACCTGTTAAGTCGCATCCACGACCATGTACCTCTACTATATGCTAAGTCTTCTAACACGTCTCTATTAGCAGTTAGCCCTAACGCATGCACATGGGGGATCAGCCCACACGTAAGAACCTCTACATGCTACTCATCTCACACATTCTCGTGGTACAACTGTGTTAAGGTATATACAATACACTACAACGGTAATCCCTTAACTCTAGTTCCATATGCAATCAAAGGATAAATAACAAAGTACATCTAATATCACTGAGCAGGCAGTAAATCAAGAACTGGAAATAAACGAACAGTGATATGTAATAAAATGCAAAAAAATAAATAGTATAATGGTAAGGTATCTTGCCTGGTGTGTCGCCGGGTGTAGTGCGATGATCTGACAAGCCCAGTTTGCCTGATAGTCATGTTTGATGTGTAAGGGTCCGAATTCACAAGAAAATAGGAAGCATAATTTAGTCACAATTAATGGTGGTAGTCGAGAAGAATTTGTGTAGAGAGTTACGTACCATATTTTTAGAAAATATTTATGATACTTAAAAAAAACTACGTATAATTTTTAAATAAAATATCTTAAATACATATATATTTAAAAATCATAGTGTGTAAACTACCTTTTTATTAACCAAACTATTTTAAGTAATACTTTGCAAATCTAGAAATTTATTCTTGGGGTTAAAACTAAATTGTAACGATAAAATTTTGTAAAAATCCTTAGATAAAATTGTATGCAATAGTATATATATTTTTCCACAAATATTTTTAAAATATTAATCAATTTATTTTTATACAATTAAAGTTTTGAAAATAATATTGCCACTAATAAATGTCAAAATACCCATACCCATATATAAACAAAATATTATTTCTAATGATAATAAAACTGAAAATAATAATAATAATAATAATAATAATAATAATAACAATAACAATAACAATAAATAATAATAATAATAATAATAATGGTAAAATCAGTACATAAAATAGTAAGAATAATAGCTGTAACAGTAGCAGTGTTAAATATTATTAATAAATAATCTTAAAAAAACCCATCTAATCCCTTCCCCCCCAAATCATTCAGCGAGAGTAAGAGAGAGAGAAGAGTGAGAAGGGGGAAAAAGGGTTTACCAAGGGGGTTTTCTGGCGATTGCCGGCGCTCGCTGCCGAGTGCGGCGGAGACACAGCCGCGCGGGATGCTACGGCGCGGCCGGAGGGGGCACTGTGATGGTCCGACGGCGGAGGAGATGAAGCGGAAGGCGCGATCGGGTGGTGGTCTCACACGCTGGGGAACTCCGGCGGCGGCGGACGAGATGTGGAGGAGGCGGCGCGTTGGCCGCGAGGGTTCAGGCGGTAGCTCCGGCGATGTTGGTTCGTCGCGCCGGGGTGGTCGGCGACGAGCTACGGTGGAGACACGGCAGATGAAGTGGGAAGCGGCCGGGACTGGAGCGAGTGACGCGGCGGTCCAGATCCGACGATGATCGGTGCTGACCGCGCGGCGGAGATGAAGGAGTGGCGGCGGGAGTTCGAAGTGGGCGGCCAGTGGACATGCTGGAGGCTCGACGGCGGAGAGTTCGCCGCGGTGCTGCCGCGGTCGTCGTTGACTCGAGAAGGTAAGGGTCCTGTCCCCTTCCTTTTTCTTTGTCTATGGGTGATGGTGGTGGGGCATTTGAACTGGTGGTGTCGGTGACGGGTTGACGGAGATAGTGACGTGGTGCGTTTGAACTGGTGGTGGTGTCTGGGATTTGGTGGCGGGTACAGATGGTGATCGGGGGGTTGTCGGAAAGAACGGGAAAGGAAAAGGAGTGGCCTGATGGTGGTCGAAACGGTGTATCGGGACATGTCCGACACGGAGAGCAAACTGTATTTGTACCAATAAAATATAGTGGATGGAAAAGGATCACGGACACGATGCACAATTTGGGTTGTGGATGGAAAATTTTTGGAGGAGTACCTCTCCTTTTATAGAAGGTAGGAATTTCCAGTTGGATAGAGATTGGGATAATTTAAATTCTCCCTAGATAATATCATAATATATTTAAATTTGATTTAAACTAATTCAATCCAAATCAAATCTAAACTAAATAAATTCTATACTTAGTTTAAAATATTTTAAATGAAGTCAATAAAATCTTTTGTAATTTAATTTACCATATTTAATCAAATATTAAAATTAACAAAATCCTAAATATCATTTTCATAGTTAAATAAATATGGAAATAATTAATTTTGAAAATCACTATAAATACTTAAATATTACTTCATAAACTAGCTTTTATGAATAACAAAATTTATTAATAACAAATTTTACATTTCGCAAAATATTAAACCATAATTTTCAAATCACAATTTATTTGTAAACGACGAATAAAATAACCTTTTTATACAAAAATATAAATATTTATCACCTTTGTTTGAACATGTACTTTCCTATTAAAATAAATTTATAATAAAAATATTTTTCTAAAGTATGTACCTCGACACATATTCGCACTCGTCGAGAAATTACGAACGCAAATCTCGCACGTTACGTAAATACGACAAAGCGACTCATGTGCGACGTATAGATACGAAATACAACATGAATACAAAATAAAAAAAATAGTAGTAGAAATTTAGGGGGTTTACATGCTCGTTCTCTCTGTTACTGATCATGTTAGGGATCTTGGACAGGAGATTGGTGTCTTTGAAGATGGGGTCTTTGGTGAATAATCTGGTTTAATATCTGGCGGCTGCCTCCTGTATGCTCCGTTGATCTTTCAGGATGAGGCCGTTGTCTTCTGAAATTTGGTAAAGGTTCAGTTGTTGTCACCGACCTCTAACACAGTAGTGGAAGAAAGTCGAATTTCTGTCTCCCTCTGTGTCCCAAGCCAGCCTGGCTTTCTGCTTCCAGAATTCCGTCTCCACCTTCAACCGTGATTTGAGGATAGCCCTTGTGAGGTTAAGCGTGGCACGGGACTCCTGCGATCTGTTAGAGGCGAACAGAACCTCTGTCCGGATGACGTCGTCCTCTGCCTTCTTGATTTCCTGAAAGATGTTGCCGAAAGCGTTCTTGCTCCAGGTCGCTAGCACTTTCTTGGTAGCTTTGAGTTTAGCAGCGACACGAAAAAGTAGGTCTGGCTCTGTGTGCGTACCCCAAGCGGTCTCGACGATGCTCCTGAATTGCGGATGGAAGCTCCAGAAGTCCTGGAACCGAAATGCTTTCTTGATCGGATTAGGATTGCTTCTAATCTCTATAGGTAGCGGAGAGTGATCTGATTCAGTGGTATTGAGGTGGGATAGGTTGGGTATGAGGCCCGTGTCAGACCAGTGATTGTTGATCAGGGCTCTGTCCAGACGAGAATACTGACGTCTGTCACCTTCCTGCATGTTGCATCAAGTGAACTCGTTGCCTGTGAAAGGCAGGGGTTCATGTGGGAATTGAAGATGAAGTTGTTGAAATCATTCATCGTCGACTGGTAGGGGGGCGACCACCCGACTTCTCCTCTCTGCGAGAAATGGTGTTGAAGTCTCCAACACATAGCCACGGAAGGTTGTTGTGTAGGTGGTGAGTGTCTGACAGAGTATCCCAAAATGCCTTGCGCTCGAGAATGTCATAACTGCCGTGCACAACGGATAAAAGGGATCGGCTCTGGAGAGTGGGGTGCTCAACCCAGCAAGAGATTGCCTGTCTGGAGTCTTGAATGGAGCCAAAATTGATGTCAGGGCCGAAGAATATCCAGATGTCGTTGCACCCGGCTACCGCGGCCGGGAATCCGAGAGTGAGCTTGAGGGCTTTTAGTTTTTTTGAGGAATTTTGGGTTATACGATGACTAAGATGTCTATACGGTGGATCTTCTTGAGGGTGATGAGTCTGTTCATGGTGGGTTTGTTAGCAAGCCCCCGAACATTCCATAAAAGGATGTTAAGCATTGAGGGGGGTGGAGGTAGGGGGTTGTGTAGCTTCGCATGCAGCTGATCTTGTGGTCATGGCCGTGGATTTTTTGGCCTATTTTCTCTTTTTGTTGTGAGGTTTTCTGGAGCCTTTCGGGGTGGCTGCTGCAGGATCTGCCGTATCCTTACTCTGTCCGAGTGCATTTAGCTCGGGGTCTATCTCCTGGGTGGGTGCCACTTTTTCGATCTCTCTCAGAGCACAAAGGGGGTTTATGAGGTCAAGGAAACCTGCTTCTTGAGCTTGCTAAAGCCTGTATGCTGAGTCTGCGCCCAAAATGGCGAGGATGTCCTCTGAGGGTGTAAAGATTTCGTCCTTCTCTAATTTTGGGGGGTGTCCTCGGGCTCCGCACTAGCCCACCTCGCTGAATCCACGACTGGGTGGTGCTATTCTGCACTCAGTTCGTTGTCCTCCGAGGGAGTGCCTTCTGCAATAGCGAGAATACCGAAGAAGTTGTGGAAGTGAATGTCCTTGGGAGCGGAGGATACAATATTTTGAATGGATAGGGAGTGAAAGGGAACCGTATCCTGAGCGGGTAGGGAATTAATGCGAGGGCTGGGAGAGGTCTCGCTGTTTGCAAAGAAGCTATAGGAGTTGGGGAGAGGTAGTATGGGTGTTAAAAGGTGGACTTGTGCCT